>JARHVA010002885.1:1570000-2170000 GCA_037957365.1 Torreya grandis | reverse complement strand
GTCTACTAGGTTGATGTTGTATTCTTATTGGTTAAATTCATTTAGGGTCTAGGTCAGCTCTTGGCCAACTTAGCCCGTGACCTAGTGAATTTTTGTCAATAATAGTACTAGGTCGACTAGGTCAACCCTATTGGTCAAAACTTTTAGAAGGGATTAGGGTTAAATATGCCTATATATACAAGATAATTCACCATTATTTATAGAAGAAAATAAGAATTAAGAGTTATTTTTCATTGACTTATCCATCATTCTACTTAAAGAATAATCATAGGGTTTCATACTTTCTTTGGAGATACAGATCTTGTCTTATGGAGAAGTCTTTTGGATGCATTGATAGGTTCTATATCATAGAGATAATTTATCCTTGTCATCTTTACATACCACAAAAACCTCTTGCAGAACACCCTAGCCAAGGGAGATATTGAGGATCGGTGGGTTCATCTTCAAAGGTAAGTATTCATAAATTTGTTCCTCCTTTTTAAGATTAGATAGATATGCATTTGCACTTCCCTTCCATATATTAGCATTTTGTATATATTAATGTGAGTATATGTCTTCTATCCATGTTTACTTTTATTTTTTATTACCCCCACTTTATGCCACAAGATTTGGTAAGCACTAGATTATATTTATTTGCTTTACTTGTTATTAGTTTAATGAATATGAAAACATAAAACCTTGTTGTAGAATGGATTATGAAATTTGATTAGTCAATAAATCAAAGAGAAATTCATAAAGAACTAAACAAATGAAACTAATATACTCATGTGAGGGTTGTTAATGATAACAAGATACAAATTAAATAAATCAATTAACCATTACCTTTATAAATTACTCCATTACTCAAAAGTGACTCCAAACGTGTTCTCCCCTTGATCTAGAGCTCTAGTCTTTTTCAACAATGGTTGCTTTGATCCTCTATTACCTCAAAAAACCTATACATAACCTAGGATCATGATATAAGATATCCAATATACCTATCAATAAAGCCAATCCAAATTCAAATAACATAATAATCAAAGCATAAAGTAATTGTGAAGGGATTTTAGCATTATAATTTTACGTAATTTAAGCTTAAGAAATGTGAGTGAGAAGTCTCCTATTTATAAATTTTTACAATTGATCAGAATGAACCTAAATTGCCCATCTCAAGATGAAGATGTGTGGCTAAGAATCCATTCAATTTTAGAGGCTAAAATCAATAAATTCCCTCATAATGGTTTGGGCGTAAGGGGCATTAATTAGGTATGGGTGCCCATAATTCAGATATTTTATGCATTTATGGCTTGTGAATGCCACCCCATTGATCATGTCATTATGACGATGCAGATAATAGGAATTAATTTCCAAAAATAGATAATCAATAACCTAAATGGAAAATTCACTTAAGCTCTTGATTTAAATTAATTAGCCTTAAATAAGATTAATAAATATTTGTGCAATTCTTTGGAAATTGGCCCTCAATTAATTAAAATGGTTAGAAACTCATATTACTGGGTTACAATTTCACTTAAGAATAATTGGAAAGTGATGTTAGATGCATTAGAACCATATTCCAATTTATGATTTTTCTAACAGAAAATAACAATGGTACGTGACATGTACTAATGAATTAGAAGCAAAGAGTGATCTAGAGCACAAAACGGAAAATTCGTCATTTTGACTCAAAATGAATTGATCAAAGCTATGAATCACATAAAATACATTGCCCCATTTAGGGATAATTTGGCCTAAATCAACACTTTTAAATGATAATTTAAGACAATTTAGTGTGTTTTAGTGATTTTGGTCTAATTTGGTCATTTGAGTGTAATTCAAGTAAGATTGATTATTTCAACACAAATGGTGTTATGAATTGAATGTCTACATTTTTTCCCTATTTGAGAAGATGTAGTGAGACATTCAGGTGAATCAACATATTTTCAAAGAAAAGAGTTGTCAAAAAGATATGGAAATGACCCATAATGCCCCCTCAAGAGGACATACTAGGATGAAAGAGAATGATGGACTCTCAAAAAGAGAGAGAAAGTGAGAGATTAACCCATGGAATAGATCACATCCAAATGAACTAATAATTTCATGCATGGTTATCATCATTGATCAAAATATAATTAGAGGTATAATATACCCCAAGATGGAGGGAAGGGGAAGGATAAAATCCAAACATATAAGTGACACACTTTGAATGCACCTAATTTGAGAGTGCAAGCTAAGTGCTTATGGCATTGATCAATCCTGAGATAAGTTTCACTCTAAAACAATTCCATCATGGGTAGTAATTTTAAAATATTATAATTAGAATAAAATGATAACATGGCCTTCAAAGAGATGATAATAAGATATGCCCCATTAGAGCAAATATGATCATGATAAGATAGTTGTGCTCTAGTAGGGATAGTTTTGATCATTGAAAAAGAATAAATAATGGTATTTCCCCTGTAAGGATGATTTAGATTTATGAATTGGTTAAAACATATACCTTATCATGGGATAGTTAGCAAGCAATAGTTCAAGGATACAATCTATTACATATATTAAAGATGAGAAAGCATAAACATAGATGCAATGGTGTAATAGTTGTAAGAGCCATAAAAAATAGACATACAAGGATGCACAGAGTGATGAAAGAGATGAAAATAATAATTAAGATGGTTGATTTAACCTGAGATACATCATGTATCCAAGTGTTGTCTACATAGTCTAAATAGACCTCAAGCCAATGTAGTTCACTTGAGATTGGGAGAGAATGGAATGGGGGATTATGAAAATTGACCAAAGATTGATTATGCTCATTATGTATGAAAATAAATGCACATCTAATCATAGAGTCAGGTGCTAAACCTATTGAGCCTAGTTTATACATAGTGATCTGCAGACCTGTTCATCAGAGTTGTGTTGAAATTAAGACTTGAGTCTAGGTCACAAAGTTCTTGCTACAGCAAAAGAAATTAGGCATCATAAGTATGAATAACTCATAATGACATGGCATTTCAAATTCATATATCTAGTTCAAATGTGAATACCTATAAGTAAGGTTAATGGTAAACAATGACCAAAACTAGAGTTACATCTATTTACATTTAAATAAAAAAGCAAAAACAAACAAAAAGATAAACATAAATGAACCTAACTTAAAATCAATATATGAAAAATCAATACTTAACTATGAACAAGAATGTTTAAAAATAAAACAAGAATAACTTAATAGCAGGAGATCAAGATATAAAAAATTAAGATCCATGTGGGCCATCAAGATGTTCTTGAAAACAAAGAAGAAGAGAAAAACATACAGTGAAACACAAGACTAAGGTGAGAAAAAAAGCAATAAAAAGAGAAAAGGAGAAGAAATAAATGAAAAGATGAAAACACAACAAAATACCAATAAAACTAAAATAAACACACACAAAAAAAAACCAGGTTAGTATAGTTTAAAAACAAGTGTTCATGCATGTGTGATAGGAGCATTACTTTCTACCATAATGTAACAAAGAATATGGACACAAAAATTATTCTCTAATTAAATATGAAAACCCATATAATAAATGGGGAAGAGAAGAAAAGGAAGGGCATGGTCGAGCTGACTGCATATGTACAAGACAAGTAGATGTTACCTACATAGTTCTATGGACACATGTTTCCACATGAACTTTAAGCCAAATGTAGTTCTCCCAAGAAGTGGGATAATATACATGATGATGATCAAGAAATATATGATTAATGTTGTAGAATAAAAGGGAAGAGTTGACAAGTGATAATGGTCTTGCAAATGGTAATTTGGTGAGATTAAATGACTTGAGAAATGGTAAGCGATCAGAACTTAATTTGCTTACAAAATGACAAGAGTGTGGGATAAGCTAACTCAAACAAAAGAAAGTTAGTAGGATAAAATTCTTGCAAAATGGTAAGAACATGAGGTTCATAATGTAAAAAATCATAAGATGATGTTTTTTTTCTTTGGGGGATCATTTTCTAATTTTTTGGTATTTTGGGGATAAAATATGTACAAAGGAGGGGAACCAACTAATCAAAGAGATGCTCATTCAAGAGTATAAGTTATAATAAATATCTAATCCAAATGTAACGACACTCATGGATATAAACAATGGACCAAGGAACTAACTTAGAGTTTTAATAACAACTAAAGTTGGCTTTAACAACACATGCTCTCAAATCAGCAAGAGCAAGTATCCTAAAAAGACAACAATGTTCATCATAGAGCAGTAAATAGAATATAGAATCATTTATAGAAGAAAATCAATCTAAATAACCATGTAGTAGGTAAAGATCCTGAGCTTAAAAAGTGTTCTTATTCACTTGTCTATAGAAGGAGTTATGAAATTCTATCCTGGTTGAACTACTTTGTAAAACTGGCATTGAAGTTATTCATAATGATGATGAGCCATAATCAAGATCATAATATTCAAGGGATAGTTTTTAGGTTAAAATAAGACAAAGACATAATAAATAATAGGGTTTTCAAGTGAATGACACAGGGTAGGATAAAATATGTTCAAAGCATCAATGGTCAAAAATCTTTCACTATCCAGAGTCATGAAAGGAATAGGGCTCATGCGAGAGCAGTCCAAGGTAATATAAAATGGTAGGATAAAATTAGTTCAACATAAATTGCCCCTAAGTAAGAGATCTTATAGAAAAATGTTTGAATATGTTCATGCATAGAACCTCTTAAGGTGTATAATGTTCATGGGCTCTAAAAGTTCCTTTTTATTTGGTTTATCCAGTCAGTATGCCCCTGATCCGTAATTTGCCATGATAACAAATGGTCCCAACCAATAAGGTTTAAACTTACTGTTATTCTTGAATTCATCATTTGTCTTCTTTTGGTTCTCTTTCAGGACCAAATCACTAATCTCAAACTCTCAAGGGAGAATGTGCTTATTTTAGCTTCTCCATAATCTATTCTGATAGGCTTGAAAGTTTTATAGGGTAGCTAAACATTTTCCATCAAGAAGTTTTAGTTATTGTAGCCTTGAGACTCTATAGTCCTCACCATCTTCAATATGCTCTATAGATACTTTCAATGATGGTAACTTGATCTCAATCAAGATAATATCTTATGTGCCATAAACAATAGAGTATGCAGTGGCTCTGATTGGGGTTTGATGATTGGTTCTGTAAGCCCAGAGGGTAGGAAAGATTTTCAAGTGCCAATTATGGCCAGTGCCATTGATAATCTTCTTTAAAATGGATACAATAGTTTTGTTTGATGCCTTGACTTATTTATTTCCTTACGGGTTATATGGAGTTGATTTTTTATGCTCGATCTTGAATTTTACACAAAGAGATTTTACATCTTGGTTTACAAAAGATATATCATTATCGGATATAAGGTGAGCTAGGATGCCATATCGACAAATGATATAGTAATGGATGAATTTGGCTATTTGCTTCTTGATAACATAAGTGATAGAAATGGCCTCAATCCACTTAGTAAAATACTTGGTAGTACTCAGGATATGCTCATGTCCATCTACAGATGTTGGGTTTATTTTCTTGATGAGATTGAGGCCCCATGTTAAGAATGACCATGGTGTTGTGATCAGTTGTAGTGGTAAAGAGGATGCATGTATCAAATTTACATGTTAATGATAAGGAATGCACTTCTTTACATAACTGTAATCATCAATCTCCATTTTTGGCCAATAATAGCCTATTCTGAGGAGATTTTTTACTAAGACTACACCATTGGTGTGGGCCCCACACATTCCTTCATGAACCTCCCTAAGCATTTGCTTGGATTCCCCTGAAGATAAAGATTGAAGAAGCATTCCATCATATCCTTTTTGATAAATCATGCCTCCAAGGAGTGTATAATGTGATAAATGGTGATGGAAGAGTTTATGTTGATTATTAGATAGGTCGGTTAGGAAAACATGATCATGGAAGTAGTTATAAAAGTCTTTGAACCAGGGTAATTCAGGTGGGGGATTAGGACCAGCAATGGTGCATGCCCTTTCTAAATCTGATATAATATGTGTAGGTTAAAGAATATTTATAATCAAAAAATGATACTCTTTAGCACCATTGTCAATCTAAATCATGGAACCAATTGTATCCATTGTGTTAGTTGATTTTTTGTTTGCTCTTATAACTTTTTCACACTGTAGAGATTTAAAATGAGATTTAAGATTATCAAAAAATCACTTGTAAGGAACAAGCTTGTCATCTATGGTTTGATACTGATCAATGGTCTAATTGATGATTAATTGGGAATCATCATAAACTTTTAACCTCTAAATGTCCTACTATATAGTAAGGTGAAGACATGTAGTCAATGCCTCATATTTGTCCATATTGTTCATACAATGAAATTATATATGAAATGATTTGGAAATCAAACCCCCCTAGGGTGTGATCAATAATATGCTAGTTCCATATCCTCAAGAAGTAAACTATCCATCAAAATACAACTTTCATTATTCAAGTTCCTATGATGTCTATTCTATTGCCATAATAGAATCATTTGGAAAGTCAAATTTTAGTGGTTGAGTATCTATGATAGGGACATCTACAAGTTGATCAGCAATAACCTGCCCTTAGTTGCTTTATAATTCTGATACTTAATGTCAAATTCACATAGTATTATAATCCATTTACCCATGCCTCCTTGACGAGCTACTTTGCATAATAAGAATTTGAGGGGTTCCACCTTATCGATGATAATAGTTTTGTTGTTTAGTATCTAATACCATAATTTTTGTGTAGTAAACACCATAGTTGGAAATGCCTTATTAATAGGCATATAATTATGCTCATAAGCCACTAAAGTGTAAATTAAATAATATACTACGTGTTATTTACCTTGATCATCATGTTGGGCCATAAGTGCCCCCAGTTCATACTCTATTGTTGATATGTAAAGAAGCAGTGGTCATCTAGGTATTGATAGTCTCAAGACTAGTAGATTGGCCAAATATGTCTTGAGTTTCAAAAATGCTATCTTTTAATCTTTATCCCATTGAAATGTGATCCCTTTCTTTAAGAGATGGGTAAAGGAGTGGCACTTATCTACCAAATGATAAATCAACCTATGTATAGATTGTATCTTTCCTTGCAGGCTTCTCAGCTATTTAAGATGGTATGGTTGAGGCATTTCCATAATGGCCTTGACCTTGGTATGGTAAACTTTGATCCCTCTTTGTGATACAATAAAACCTAGTAATTTCCCTAAAGTGACCCCAAAGACACACTTCTTAAGATTCAATTAGACTTTATATTCACAAAGCCTCTCAAAAATTCTTCATAGAATGTCAGGATGTCCAACTCTTGTTCTTGATTTTTTTAGTATATCATCAACACAATCCTCAATAATATTGGTCATCATGTCATGGAATATGATATTCATGGAATGCTAATATGTAGCTCTAGCATTCTTCAAGCCAAATGGCATGAGTTGGTAATAGAATGTTCCCCATAAAGTGGTGAATGTAGTCTTATGTTGATCTTATTGGGCTATCTTTATTTGATTGTATCCAAAAAATCTATCCATTAAGGATATAATCTCATGACCATCAATTGATTCAATAATCATGTCGATGTTGGGTAGAGGAAAATATTCTTTGGGGCGTGCTTTGTTGATATCTTTGAAATCAATATAAAGAAGTATACCTGGGGTCTTTTTATTCACTGGGACTATGTTTGAGATCCATTCAAAGTAATCTAGTGGCCTAATAAAACCTACTCTTATCAACTTTTCTATTTTTTATTTAACCAATAGGGTGATGTGTGGATGCATCTTCCTCAATTTTTTTTGACTAGTTTATCATCAAGATGGACAACAAGGCGATGCACAACCAAATCTAGGTCCAGGCCTGGTATGTCAGAGTATGTCCATGCAAATATGTCAATATAATCCCTTAGGAGGGATATAATTTGTTCACATTCTGCATAAATAAGGGAAGATCCAAGATAAATAATTTTGGGATCCTCATAGGTTCTTAGGTTCACTTTTGTCATGTTTTCCACAAGGAGTAAGGATTATCTTCTAGAATTATAGGAAAGGTATGATCATGATCATCTTCTTATGCTACATCATTTTTTTATCCCTCCCAAATTTTTGGATAGTGTGACGATCAAAATCCTCTATCTCAAGTAAAGGCCAAGTAGCAAAAACCTTTGTAAACTCAAGAGCAAGATGCTAAAACATTTGTTGTTTCGAAGAGATGCTTATACTAGCTATAAAACTTAGGCTAGATGGACCTTCTACGTCCTAAGGGGATGAGAAAACTTTCCCACCTGAGAGCACCTAAAACAAATTTTCACTCAAAAGCTTGTCTTTTTGTTACTTTTTCCCTAATCAAAAAGTGCCTCAAAGAGCTTTTCACTCAAAGTTATCGATGTTTCATTTTTATTTTGACTAAGAAAGCTTGCCTACTCTCCAAAGTAAGGTAAAAGGATTTAATAAAAAATCAAAGCCTTGTTTGTGATCAACAATGGGCAATCCAGCTTGTAGGCCCATGTATTTTGTGATTTATTCTTCATTTTTAAATGCATCAAGTTGTATGACCAAATTTCGTTGGTCCCAGTTAATGAGTGTGGGATGGCAAAGGCATATGGAAAAATGAGGGTTTACTTAAAGATGGGAAACTCCAATAGTTAAGGTTAGAATGGAATTATAATTAAATAGGTTTTTGTCAACAAGCTCTTTAAAAAGGCTATAATAAGATGTTTTGTTGTTGCTAGGAGTCTCATCACTAGTCAATTCAAAAGAATCACTATCAAAAGTTATGGTTCAAATTAGGTACTCCATCTGATAAGGGTTCCAAGATTCATTGTGCTCATAGGCCAAGGCCTTTTCCCATATAATCTAGATGATCTATGATCAGATTAGGGATAGGATACTTTGGATTCTAAAATCAATTAGCAAAGGCCTTCAAAATATAACTAGTCTCCCTCGGTAAAATCCTCTTAATATTTTTTTGGCATAATAGCAGGTACAAAAACCATAGGTGGTTTTTATTGTTTCTTCTTCTCTTGATAAATCATTATGGGTCCATTAGGATTATTTGAAGGTTTAGGCTTACCAAATGTTTTTGGATTTTTTGGAAAATTTGTAACATGGAAGGAATCCTTAAGACTATACATGGAAATGCCCACATCTTTAATAACAAATTGTTTCATGAGAACTATGAGAAATAAATCATTCAAAGTTAAAGCAAGATGACTAAGGTTGATATAATTGGATGAAGGTGGATGTGAAACTATAGCCTTGTTCTTCTTCATAATGAATTCAGAACCTAGACAATAGTTATAATTTTAGAACTAGGCCTCAAAACATTTACAATACTCGTAAGGCTATTGATCGATGAGAATAGTAACCTCGATCCATCATGGGGAAACTTAAGGCACTAATATAAGGTAGAGGGAATGGCTTGTACTTCATGGAACTAAGGAATACCAATAAGTATGTTATAAGTCAATTTGATGTCCACAATATGAAGCAATGTATGATGTGAAATGGACCCAACAATGATTAGCAACCAAATATTTCTAGCAAACTCCCTTTTGGCATTATCTTAAGCCTTAATGGTAATCATCACTAGTTAAATGTCTTTTTTAGTGTAGCCCAACCTTTGTACTAAGTTAAGAGATATGATGTTTAGCCTTGAACCACTATCTATAAGAACCCACTTGATCTATATTTTGTAATGACTACTTCAATGTAAAATGGGTTATTATGGCTCGGTCCAAGTGTAGACATGTCTTTTTGATCAAATTTTACATGATGAAATGAATACAAATTCCCCAAAAAGTTCTATAACTATTCAAGATTTATATCATTGGGAATAGTGGATTTTTGTTAAAGATAATTCAAGATAGTTCTATGAACTTCAAATGTCTGTAAGATATCCAAAATGGAAATTTGTGTAGGGGTTTTGCTCAATTAGTTTGATAGACTATAAGGATTTTCAACATTGGGATAATATGACTTAACTTTGGCTAGGATAGTAGTTGGCCTTGGATCCATTGGTGCAATTTTCACATTGGGTTTTATGGAAGAAGTAAGAAAAGGGCCCTGGAGAGTAACTCATGAGAGTCTAGTTGTGACTGCACAACCTAGAGGTGGCAGGGAGACAATATAATAAGAAGATGACGGCAAAGGGCCTTAAAGGGTTACTCATGGGTGTCTAGTTACATTACTATAATTTTGAATTAGCAAGAATCCATTATAATTATAAGAATAATGGTGTCTAAAAATATTAACCCATGTAAATAGAGTTGCAACAAAATTATGCAAACTCAATGTGGTATTACTAGAGAGAGAGGGTGTTAACCATATAATTATGGGTCTTGTACTATGAGGAGCACAAGATGGTTCATGTGGTTTAAAAATAATAGTGGCAATATGGGTTATAGAAATGCATCCCATGATATTATTATAGGCATAAGGCATGTTGTTATAACCCACATTATTAGTACGGGTATTATGATCATGATTATGCTCATGTTGATTATGATTTTGACCTTGATTTTAGTTCTAATTCTACCTTTGTCCTTGATTTTGTCCTTCATTTTGATTTTTCCCTGGTGGCAATTGATTATGTCAAGGAAAGGGGTCCTTGTAAATTCCCATATCCTAATTTATGTCCTGATTAGGGTCTAGCTTAATCTCAACTTCACCACTCTCAATGAGATCTTCAATAATATGTCACAACTAGATTCAATGATAGGCACCATGACTAATAACATGATGAAAGTTACACCATTCATTCTCTTTGTAACAATCTAGTTTTGATTGATCTTGAGGAAATGGCATTGGAACTATCCATATAATCAAGTTAGCTGCTACAAGCTTTTGGAACACTATTTTTATTGGTTCTCCTAATTTTCTAAAGACCCTAAAACCATCATGGTTTGTTCTCTATGGAGGTTGTCTCTACAAATTAAGTGGTGGATTAGGAGGGGCTAATTGTACATTTACAGCCGACATAGCCTATACCATTTATACGCCCCTTATTTCAGTCACCCCATTTCCAACCATGTTATTATTCTTTTTAAATCCTTTAGGCTTATCTTGCATAACTATCTAAATAGAAGATGGGGTTTATTTTGATGTTAGACCCTACATGAAAATATTGACAAGGCCCTTAGCAATAAGAATCTTCTCAATATGTACACTTTTATCCATAATCTCTTTGAATGAGTTAGCATAAGATAGATGTAGATTGTGCATGATCTTAGGATGTAATTTATGTGAAAATATATCCACCAACTATTTGTCTAGCAAGTTATGTTGAAATCAACCCACTAATGCTTTCCATCTTTGTAGATATGTGATGAATCTTTTTCCATCATGTTGTTTGGATTTAGATTAGTCAATAATGGTCAATTCATGATCAATTTTTTATGAGAAATAGTTTAAAAACTTTTCAGATAAGTTATTCCAATCCGTAACTAATCCCTCAAGTAAATTAAGTAGCCAATCTAAAGCTTGTCCTACTACACTTCATGGAAATAATCAAAGTAAAAACATGCTACTACAAAAAACCTCTTGGCATAATACAAAAAATGCCTAGATATGTTCATGTGGATCACCCTTTCCTTTGTATTTATCAAATTTGAGTGCCTTAAAATGAGGTCAAAAGTGGACTTGGAGAATTCTTAAATCAAATGGATATAGACATATCTCATCAAATTTGTACTTTTTGATCTTGTTTTTAGTCTCCAAATGTGACATAATCTCCTTCATGGAGTTCCACTCTTGCATTCTTGGTGCATTCGTGGGCGGAACATAGTTTTCCTAGGGTGAAATGTGCCCTTGTTATTGTTTTTTGGGTGGAATGTGCCCATGTTGTTGCTATTGGGGTGGAATGTGCTCTTATTGTTGCATGGATTTGTGAGGGATGTACACCTTACATTTCATGACTTTGTTTTGATTTGTTCCTAGAGTTGAGTAAATAGGCCATTGATTCCTTGAAATTTGTTGCCTTAAATTATGTGTGTTCTATCGATTTTGGGGATTCCTTGGTCTATTTACCAATTTTTGCATTCGCTAAGTTTAGTTAGCCAAATTGTCTTGAGGGATCTCCTTAATTCAAGCCAAATGTTTGGCTCTCTTCATTTATAAAGTAACAAGAGGTTTTTGATGGTTAAATAATGTGTGTTTTATGTCCAATGATACATTTTGCACAACCTCTAGTGTCTTTTTATGTTTGTTTAAGACACCTTGATCAATTGTTGAGTTCTCATTTAATGTTTGTTGTGTACATTTAATCACATTTCCTTGTTATTTAAAATCATCATTTTTTATTTAAGTAGTAACTAGAGAGTTGGTTAAGTCAGTGATAAGCTGATTGGCATACCATTGACTTATTTTCTTACTATGTTAACAACATCTTAATTAGTTGGTTTTTAATCTATAACTATTTCCTTACCCTTATTAGAGGAAGAAGGTATGTTTGATTGTGAAAAATATTGATCTTGTTGTTATTTTTCTCCTTCTCTTATTAAGGTGTGCAATTGCTCCATCAGAAAATCTGAGGGTAGTCTAGTACCAGATTCTATCAGCCTAAGGAGTGCTTCATCTTGTTTCCCTTTATATTTAGTATAATCCTCTTCAGATCCTATAGTTGTAGGAATGTCCTCAAATACAACAAAATTATCTTTTCCATCCTAAAAATGCTCATCCTCATAGCTAGGGTTGTAAGGGACCCTACTACGAGTGAACCTTTGAGTCATGTCTAGAAAGGGTTGCTCTATATGTTTGACTAGATTTGGATCAATGTTGTGCAAATGTTTAAACAAGGTACAAATTTTGATATTTCTTCCAAACAAATGACTAAGGTACCAAAGAGACTATAAAAGGAGGGTGGCTTGGAACCACACACAATTAGAAGAATGTGTTCATGAAATTACTCAACCTTGGGTAGGGTTAAAATAATATGAATTAGAAGATGTTATGATAATTAAAAAATCCTAGAGTGTCACTAGTACACTAAAACATAGACTTTTGAGATACATCAATATCATAAAAGCTAATTTAACTTTGATGAGTTACTACTAGAAAACTAGAAGAAAGCCCTTCGAATTAAGAAGGAGACAATGTGAAATAAGAAACTCATGATGTGAAAACATGAAATAATTCATAAGTATAAAACTAGAACCAAATGGGCGGTATAACATTGCCACATGGTAATAGGAATGGTAGTATAAAATGTGTTCTAGGAATCAAAGCATAAGTGATACGCAATATGATTTGACTCCACCAATGATGAGAATGAGATAATGAGTCTATAAATGGCCCTAAATTCAAATTGGAAATTAAACCCAAGTTCCCTCAAGTTAAGTGCAAATGGAAAACCCAATTTAACACATCAACCTTATGAACTTATAAAAATGCAATTTTGAATTTAAATTATCAATGAAGGACTTAAATTAAATTTGAAAGTGATCTAAAGTCAAATGGGTAGCATAATTGTGCCAATTAGAAGATATGACATAATTTTTAAGATGACAAATTTGAACAAGGAAAAGATTGATATTTACTTAGATAGTGTAACACATCTGTGTTTAATGAATTGTGGACAATATGTTTGGTTTTAATGTTTATTAAAAATAAAGTTTTGACTCAAATCAACACCAAGTAATCTAAGACCTATTTAGAAAGATACAACTAAGTAATCATCCTAATCCCTAAACTAACAAGGTGTGGCAAAGTGGGGTTAACTAAAACTAACAAGTTTTGCATATTTCTATATGGATCTCATGTGTACCAACTTTCACATTGTGTACATAAGAGAATCAACACGTCAATTGGGTCCATGTCATATATCTTTTTTTAAAAAGGTCTGACCCTTTTTACAACCACTACATCCATCATTTGTTCAATGTAGTATGATGTTCAACATGATCATACGTCTCTGGCTTAACCTCTACTAAAAAAGATGGTTTAACCAATCAAACCATCATCCTAGTGAGGGGATCCCCATTTATATACCCCCCATGGCGAGGGGTTAAATTTGATGCTGGGAGATGAAGCCCCAGGTTAAAGCTTCCCTATAAAACTTATGGGAGGTAATGAAGTCCCCCTCGTAAACCAAGATGCAATGAAATAAAAACTAAGTAAAAGATCTAAAAGGTTGTTTTTAGATCACCCAAGCCATGTGAGTCTTGGGGAGAGCCTTCACAACATCTCTTTTACACCTTTATACTAAGGTAATTTGCAATGAATATGGCACTTTTAATCCCACAAGTTCCCCTTACGGGATGGGGGGAGAGCATACATGCATAACTTCTTTTTTAATCAAACAAAGTTAAATTAAGAAAACAATGATAAATGACTTACTTAAAATAAAACTTGGAAGTGAATCCATTTATAAATCACTAAATTGAAATGTTTGGTGGTGTTCCTTGGCCCTTTGGCCTTAAGTTTCAAAACATTTTTAAAGAACAATTACAAAAATTTCAACATAAACAAGTAATATTTCTTTAAGCACTACATGGAAATGTTCCTAATTCATTTTAATCACATAAAAAAAAAATTAAAAATACTTAATTAAGCATAAATAGATCACTTTCCAAGTAGGTCCTGCACAAAATTTGTCAGAGTGTAGTTTAACTTTGAATCTCTTTTATGGATGAGACAAACAAACTTGAAATGTAAGCTCTTAGGTTTGTGTTTTTGGAAAATATAGTGACCATCAGTGATCACTACTTGACCATTAGTGATTCTTACCTAATTATCAATGATCGATTACCAACCATTGGCAGTCAAAACCACACTATCGATGGTTACCTATCTACCTAAAGGCATCAACATTCTTGGACAAAAAGCAAACTTGTTAACTTGTTATAACAAAAATATTTAAAAGGAAAGTGTTTATATCAAAAATTAAAACTAGAATAGAGACTTAGACGTCCAAATTGTTAGCAACAAGTTGAATAAAAGCTCAAAAATGAAAGTTTTGAAATGGGTTTTCCTCTACAACCCAATTATTAGTGGTTAGACCTGATCATCAATGGTTATACCTGACCATTAGTGGTTATACCTAACCATCAGCAGTTATACCTAACCATTAAAAGCCACTATGTAACTTGTGAGTGCACAAAACATGGGAAAACAAAAATAAAAAAACTTTTTAAAGGAATTTTTAATGACTAAAATGGAATTCTAAAAAATCCAAGTTGTCTTCCTTGTTGAAATGGACTCAATGGTCCCAACGAGCGTGCAAAAATATAGAGTGCATTACAAAATTTGATTAGTCAAGCATTAGTCAATAAATAAAATAGAAATGCATAAAGAACTAAACAAATCAATCCAATCTATTCATATGGGAGTTTTTTATGATAACAAGATACAAATGAAAGAAAGCAATCAACAATTACCTTCCTAAATGACTCCATTTCTCAAAAGTGGATTCAAATGTGTTCTCCACTTGATCTAGAGGTCTAGTCTTTGTCAATAATGGCTTATTTTCTCCTCCATTACATCAATAAATCTATACATAACCTAGGCTCATGATATAAATTATCCAATATGCCTATCAATGAAGCTAATCCAAATTCAAATAACACAATAATCAAAACACAAAAGAATTGTGAAGAGATTTTAGATTTATAAGTTTACACAATTTAAGTTTAAGAAATATGAGTGAGAGGTCTCTTATTTATAATTTTTTACAATTGATCAGAATGAACCTGAACCATCCATCTCAATATGAAGATGTGTGGCTAAGAATCCATTCAATTTTGGAGGCTAAAATCAATAAATGCCCTCATAATGATTTAGGGGGGATGGACATTAATTAGGCATGGGTGCCCATAATTTAGATATTTTATGCATTTATGGATTTTACACGCCACCCCATTGATCATGTCATTATGATGATGCAAATAATAGGAATCAATTTCCAAAAATAAATAATCAATAAACTCCATGGAAAATCCACTTAAGATCTTGATTTGAATTAATTAGTCTTAAACAAGATTAATTAATATTTGTGCAATTCTTTGGAAATTAGCCCTCAATTAATTGAAATGGTCAAAAAATCATATTAATGGGTTGTAATTTGACTTTGGAAGAATTGAAAGGTGATGTTAGATGCATTGGAACCGTATTCCCATTTAGGATGTTTCCAACACAAAATAACAAGAGCATGTGATGTGTGCTAATGAATTAGAAGTAAAGAGTGATCCAAAGCACAAAAAGGTGAAATCATCATTTAAACTCGAAATGAATTGATCAAAGTTAGGAATCACATAACATGTATTTCCTTGTTTAGGGATACTTTGGCCTAAATCAACACTTATAAATGGCAAGTTTAGACCATTTAGTGTGTTTTAGTGATTTTGGCCTAATTTAGTCACTTGAGTGAAATTTGAGTAAGATTGATAATTTAAACACAAATCATGTTAGAAATTGAATGTCTACACTAGGTAAGGTTATTGCTTGATTTTTCTTGATTGGAGGCTTTGGAACCCTTCCTAGTATTATTGTTATGATAAGAGATCTCCTAATTAGTTCTAGTAGATCCACATATTGGTCATGTGATTGATTATCTAATGTATCCCCAATCATAAGTATAATTAGGATCTATCTTCTCCAAACTTGATTGATTTATAGATCTCATGCATTTTTTATTACATACAACCCCTCTTGTTCTTTTATTGTCTGAATTTTTATTTTTATTTATTGGGATAAGCCTTCTTCAGATGATAGTTTCCTATTCCTTAGGGAGTATGGGGGTAACTTTTTATATATTATCTTCTCCCAACTCCTCCCTGGTGGTATAATCCTTTACTATAAATCTAGTCATGTCCTCTTCCTCTTCTAATTTTTTGTTTAGTGTTTCCAAATTTATGACTTGTCTCCTTGGCCTTGAGGATATGTGGGTAATAGGTTAAGGCTGAGATGCATCTATTTATTCTTATGGTAATGGTGTTTCATATATAAGAATCTATTCTTATTCCTTCATCTTCTGAGAACCCACCCCTAGTTCACTAAAAACTTATTGAGCCCTAGGATCCATCAGTAGACTCCTAGCTCTAATAATTACCACTTCAACTTATTCATCAATAACTTTATAGGGTAGAGGTGGAAGGGGTACAAATTTTGTAGCATAAGGATTAATGTAAATGATTTCTATATCTATTATGAATTAAACTTGTGTATAGTGTTTTTAGACAATTTTCTTGGAAATATAGAACCTCCCCTCTACCATATTCCTAATCATTTTCTCCCATTAAAAAAACTTTTCTAGATCTTGTAATGTAGGGATACCTTTAATTGAAACTATTGTTTAGGATCCTATGAGGGAGTCTAAACTCTATTATACTATCCCTATATGTCTTAAAATAGTCTTTGTGAAGGACATATCTAGTACTAAAATAAGTGAACCATAACATAATTTGTGGATAGTTTTACCTTTCTTGATTTTATGAAGGTTCTCTAAGTATTGTTTATGGAATGTAGAATCCTAGTCATAATGCATGCCTAGGGAAACCATACAATATGTTATTTACACACTTATCATTGTTTCTAAGTCATGTGTATTTATGTAGTACACCTTCCAAGCAATGGACTTTATTGAAAACTTGAGTTTAATATCCTTATGTTTTAAATTGACAAATCTCAATTATTAACTTGTGTCCTTGTAAGGATGACTAGGGAGGTTGTACTAGCATTGTTCTTGCCATCATACTTGTGTGTTAAATGTACTTCATATAGAATTCATGTGACTATTTGAATCACATCTAGTGTGATGCAATAAGGTTGTTATAGATATATAATGTTATCATGGGCTATGTTCAATATCAATTTTGGCATGTTATTCATCAGTCCAAAGTAGTGGAACTATTTCCATCTATCCAATTTTAGTTTCAGGAGTATGTCACACTCCATCATTTACTATAATTATTATGTGTGGGGGTTTAACTAAATCATGATTCTTCTCTTCACCTCCAAAACCCTATGATCAATATCTATTAAGTTTGTCTTAATGCATTTATAAGTATCTTCTGCATGTGTTACTAGAGAGGGGACTTTAGAGAAAGTTCCCAATAGATCTTGACTCTCTGATTTGATCAAATGTTTCTTATACTTTGATTGCCTAATCTGTTATACAATGAAAACATGGGGAAGTTCCATATTTTTTTCATCTAAAAATTTGATAAATTATCTTCTAATAGTATATGAACACTTCATGCAAAATTTATACAGAGTGCTAGTGCTCAAATGATTACATAAGTTTTTATTAGTGAAACCCTTATTTTATAGTGTGTTTGATCTATGCCTTAATCATTTCGAGTCGATTGTATATGTTCTTATTAGTGAAACCCTTATTTTATAACATGCTTGATATATCCTTAATCACATCAAACTATTTTAATCTAATTACTCTCATTTATTATCTGTGTTTGTTCCTTTATTTTACTTTTTTTGGAATGTAATAACATGTCTTATCAGTCATTTATTTGGTTTATCTTTGTGATGTCATTATTTTAACAAAAAATTGACTGCATATTTCTCACCATCCACCCATCTGACTGTGTTAGCTTATATTAAACTAATCCACATGATTTTTTCATTCTACAAAAAACAAACTCACTATTACTATGTTTTATGCAATCTAATATCTCATTATTATCTATCTGTTTATTTTACAAATGCATATTTTCCTCGTTTCTAATTTTCATGTCTGCAGTAAAAAAATTCAATTTATTTATTTGTAAAATATCAGATTCTCTTATCATTGTGTACTAGTTTCTTCCATAGTCCCATATTTTTATTAATTTCATTTGACATCTGTAGAAAGAATGCCAAATAGTTTTATTTATATTTTTACTCATGTTCTTACTATCGTATAAAATTTATTAATGCACACTCATTGTTCTTCTAAATATTATATGTATCTTCTTTATTACATTATCTTTATTATGGATACATTTTAAGGTTCTAAATTAATTTTCTCTTTCTTTTTTTATATCTTTTTTTTAATTTATTTTATCTTTTCTAATGTTTTTTTTTTCATCATCACTTCTTTCCTACTTGATATTTTGATTATTTTTTCCACTAGGTTATTTTGGCATCATCAGACAACTAAGGATCGAGATAGTTGTTTTGAGGATACCATAATATCCTTGTTCAACTTTCCCATCTAGGAAAATAGTGTCAATATAATAGGGAGATGACATGATCTACAACTATAAACTTAAGCGTATGGTATAGGTAATCTTAGTCCTTATAACAAATATTACCTAACTAGAATAACAGTGTCACTTCTTTAGTTCTTTCATAATTATTTTTACCACCCTTCATTGTAGTTACTTGCAGTTTAGAGTTTTAGTTGAGCTCCATTTACAAACCCTTGTCTTAATATGCCTGCTAATGTTCTTAGCTTTATTTCTCTTGAATCTAGGATATTCTCCATTATGTAGGGTCCAAGCCATCTTATTTTTAACTTGACCAATGTTTTAAATTTCCTATCATAGAGTATGACCTTATCCCCAACCCAAAATTCTTTCAATTTTATGTGTCTATCATGCCAAGGTTTTTATATGTCTTTTCTCTCATGTTTGGTTATATCCTATTAAGAATTTCTATTCATCTAGTTTCTCTAGTTTTATCAACCTCTCTTAAATGTAATATTTCTCAATCATTATACATGTTACTATAAGTCTCAAACTTGGAAATATGTAATCTATTAACATTACCGCTTATAATCCATATACTAGTTGAAAGGGGCAGTACTTAGTCAATCACTTATAAATAGTACAGTAAGTCTATAATATTATTGATGTCTTTGAATCCCAGTCTTTAATCTTTGTATTTCATACTTTTGTTAATATTTTCTCTAATATCTTATTGAATTCCTCAACACTGCCATTTGATTAAGGATGGTAAGGAGTGATTATGTGATGCTAGATTAGGAAGTGTTTAAGTAATTCCACAATTATGTGATTGAATAAATACTTACCCTGATCACTTATGATCCAAAAATTGAAAGTCTTGGTTGAATAATATTTCAAGAACACACAAATAATAATTATACCTCTGAGAAAAGATGTTTTATTGCTCAAAATTGCAGATACAACATATGCCTATCTCTGGGAAGAGATGTCTGACTGCCTTTTGGGGATACATCTATTTTTATACATACTTTGAAGGTAGGAGGAGGATGTGGAAGGCCACCAATCTCAAGGGAGATAAATTGGTTTGACTTTCATGATTTACAACATTACATAATTTGAGAAATTACTATTTTAGAAACTTGTTATTTTTATAATATAGTATTAAAATTGAAATTTAAGACACTTCAATTAGGATTTAAAGGGTCAAAAACCATAGATCATATATTCATGATATCTCATCACATTCTCCTCATTTTTAGATTTCCAATAGTTCAAATGGGGAGTCAAACAGAGCTATGATGCAAAAGTTATGGCTCTTGGAAGTTCTACCACCAATTGGGGTATAATCATCACCCAAATTGTTGCCTGAAATGTTGCTCAAATCATTCATCCCTCCTTTAGAAATAATGGTCCCCATTGCATCAATATTTTTCATCAAGTGTGGTAGTTGTGTTTTGATTTGATTCCCGATGAATACTTAGAATGGATTGTGCTTTGTGGAGCTATGTAGGGCCCAATTGTTCACCATTTCTCTCTAACCATCAGTCTATGGATGAAAGGCCATGAAAGTCCTTAGCTTCGTATCTATTTTATTCTATTATTATGTTTTTTGTGTAGTCAGGGCTGCAATATTGGCCCTTTTGGATTTATGTGGCTTGACCACCATGAGAACAAATTTAATGGCACTAATTAGGGAGACAGATGTAGAAGGTGGTACCTCTGGTACCCTGTAGCACCATGTTCCAAGAGTGCGGGTGATCCTTCAAGTTCTTGATCCATAGATGCCATGTCAATCATACATCAATGGCTGACTAAAGAGTACATTACAAACATCCAAATTAACCACATCACACAAGAGCTCATCTTGAAAATGTTTTATTGAAAATGAGAGAAGACATTGGTGGGTGACATGAAGGTTTCTCCCTAGACTCAACCATCCAATACTATATGGCTTAGGTTGAGGCTTCATGGACAGTTTTAAACTTTTCACAACATTAGCAGAGATTAAATTCTTTTGACTCCCACTATCAAGAATGAAATATAGAGGCTTACCCTGATCACTTGTGATCCAAAACTCACAAGTCTTGGTTGAAGAATATTTCAAGAACACACAAATAATAATGCTATCTCTAAGAAGAGACGTTTTATTGCTCAAAATTGTAGATACAACATATGCCTATCTCTAGGAAGAGATGTCCAATTGCCTTTTTGGGCTACATCTATTTTTATACATACTTTGAAGGAAAGAGGAAGATCTGGAAGGTCACCAGTCTCAAGGGAGATGAAGTGGTTTGACTTCCATGATTTACAACATTACAGAATTCAAGAAATTACTATTTTTATAAACTTACTATTTTTAGGCTACAATATTAAAATTGAAATTTAGGACACTTCCATTAGGATTTCAAGGGTCAAAAACATTGATCATAGATCCATGCCATCTCATCATGTTCTCCTCTTTCTTATATTTATAATGGTTCAAATGGGGAGTTAAACGGAGCTATGGTGCAAAAGTTATGGCTCCCAGAAGTTCTGCCACCAATTGGGGTAGAACCATTGCCCGAATTCTCACCTGAAATGTTGCTCGGATCAACTTTTTATGTTCAATGGCAATCCAAACCTTATAATTATGTTTTCATACATGAATTTCATGGAAATCTTGGTAGTACAATATTTTTTCGGCACAACTTCTACCCATCTTGTTAGGTATTCAATTCTAGTAATATTGAACCTACCATTGCTCTTCCTTAATGCATGTTTGATAGGACCTATAAAATATATTATTCACTTCTAAAATGGGGCTTGTGTCATATTTAAGTAGAGAGGAATATCACATCTAGCATATTTTTACCCACTCTCTGGCATATGTAGAAATTTATTATGTATTAGTGTGCATCCTTAAAATGTGATGGCCACCATATGTTTGATATTAATATTTTTTTTTGTATCTTATCCATATTTTCTCCCTCCTAAAACTCCATCATGGGTTTCTCTTAAGATAATATGTCATTCTTGAGGTAATGCTACTCTTTAAAAAACCTCATATATTCCTTTCTTATATAGTGATCCTTCAATTAGTGTAAAAGGAAATGCTTGAATAATAAATCTCTTCTTATGAAACGTATTATATTTTTTCAAAAAATATCTATTGGACACAAATTGTACAATACTTTCCATGTCATTGGGGACTACTTCCAAGTGAAAGAGGTGAGCTCTGATAAACACATCCTCAATTGTGTCTATATCTTCCCCTAGAATTATTCTCGATATCTAGTCTAGTCCATTATTTACTTTCATAGGTTTTACCATAATTTTGAAGTCAAATTCTTGAAATAACATAATCTAGTGATAAATTATTCCTTGTATCATTGGTCTATTTATCAATTACTTAAGTGGATTATGATCTATAAAAAATATAAATGGAGTTGTCAATAAGTACTTCCTGAATTTATATATCGTGTAAACCATAATGAGTGACTTCCTTCCTATAGTGGAATAATTACTTTCCACTCTTACCAATTTTATGCTATAAAATTAAATTTTATGGTCTACATTTCCATGGAATTATGCTAGCATTGTTCCTATTACAATTCTATAGGCATCAACATGTACATGGAATGGGATTTTTTGATCTAGAAACACTAAGATCGGGGCATCTATAATCTTATTATCCAATGCATCAAATTACTCTTGGCATGGTTTTGACCAATCTATCTATTGATTATGTCACTTCTTCAATAACTCTTTTTTTGTTGCACTTATAGCTACATAATTTCTTATGAATATGTGGTGATATCTAGTATACCCTAGTATAGATCTAACTTCCTTTCATTTTTTGGGTGGTGGTAAGTTTATGATTATATCAATGTTAAGTGTATCTACCATCAACCCTTATTTTCATATTATGGGTCTCAATAAATCACCAAAAAGTGTAGTAACTCTTTGGAACATAATCTTTGGAACATAATCCATCGTGTTGAAAGTGGTCTTTGATTAACCAATATACCGTCCAATCATCAAGATACACTTTTAAGAACTCATGTATGAAATACCTAAATATATTCACCATTATGTGACTAAACATAGCTAACCAGTGCATTCTTTAATCCAAATGGAATCATTGTATATATAAAGGATCCCCATTCTATAGAAAATTTAGTTTTTAGTGTATCATCTGGCACTATTCTAATCTAATAGTATCCTAGAAATCCATTAGTGGAGTAGATTTATCTTCCTATAACACTTTCTACAACACTTTCCAATATTTCTTTAGTGAATGGTGTTGGGAAGGGATCATGTAGGAGGGCCTTATTCAATTCTGTGTAATCAATGTAGATGCACATCTCACTAGTTGTTTTTGCTCTAAATCACCACAGGACTTATCCACTCAGTATCTTCCATAGGGTTTATGATTCTATCCACCAACATTTTATCCAATTCAATCTTGACTTTTGGCTTAACAAAAGGATTTAGTCTACCTGGTCATTTTCACAATAGTATAATATCCTATTTAAATTAGATTTTCATAGTACCCACATATTCTTTTATTGTTTTGAGATTAATAAATGTTCTTAGAAATAAATCCTCAAATTCCCTTAGTAATTTTAGTATCTTCTCCACTTATTATTCTGCCCAGTAGTTACCTACTTTTTCCATATTTGGATTTCCTTTTGTGGATATATTCTCTTCCCTAATTTTAATAGGTTGGTAGTACTTTTTTTTTTCCTCCATGGTGTTAAGGAGATATCTCTCTTTTTCCTCAATGTTTATTTTTATGTTTTCTAGTTTTTACTCCTCATCCTCTTGTTTTTTAATAATTTTTTGTTAGTATGCCATATGCTCAATATATTTAATGTTTGTATTATTATCCATGGTTTTTGGCAATTCTCTTATAATTGTGTCAATCTACTTCCAATCATCTATATGTCCTAATCTTGTTTCTTGTGTTTTTAATCTAAAAATTGTTCCTTTGTGGTAGAATCTTCCATAAATAAAAATATTTTTTGTTTTCTGTAATGTTTGACATACTCTCATATATAGTTCCCAAAGTTGAAAGTTATACAAAAATCTAGTTTTAGGTTTACCCATCTAATGGTTCCTTTATGCATCTCCTAATGTAGGTACCATGTTTTTTTAAATGTGTTTAATGTCTAGTAAAATAATTATTCTCATAAGCATTTATTAGTTTCCCTATGAATTAATTTTTTAGGGTTTATGGAGTGTAATCCCTAGGTTGTTAAAGGGACTAATAACTGATCTGAGATTTTGGGTGCACCTGTGTCAGAGTCTGCCAAGATTGTTCATTTATGCACATGTTTTGATTCCCTGTTGATGACCTATTTTGATTTATTTTGCATGTAAACCCTAGACGTTCATGTTGTTAGGTAATTCAATTGGCACAAGTAGTAAAGTGTGATTTTAATGAGGTAGATTAGACATCCTTAACACCCTATTGTGATGAGAGTTTCCTACATACTAATACTCTGAGAAGGGATCAAGCACAACGTAGTTATCTCACCTAAGTGTTTGGTATAAGTGAAAGTGAATACTAGTATGAGTGTTAGCGTAATTACCTTAATTGAATATTGAGACTATAAATTTGTGTATTCAGAGCTTAGTAGGGATTTATATGATTGTATGTATAAGTAAGTTAGAATAGGTATTAATAACTTTAAATGTGCAAAATTTGTTTTGAGCTTGTTTGTGTTATTTACATTTAATTTCCATCTATTAAATAAAGGGATAAAATTTATGTATATGTAATATTATTTTGCTTGTATGAGTCTTAAAATATTTCTAGGCCAACCCTAAATGTTTATTGATTCAAAAATATATCTGTCGGTGACAAAAGGTAAGGAAAGGATAATAACGCCCAAACTAGGACACTAGCACCATTGGTGTTACTACCCAAGTTATGACGTTAGTATTTAGGTGGTATAACCTAAGGTATTAGGGTTAAAGATGATAAAATGAGGGTTTGGTACTATTTTTGGTATTTTTAGGGATGTGTGTGGCCTGCACGAAGGATGGATAAGTGTTTAAGGCCTTAAGATAGGTCTAGGGCTAAGTTATGGATAGGCAGTATCAAATAGCACTCTTAGCATTCAAGTGACATTTTAGATGAATACATTTTTCCCCCATTTATTTTATAAATGTATCAAAGATAAAATACTAGGATAAAGTAAAATAAACATACCTAGACTTACCTAAGAGGCAAGGCTCACAAATCTAGATCTGAGTCTGTGAAGAGTGTTCCATTGTGTCTCATGCTAATGAAATGTTCATAAATAAATCCTTACTTAAGATATATTAAAATTAAAATACAAATTTGAGTAAAGATATAAGAGTAATGAAAATAATGAATACACCTCACTGGGTACGTAAACCAATGCATAAACCTTGAGAAATTCTATGTGTGCATGTAGCTAGTGATCAATCAATGAATAACTTGGACTGAGTTGAATGGCTTGCTCAATCCCCATGTATGGGTGGTCAAGAACTCAATATGGTGTTAAATCCATCATTTCCCACCCCTATTTGATATATCATGACCTACGAATAGGTTGGATTGGATTGATGGTGTGTCCAACCCTCTCATATATGTGGTTCAAGAACTCAAGTAGACTATGACTCCATCAATGCCTAACCAGGTGTAGTAGATACATATATAACTAGATTGTGTAATGTAACTATAATTAGAACTGTATATGTCGGCTTCTCAACTACTCAATAAATTTGGAATTAAAATAAGATAAGGATCTACTCAGGTATGTAGCTCAAGGATTACTTAGTAATGCCAACTATTGAAAAAAAAGTAAGGCATCAAATCTAGATTTTGCTAGTGCAAATGGTGTTTGGATTAATAACATAGATAATTACATGAAGTTTGACATTCCATCTGATTAAGTAGAGTAAAAATGAGCATATGGAAATAATGTGTTGTGCACATGCCTTAAAATCTAATATCTATGCATATAGATTCTAGACTAAGTTGTAATAATCTATACCTAAGTATCTAAAACTGAAACAAGAATGATCATGATGTACATGATGCCACAAATTTAATAAAACTAGTATGAATATGTGCTAAGCTGATCAAAAAATTATAATCTATAAATAAGCCTATGCAAACCTAGATTGTACCAACTATACTTTTCTATCCACTCTAAAATTTACTAAAATTGAGGCTATTAGACAGTAGCACCATATCTAAGTAAAAACATTGGTAGTTCTAGTGTCCCACTTTGGGCACTAATGTCCAACTATACTGATTTCTATGCAACTGAAACTAGTCTTTATGTGACTATTTTCCACTATGTTTTCCTAAAATTAATTCTTGTATTTTGTGCCTGTGTGCTAAAAATTATACTCTAAGTGCATTTGGATAGCCTGATCTCTATGACAAACCTCTATGAATGCCCCCTCTTTTGAGGGTAGTTGTTGAACCTATGCAATAACTATCCTCAAAATTAAAAAAATTATAAGATGTGTGTTAGCCAAAGCATATATGATATTTGTATAATAAATCAATATAATGTGCATACATGACATCATAATATAAGATAATATGAGTATAATTTTGTAATGTATGATGTATGTTATGTCTAGTATTCACAAGGATATCAAGATAGATATAAAAATGTAAGCATGTTTATGAACAACAAATCTAAGAAATAAATTGAGTAACTACCTAGGGGGATTAGGCATGATGTCCATCAAGGCACCCAAGGTGGAAGGGTAGATGCATGAGGTCCCTCATGGCATCTAAAACTAGAGTGTGTAACAAGTAAGACAAGTGTCATGGACATGACACATACATGAATTCATACTTCCAAAACAAATGAGGCACACAAAGTAGGCCAAGGGCCCATAATACAAGGGACATGGGCACATGTCCCTAAAATTTGAGAAACAAGGACATACAAGCACATGTTCAAATGTCCACATACAAAAACAATAAGCAATTTGGTGTAGATAAACATATAATTACATGTTTAAATGTCTTCATACATAATAAACAAGGCACACACAAGGACATGGGCACATGTCCAAATCATACATATAATGAAAGGAAGTAGTGTAGAGCCATAGAATAATGACATATGCAAATGCCCTCGAATAGAAGAAGCATAAAGTCACAATCAAGTCTAAACTAGGAAATCTAGAAATGAAAGTATGCATAAACATGTAAGTCTGTATAAGAGCAAAGATGTACATAAAGTGAGTCTGAATTAGTAGTAGTCAACAAAAAATCAATGTTGTGTAAAATGATAGAACCTAGTAATTAAAATTGTGTATAATATGCCCCCAAATGGGTGAATGTGTCAAATGAAGAACATGTGTATGTGCCCCAAAAGGGTAGATAGTAGTAAATATAGACCTATGTGATCGACCTGAGTTCTATAGTAATATTCAAACACTCAACAAGACCAAGTGACTCATGTATGTATGATAAAAACTGACTATACTAAGATAGCTAGCATATGTAGTTCTTGGAAAATATAAAAAATATAAACATGGTAATGCATACAATCTATAATTTGTATTTTTTGAGAAAATATTTGAATGTTTTTGTGTTTGTACATATTATATTGATTTTGTATTTTATGGATATAAGATATGTACAAGCAACATGAAAATGAAACTATATACAAGGAACAAGAAGTAATGAAACTATGTACAAGTAAATTATAAATGTTTCATATATGAAATTTCCTTAGATGCATGATGTTCAATGGGTTATTGATTACCTTAAATTCAAGTAAGGATAGATGGTATACCTTGGGTCTAAGATTTTATGTGACTAACTATGGGCTAAGCAAATTTGGTTTGAGTTTGCCTTTTTCTCTTCTTTGGCATTGACATTTATGATATTTTATTTTAAAATCAAATCATTGACTTCAAATTCTTTATTGTGAACATGTTATTATAGGCTTGTTGAATTCTTTTCTGATATGTTCTTATATGTTTTATGACTTATATGTGTGTGTGATCCAACTATTCTAATTCATGGAGATGTCTTTATCTATATTGATCATCTTTAATAAGCCCTTTTAGGGATACCCATAAGGATGGGATTTCTAGTTCTAGTGGGATAACTACTTTTGTGCCATATACTAGTGAATAAGGAGTAGCTCCCATTAGTGTCAGAATACTCGTGTGGTAGGCCCATAGTGTATAGACTAGTTGATTGTGCCAATCATCACCAAATTTTGTTACTATTTTATTGAGGATACTATTAATTATCTTATTTGTAGCTTCTGATTGACCAATACCTTTTGGGTGGTATGGAGTGGAGAATGTGTGTCGGATCTTATATTCAACATTAAAAAAAATCACTGTTTTGTTCTTAAAATAAGTTCCATTATCTATAATGATAGTCATTGGGAGGCCAAAATGGGAAATAATATTGGTCATGAGAAAACAACATATATCTTATCCTTTTGTGGACTGTAATAGAATGGCTTCCACCCATTTTTAAAAGTATTATGTAGTTATAATAATGAATTTGTGACCTCTTACAGATTTTGGATTTATCTTATCAATGAGATCAAATCCCAATAGCATGAATAGCCATGGAGGTATATGCAATGGGTTGTAAATAATGTTAAGGGACATGGTGTAGCTTTCCATGACATTTACATTTGTCTCATAATTTAGCATATTATTGACATTCTTATTTCATAGTTTCCCAATAGTAACCTTTTTGAAGTAATTTGTGTGACATTGTTTTACCCCTAAAATGGCTAATGTGGCCTCCTCAACTGTTAGACATAGGAATAAGTGTCCTTCAAAATATCATTTGAATAAGTCCCCACTAATAATGACATATCAGATAGAATTTATCTATAATGTATGCTTATCATTCCTTTTGAAAGTGTTTGGTGTAATAGATATATGTATAAAATTATATATATCTAAAAACCATTTGGATGTTTTTGTACTATGCATGGTTACTAAAATTATTAGAGTTATGAGGTCAGCATGAGGTACTAATGGAGATTGTAATTATTTTATAGTAAAGACAACCTAGTCATAATTGATATCAATGGGGATCAATGATGTTGCATTAGCCATGGTATCGACATGATGATTGTCTTTGTGAAGAATGTTTTCAATGGAAAAATATTAAAATTGAGCCTGTAGACATTGAACCATATTTTTTTATGGGATTAAATATTCTTCCTTTGTTTGGTAGATATTTTGACCTGATTGACCACCAATTGTGAGTCCCCATAGGCCTTAGTAAATTTTATTTTGAGAGCCTGAGCTACCTGAAGTCCAAGGATGACAGCCTCATATTCTATTATATTATTTGTACATGAAAAACTCAATCGATAGGAAATTGGTACTATGTGGCCAAGTGGGTTGATAAAAGTAATGCATACTCTGGTACTTGATGCACATCTAGATCTATCAAAGAACATTGTCCATGTATCAAAGGTGGTATCATAAGCTATGAAATCATCTTGGAAATCATTGATGGGATTAATATCTAATAGTGGTGTTGTTGTTAATTAACCTATGATTATATATCCCTAACTAAATTTTTTAACATACTATTTAGGTCAAATTATGTGAGTATCATGACCCATTTTTTGATACAACTTGAGATATGTGGTTTTGCAATAAGTAAATTTAAAGGATATACCTTTGTAATAAATTGTGTCTCATTATTAATCATATAATGATGGAGATTTTGAGTAGTGAATACGAGTGCGAAGCAAACTTTTTTGATTGTTGGATATTTTCATTTGTAATCAACAATCATACAACTAATAAATTAAATATCTCACTCCTTATGTTGATTATTGTGTTGTGTCAAGAGTGCACCAAATGCATGATCTATCATTAAAAGGTAGAGGAGAAGTGGTTTTTTAGGTGTTGGTGGTATCAATAGAGGTGGGTTTAATAAGTATTTTTTTAGTGTATCAAATCTTGCTTGGTATGTGGTATCCCACTAAAATATTGTATCTTTATTAAGTAACCTGATGAATGACTAAGTTTTATCTTTCAGTTGTGCCATAAGGTGGTGCATTGCCTATATATTTTTCCTTGTAAAGATCAAAGTTGCTTTAAGTTTATAGGAATAAGCATGTCCATTATATCTTTGAATTTATTTCGATCAAATACAATGCCTTGTTGGGATATAATAAATCCTATAAGTTTACTAGATGAAACCCCAAAGATGAATTTCTTTGGATTTAGTCATACATTGTATTGTCTCAACATTTCAAAAATTTGTCATAAATTTAACACATGGTGTTGTCTCTATTTTGATTTTACTAGTAATTCATCGACATAGTATTCAACTATCTTATAAATGAGATCATGAAAAATATGGTTCATTATTTTTTGGTAGGTTTCCACTACATTCTTTGATACAAAAGGCACGACTATATAGTAGAAGGTGTCCCATGGTGTGGGAAAAGAATTTTTTCCTTAGTCTTCCTCAGTTATCTTGATTTTATTACAACTAATGAAACCGTCCATGAAAGATAACATCTCATATCCTATTATGGAATCCACTATCATATCAATGTTGGGAAATGGAAAGTCATCCTTAGGACATGATTTGTTTAAGTCTCTAGAATCACAACATCATATTTGGCCATTAGTCTTAACAATTAGTATGATGTTAGCAACCCATTTTGGGTGAGCAACTGGTCAACTGAAATTGGCATCAAGAATTTGATGGATCTCATATTTAACTAGAAGGGTTACCTTAGGATGCATCTTTTGAATTTTTGTTTTAACTAGCTTTGCATCTGGATAGAGTGTAATCCTATGTACTACTATGAAAGGATCTATGACATGCATATTGAAATAATCCCAAACAAAAAATTTAGGAAAGTCCTTTAAAATTTTCCAAATGTTAATATCTTCTTATTTACACAAAGTGGTAGCTAATAATATGATCCAAGGATCAGTGTCTATGCCATAATTGAATTCAATTATCTCTTCATTTAGTAGAGTAGATCAATCAACGGTGTAAGGTGTGATAAGTATAATGCCATCAATGCTTAATAGGATATCATGTGAAGTATTAGAGAGATCACCAAAGTATGCTAAGGCATTAGTGGAATGAGGAAAATTGTTCTTATTACAGAAGGAAGAGAGATCCTCATATTCCCTTGGGTATTCTAAGAGAGTTTTATCATTAGAAAATTTGTCCAAACTAGGTAAATCTAGAAAAATGGTGTCATCAGTAAGATCTAGGTGAATAACTGAAAGTGTGGAGACATGATTCACTATATTGTCTATCTATGGAATGGGTGGACAAAATATTATGTGTTGAGAAGAATGGTGAGAAGACTATGCATTAGATGTGATATCCTTATATCTAAGTCCATGCTTACCATGTTGATCATATGCCTCAATAGGATTAAGAATTCCCTATTCACTTTTTTTAGGCCTTATCTTGTGTACCCCATTTCTTGTAAATATATTAATGAAAATGGAGAATTAAATCTATTATCATGTACTCCAGTAGTGTCTAAGTGATTTATACCCAAACTCTGTAAATTAGATTGTGGAGGTGTTATAGCAAAACCCATGTTAGCAATATAATTATATGAAGGCTCTGTATATTGGTAATATTTGAATGGTTCCTAATCCATGGGGCATGTAGATATGACCATTGTAACTAAATTTTAAACATGCATGTAAAGTTTAAATGACTATGTGTATACATGAATTTAAGGTCTCTCGAGTAAGATATTGTACTTAAGATCATTGGTCATGACTTGACATGTCGTAGGGAGTGTTCTAGGTCCCAATGTAAGGTGTAGTGTGATTTGACCCAAACCTTTGTGTGGAATTATCAAACCCTTAGATTTTCACATCATAAGGATCTAAATCTATAGCATGTATGTTAAGAAGTCATAAAAAGGAGATATTACAAATATTCAACCCAGATCTTGTTAGGACCCAAAAGCACCATTGATTACCATGTACAAGCAACTTAATATGCAAAATTAAACCAGAATCACAAGTAACTAGAATTCAAAAATAACACAGAATATGAGAGACAATACCTAATTGTATTAATACTCTTCCAGGAGGAAATACAACAAAGAAGATGCCGCAGTCTTCTTCTTTACATCTCTAGAGCTCACACACATCTAGAGCATAAATAGTAAATCTCTTCAAGAGCTCACTCTCTCTCTTACAGTCCAAACACACAACTCAAACACAGAATTGGTGTTCACCTCCAACCAGTTAGTATCCACAACTGCCAGTACACTGATTATACACACATACTCAACCAAGTACACAACGCACTCCAAGTAGATCTCCCATGAACTTGCAATAACTTGCAACTCAAATGATCTTACTTATGGAAGGGTCTACCTTGCCTTCCTCTTTGCTCAATGACTGAGTACACACCATACTCCAAGTAGATCTCTCCTAATCTTGCTACCTGTTGTGTTGTTGTCCTCCCTGATCTTGCACACCTGCAAATTAATCTAGTTCTGCACACCTGCAAACCTAGATCCCGCACACACATACACCTACAAATCAATGATCTTACTTACCATGTAGATCTCCAAATGTGGCCTTGCACACCTGTTGACCAAGATCCTACATACATGAAGAATCCTTTTGATTCTCCAAACTAGCACCCACACTTGGCACTGTGGCACTAGGAGGAACACACCTTGCCCTCTTCACTCTGAAGGAGCTAATTCTTGCTCTCTTACTCTCTAGCACAAATTACAATATAGCCCATGAGTCTATTATATAGATCTCATGCAAACAATAATTTGAAATCTAATTACAATAATTAAATCCATAGCTTCAAGTCTATAATTGGCCTCTTAACATGCAAACACCTGGTTCGTTAACTAACTATCCGTGAACTGGCAATTCTAGAACCACATAGGCGACCGACGTCGGTCCCTGTCTGTCTGGAGGTAACTAACACCGATCGATTCTTGACCAACATCGGTTGCTCTTATCACTGTATATGACCGATGTCAGCTGATCAGATCGACGTCGGTTGCTCTGCAACTCAGCAACCTCCTCCATGTCTGCATCAGTGAAGCTTTTAGCTCCACAACCTAACAGATCTATTATCAATTAGCACCCATTTGACACCTACCTCATTAATTCATAATACAATTAAAAGAGGTAAATGTTACTCTCTTGTATGATAAAGTGAGAGATATACTTTTTCAAATGAGATATTATCTTTAGTCCATTTCATAGTATTGATACTAGAAGCAACATAAGTTGGTTCTATTGTGCAAGGCACCTAATATCATAGCATGTAGCATACAAAATATCTTTGTATGTGTCTTAATATTATAGGATCTCTAAAATGGAAACTATGGTTGAAGTAACACTACTCTAGTCAATAAAGTTGTATCCTTATGTTTGGATAACCTCTCATGCTTTGGGACCACTTGTGGACATCACAACATGGACCACTAGGTCTACTTGGATCATCAAGTTGGTAATAAGAGTGGGATAGTAGCTAGATGTGTAAGGTCAAGAAGTATGATGGATAAGAAAAACCACAAATGTTATCTTATGTCTAATGATGATAGGGAAGGAATCAAAGTGAAACAAAGAGCAAAAAAAATATAAAGGAGACTTGTTAATTTTAGGTAATATGTTTATTATCTTAGGTAATATATCCTCTAAGCATTTAAAGATTTGCTTCTTAATTGAATTCTACAAGTGACAAATAATAGAAGGATAATGAAACATGACATATAGCTTAACTGATATAAATATTCATTAATACATGTGTTTATGTCCTCTTGAAGTTCATTTCGAATGAATGGAAACAAACATGCAAATTAAAGTAATAAATTTTGCATCAAAAAGTGATAAACTTCAATCATTTTTTTTAATTGATTATTATCATCATGATTATGTAAAATAAAAATTAGAAGGTATTATGAATCTAAAATTTTAGTATGGGTCTTAAAAGGATAGAAAATAAAAACCCTAAATGTAGTCTATGGTTAGGGTTTGTGCAATATTCGAAGTATGGAAAGTTCACCAAATGATTTAACTTTTTAAGGTTATGGAGTTTAAGCCCTATGTTGTTAAAGGGGATGAGTACAGTAAATCAAGGTATAAAATATGCAATAAATACATCCACTAATTTATGAAATAATTGAGCTAAATTAGTATTTCTAATAATAGCAATAAATGATTCAAATAAGTACTTAGTTGGAGATGAACTGAGATGGAAGATTTAAAGGTTGAAAATTGGGTAATGAGTTGATTTGAGAGTCATGGACAAGATCTAAGTGTCAAAACCTTTTTTGGATAGTATCACCCTAACTAGATAGTAGTGTTAATAGTTATAGTATCCTAATTTTGGTGTTAGTGTCCTCTATGCAAAAATACTCTAAGATTCTAGGTTCACCTGTGACATATTCTAATAGGCATGTTCCTATGCATAGAAGTTATGATTCCCTATCAATGACCTATTTTGACTAATTTTACATGTAAACCCTAGATATCCATATTTTAAGGTCATCTAATTGGCATAATTATTAAAGTGTGTTATTAGTGGGTAGGATTGACATCTTTAACATCTAATTGTGATGAGAGTTGCCTACATACCAATACTCTGAGGAGGGATCAAGCCTGATGTAGTTCTCCTACCTAAATGTTTGGTGCAATTGAAATTGAATTCTAGTATGAGTGTCGATGTGAGTGCCTTGAGTGAGGTTTGATAGTAGTAATATGTATATTCTAACCTTATTAGGGTTTTACATGATTATATGTAGAAGAAGGGCAGAATAGAGATTAATAACCTTGATTGTGCATAACTTGTTATGATCTTATTTGTGTTATTTGCATCTAATTTCCATATAGTGAATAAAAGGCTAAAATTCATGCATATATATTATTCTAGTGCTTGTGTGGGTCTTGAAAGAGGTACAGGCTAACCCTAAGTGGTTATTGATTCAAAAAGATATCTATTGGTGATAAAAGATGAGAAAAGGATAATAGCACCCAAGCTGGGACACTAGCACCATTGGCATTATTGTCCAAGTTATGGTGCTAGTGTCTAGGTGGTATAACCTGAGGCATTAGGGACCAAGATATTAAAGTGAGGATCTAAGACTATTTTAGGGATGTTTAGGGATGTGTGCAGCCCACACAAAGGCTAGATAAGTGCCTAAATAGAACCTAAGATAGGTCTAAGTCTAAGTTATGGATAGCCAGTCTCAAGTAACACTCTTGGCACTCAAGTGACATTTTAAATGACTACACCCTACTTACCATCCATACATTTTCACATGTTAATATGTAAGCTTAGGTTAGTTTTCCCCATATAACTTCTTATCTTTGGAAATTAGCTCTCTGATTTTACAAGCCTTATTTTGAGTAGTATGTAAAAAAAATTCCAGGTGTGAGTGATTGCTTTGTATGTGTGTCACCATCTTGCATCAGTAATAATGAGTATATCATCAATGGCTTTAATCCTTATTTCTTCTTGTAGAAATACTCTCATCATTTGATTTAAATAATCATTTACTAACCCAATTTTAGTAAACTTTGATAAATTTTTATGTGAATTTCATTATATGTGGTGAGCTCTTCTCCTCTACAGTGATGGATTTTGTAGTGTTGTGGTCATTTTTCCTTTACAAAGTTTTTTCTTATATAACATATTTTATGCACTATGGTTTCTGGCTTGTAGCACATGAAAGCTTAAATTTCATCCCCCAAGGGTGTCTCTCCTTCTTTTACTATAAGTTTGCCCTTATCATTGGGTTCAAGGTCATATTCTATTTTCATAATTTTATTCAAAGTATATATGCCAGCAAGGTCATCAAATTTACTACCCTTGTCTTCTACCCATAATTCTTTTGTCCATGTCACTATCATTCCTACCTCCAATAGAAAATGGACTACTAAGACTTTTCTTTCAAATGTGATTTCTTCCTAGTCAAAATCTAATAACCCATTACAATCCACAAACCATTCTAGATTAAATAATGTTAGATACTAGGTATCATACATATCAATTACTTCAAAATCTACTTCTTTATCCCCATAAAATCAACTTCAATATTTTTTACGGTCCCAATTGGTGAGTGTGAAATATTGTCAACCATGGAAATGTTATATGTTACTACATGCAATTTCAGTTTTCCTAACAACTCTCATATGCTCCTTAGTAACAAATTTGCATCTACACTAAGGTCTAAGAGTGCTTTCTTTATTTCTTGATAATTAATTTTGAAATTTAGTAGAATGGCAGCCTTTTTTCATTTCTAATTTATTTTGAATATCAATACATTTTTTGTATTTTTATTTTTATTTTTCTTCATTATCTAAACTCAATTTTATCTTTGTTGTTTATTCCAATATTTATATAATTAAGTGACTTTAGTTAATAGGTCTTGTTTATTTATCAATTTCATTACTCCTTTGAGATCTGTGACCTCATCTTCATCAAATTAGGTTAGTTTGAGCTGATCCTTGTCCTATTTTTAGTTATTATCTTCCAAATTTTATTTATAATTTAGTCATTTTCATACATATCAAGTTTTTTGCCTTCTATACTTATGTCTGATTCAGTATTAGAATCAATAGGCACTTATTTACCTTCACTGATCATCACACTTGTAGTGCTTACTGATACTCTCAGTTGTGGATCATTGTTCATAATATGGGAAGCCTTCTTCTGCAGCCTCTCTTTTTATTATTTTATTATTTATTTATATTATTTAATTTGTTTTGACATATTTATTCAATGGAATGAACTTCCCTTATCTTATACTCTTTTCTCTTCTTATTTCCCATAATAAATTTCATTATGTCACCCTTTCATACCCTGTCCTTTTTCCAATTTTATTAAGTGTTTAGCCCCTTTCCTAAGAGGAGATTCTACTAACTCTTCAATTTTTGTTCCACCATTTTTATAGAATTATACCACTTTAGGACATGACAATGAGTCATGTGTTCCTCTTTCATGCAAAAATCCACACTCTATCTAGGGTTCTTCATCATAATTTCTAACAATATGCCCAACCTTTTTGCAGTTGTAACATGTTGGTGGAGTTCTCTTTTGATTATAACCTTGGTTATAATTTTTATTGTATCCTCTCCTACGTTGGTAATTTACCCTTCCATTGTATACTTCTCTATAATCACCCTGGCCATCTCCTCTATACACTCTTTGATTTTTATTATAGTATTTTGGTTGGTTATTTTGGAATTCAAAACTTTGACTTGCAAGAGGTGCTTGATATTGTTGACTAGGTTTCTATATACTAACATTTTTTATGGGTAGTTGTGGTAGCAGCATTTATTATACTATTGCTCTTCTCTAATTGATATTTTATACATCCATGAATGCATATATAGTAGAATAGTTATGATTAGAGTGATTAAATGATCCACAATTAGTGCAGTACATTAATTAATTTTTAGGTGTTTCCATTTCCAACATGGAGCATAAATGTTGTTGATGTTGATCATATACTCAACAAATTCCATAATAAATCCTCTCACCTTATATAGTTTATTTAATTTTTGGATTCATCCCTATTATTGGTTGTGTTGACATTATTTCTAGTGCTCTCTTTTATATATCAATGTGGGGGCATTTTGTCCTAGAATGTCCTTCTACACAACATGTTGTGCACCAAATTCTTGTCTATAATGGCATATGTTTACTATGTGGTGTCCCATATTCATCCGTTTTCATCTATATCTCTTATTTCAACCTTAATTATTCTAATTCCAACTGCAATCTTTCAACATTGACTTTTAATGAGGTATATGTATCTTGTCTCTAAGTTTGAGATTTTAGCTATGATGCCATTTTCAATGTTTTTGAAAATGTGTTGAAAATTTTCCCATCCATACTGGCTCGAAGGCATGGGATTAATTCAGATATAAACCATTCTATTATTTATATTTCATTTAGAGGCTCCTATAATCCTACACTATGGATTTAAATTAATGATCATAGTCTTTGATAATTTACTTCTCCTTTTGTATAATCTCTCTCATTTTGCTAACATTTTATTTTAGTGTGTCTGGATAGTGAAAATCACTCTTAAAAGCTTTTTGGAAATTGAATCATGTAGTGGTATATCCAGAGTAAGTATTCATATATCATTAAGTATCTCATCCCTTAATGTTCTGACGAAATAAAATAACATCACCATTTCATTAGTAATATTGTGATTCCTCTAATATGAGTCTAACACAAACAAATGTTCCTCCACATCCTTTGTATCTTTTCAAAGAGTGGTAGTTTCATAATATTTTGTGTCATTTTAGTGTTGTTAGGTTAGGAATATCGTTAATAAGATCGCTACCATTTTTCATCTGATTGCCTGATGTACATGTTTTTACAGTACTATGAAAATTATGTTATTATTTATATGTCTATTATCTAACCAAATTTTAGTTATGATCTTTATCTCTTTTCAATTATGTTTGGAATCATCTTCTTCTTAATATTTTTTTTTAACTCCTTACAAATTCTCTTCTTTTCTCAACCTCTTCTTTATGACTTTAGTATCAATTTGCTACTTCTTTCCACTAAATGTATCTCTTTATGTAAGTGATGGATGTACATGACTATTGTGAAATGAAATGAGGGATGGTGATTGGTCCAAAGGGTTCATTTCCTCTCAGAGCCTCTTGTGATTGGGATTTGGGGGTCACATCACTTCAAATCTCTTATACAACATCTTCTATCTCTAATTTCACTTCTTCTTCAATGTTTTCATTAACTAATATTCCTTATATTAATTTATCTTCCTCCTCATCTCTATGTTATATTTCTCTAGTATGACTACTAACACTTATCTCAGAATCACCTTTATCTTGAAGATCGCATCGATTTCCACATCTATTTATTATTATATATTATATGTATGAGTTTCCTCGTGAATACTTATTATCAGACTTCTTTTTATTGATAAAATTTTCTCTCTTGGTTCAATATATAATTAATATATCCTATCTTAATCATTTTCTCTCCACTTATTATACCGCTACTCTCTAGGTCTCGTCCACTATGGGCCAAAGTACTCATGATCGGTTGGTCTTCTACACCCAAGGTTTTAAATAGTTTGGGTGTTCCTAACAGTGAAATTTAATCTATTAATATTTTCTGCATGTCATTCATGAATTTTTGCATTGTAGTATGTAATAATTATTATATTTTATTTCTCTCATTATCTTTGTCTATGCCTTCTTGCAATGTGAACAATGATGTGTTCGTTTGTGGTGGAGGTATACTATTAAGATTTCTAATAATATGGTTTCCCTTGGTAGAGGTTTGATCAATTTTCAATACCATCTCATTCTTCTTAACATTTTTTCTTCCATTTATTTTTAACGTATCTCTTTATTAATTCATAACTAAATTATCTCATCTTCCTTCTGATTCCCCATCTCTTCATTTACCATTTCCTGCTAACTATATTTAATTCACCCTCTTACTACAATCCTATTTCCCCTTAATTAACTTGATTTTACATGATACTTACTTTGTTATCTCCCTACATCTTATTTAACCTCTCCCAACCATTTAGACCAGATCTTTCGAGTAATCACGTCTTTTGAGTATCCCCCTACTTTTTGTGCACTATCCCTTAGGTGTTTGTCTCCTAAAGGAACTGTTTACCTTATTTTATTAGCCCTTATCCATAATCAAATGGTGGATGAGGAGCCATACTTTATTCAAGAAATGTTGCCTTTCCCCTTCAATAAATTTGGATTTTTTAGCATCAAAGCTCATATAACCTTGTATAGCCTAAACTATAATGAATGAATCAAAGGTAGTCTTGAACCAGTAATCAACAACCCCAGTTATAGGTGTATCAAGTTATTAAGGAGCCTCAATCTTTTCTACAATTCGCTAAATAGATCATTTAATGCGAATATAGTAAACTTCTGTATATTTGGCTTGCCATGATATCCAAGGTCACAAATGTTGTGTACATATAACCCAAAATTATTCTTCTTGAGTTTAAAGAATGATGCATGTATTTATAGTAACATTTTGTTTGTCCTCTTAACTTCTGTGTGGAAAAAATCAATGTTTCTTCCCACCACTATTTTATTTTCGTTAACACAAGTGTCCAAAACTTAAAATGAGACATCTCCCTAGACCCTAATCAACTAAATTTCATGGGATGCCACTAAATATCAACATAAAATCTGAATATGTTGGTTACAAATAACTTATACTAATATAGGTTAACTTTAGTTATACTAATGTAACACAAGAGTTAATATCGGTTATAATCCTTAGCATTCACTGAAAAAGAAGTGGTGCTTATATTCATAGTAAATAACATAGGACATAATACACAATAATTCTTATTCTAACTTTATATATATATATAGAGAGAGAAGAAGTTAGAATAGGAATTATTGTGTAATATGTCCTATGTGATTTATAATGAATATAAGAATTAGTGCCTATATTCATAGTAAATCACACACACACACAATATATATATATATATATATATATATATATATATATATATATGTATGTATATATATGTATATATGTATATATATATATATGTATATACATATACATATGTATATACATATACATATGTATATACATATACATATGTATATACATATATGTATGTATATACATATGTATGTATATACATATGTATGTATGTATATATATATATATATGTATATGTATATATATATATGTATATATATATATATGTATATGTATATATATATATGTATATATATACATATATGTATATATATCTATGTATATATATGTATATATGTGTGTGTGTATATGTGTGTGTATATATATATATGTATGTATGTATGTGTGTATGTATGTATGTATGTATGTATGTATGTATGTATCAACTGTCAAATACAATGTTTAGATATCTTTTTAACCTATACCATTTAAAGCAATTATACATGTTTCTTTACTTTGTAATCTCTTATAATTCTTGTATATATCTTTTCTCTTCTATATTATATTATTCTATTACAATGTTGTCGTATAGATATTGACCTAATATAAAACAACTCAATGGTCATGTTTGTGTGAGACATGTCCTTTCTCTAAATCAAACATTCTTTATTTCCACAAGGCATTTATTTCTTACTGCAGCACCCAGTTAATAAAATCCTATGTTTTAATGACCTATAGAAATGTCATGTTGTTGCGATAAAGGAATCAAATCTATGGTATCTTCGGTTTGCCCTTTTAGATGATAGAGAAATCTGCCAACAACCCTTTTATGTACATGGTTGAAATGAATGATAGTTAAACATTAACTCCGAGAAACATATATATGAATTGTATCATAAATCTTAATATCTAGCTCCATATATCTGAGAGGCCTTGATTGAAGATAAATATAAATTTTTTATTTTATAAAATTATAGATAAACTTCATATAAGTTGTATTCGAACTTACTCTATCCCACATATGCTCCCGTCATAAAATCCACACATCGCATTTTATGTTAAGAGCATTTACAAATGAAAGCAAGAGTTGGGCATAGGATCTCAGTTGGGGGGAAAAGTCAATTCCACTAACAAACATCAACATTTAGTGGATATTGAAAGAAAACTTAAGTTTTTTTAATGTTTATTTCTTTCTAGCATTTTTTTTTTAAGTATTGTTGATACGAAATACAACCAAGAACAACTAATAATTATAAAAAATAATAAAATAATTAATCTTGTATATTGTATAGTATTTTCTATTTAAAATTAATGGATATCAAAAAGGGTTGTGATCTAATAATCGAGAAGATGGTGTGTCACATGTCTTATGTCCTCTATTAAAATATCATCAAAATATAATAAATTTGAATGTCTTAAACAAAATAACTATCATAATCCTAATAACTTAATTGAAAAAGACTGTATTGTAAATGCATGTTTGTTTATATTATAATTAACTATATAACTCAATTATTATTCAAATCTAAGAGGAAACGAAAAATAACAATCATGGTGAGGGTGATGATATGCCATGTGTCTTATGCCCTATATCAATATATCATCAAAATATAATATGCTTGAATAACTTAGACAAAATAAATCTAATAATCTCAATAACTTAATTGAAGAAGATTATAATTAATTAAAGAAGATTGTAATATAAATACATGCTTACTCATATTATAATTAACTATATAACATATTTATTATCTAAATCCGAAGGAAGAACTTTTTTTTTTTTTTTTTTTTTTTTTAAAGCCATGGCGTCATAGTATTGTCATCCCAACGTCACTCGGACTCCACAGACAAGAAGTGACGACAGTAAAACCTTACAAAACATTACACAGACAAGAGAATCATGCTCATGCCGGGTCTGGAGTATTTAATATTTAATATTGTACAAGAAGTTTGGCGTACTTTCACTTTCACTTCTGTTATTCTCGATAAAGGATAAAATTCTGTAATCAAACTTTAACTTTAATGAATGATAATCCGCATATGCATTCGAATGACATTAAATTTATTTGAAAGATTCAATCGACATGAAACGTGGGGCAAATTCTCCTTCATTTGCAAATGCGTTTGTTTACAACCAGATCAAATCATCAACCATGAGATTCTGGTAATATTATTGAATTTTATATGTATCATCTAGGAGTCGAATCTAGGACAAAGTCACGTATGATAAGTGTTACGTATATAATTCGTTCTTAATAAATATATTATGAAATAGAAAGATAGTCGTAATTTAAATGGACTTAAAATTAAAATAAATTAATTTATAATAATTATAGATGTTATATGTTATAATATGATTAGTTTTTTTTTTTTTTTTCCCAGAAGCTGAATATTTATTAAGTATTTATTTTCATTAAATTACTAATCTTATATAGTTTGAAGTATAAATAATCTAACTTCCAAATATTTTATTAAAATTGTTACATAATATCATAAATGCACAAATAAGATATAGATAGATAGATAGATAGATAGATAGATAGATATAATTTGTAAATGTTTTTTCAGAATCAATAGCAATGAATCGAAATGCTTTTGATTGAAGCTATGAACCAATTTGGGACATAAACAGGAGGCCCAGATCTCCCTTACAACCATCACAACGGTCACGAACGGCCCTATAAATATCACCATAGTAACCATAGCCTCCACAAACATCATCATGGCCACGATGAGCACACAAACATCTCCATCGGTCATAACCAACCTAACATGCCATCAAAATTTGAACCAGGGAGGGTTGGACACAACGAAATCAGTTTAACTAATTCGACCACATCTCATTGGCCATGAATTTAAATTGATTGATATTTTTATATTTGATTGAATTTTTTTATTAAATTTTATTAATATGAGATTGTGACCATGCATTTAAATATTAAAAGTAGTGAGGAAATAAAGACGTGAATATATGAATTATTTACAAGATGTAAACACATGAATGATTTACAAAAATAAATAATGCAATGTAGTGAGTCAATGTAATTCCACCATAATTATGTAGGACCCACATGACCATCTTGATAGGTTACTAACTCTTGAGAATTTGGAATACAGTCTTTTGTCTATGGCGAATGAAAAAAGTCCCGACCAATTGAATTTTTCAAGGCCATGTAGTCTAGTATACATGAGGTATTCTACCAAGTTTATCTCAAAGTTGGACAAATTAGCTCACTTCGTACAAAGTTCATTCCTATTAAGGTAATAATATAGATAACATAACTTATTCGAGACCCATCACTCTTCTTAATACCTCCTATAAAATCAATGCTAAAGCTATCAAGCTCATCGTATTAAAAAAGTGGTGCAAGAATTGTTAGACTTGATTAAACATGATTTATTCATGGGAGGTTGATTCTAGGAAATATCGTCTTGTCATGGGAATCTTCAGATTGTGCACAAAAATAATTCAAAATACACCATTTGTTAAGCTTGACTTTGACAAAGCTTATGAGATAATTAAATGCCCATTTATTCTTAATATGTTAACATGGTTGGGGTTTAGAAAATAAAAAATGTGTCACATTAAAATGTTATTCAATGATGCCTCAAAAGGACTTTCAATGAATGGTTCTCTTAATAAATCCTTTGTGCTTCAAATATCCATATGCCAAGACTATCTGTTAGCTCCTTTTATATGTTTTCGCTGAAGATTCTCTTTGATACTTATTACAAAGGGAACATAAATAAAATCTTATTAAAGGGATCAGTCTTTCTAATGACTCTTATGCCGTTAACTCTCATTTTGTTGATCTGATAGCATGTTTTTTCTTCATAAAAACAAAGAGGAATCAACAATTTTATAGATATCCTTGAACCATACATTTCTATTTCAAGTTTCAAACTTGTGATGCATAAGACTAAATTTATTATGATTCAAGTTGATCCCAGTCCCCATTGGATTCAAACTGAGTGCAAACATGTTCAACATAGATAAATTACAAGGTATTTGTGTATCCTCGTTGGCCTTAGAGTCTCTCTTAGTGACATGTGGAATTGGTTTTTTAATAAAATTATTAAAATAAAAAAAAATTGAGATCCAAATATATTTCCTTTCCTAGTATAATTGATTTTGTTAAAAATATTTTTATTGCAATGAATGTTTACTATTATTCATGTTGTTTTTCTTCTAAAACATGCTATAACATATTTACCAAGATTATATAAAAAAAATTGGGACAAATGGGATGGCAGCAAAGGTATGCAATGTATTTCCTGGAATCAATAGCAAAGGTATGCAATCTATTTCCTGGAATCAATGCATTCAACTAAAATACAAAAGAGGCCTTGGTGTTATGGATCTTTTGATGCAATGTAAGTGTCTGATTTCAAAATGGATCATTAAGTCTTTCCATGGTTTTGAATCATAGAAAGTCCTTGTTCACCATAGAGTTTCAAATGCCTCTTATAAGGGTCAATGGAAATATGTCCACTTACATGGTAAATTGTTTCTCTCTAAATATTTCAAAATATTTGCATCTTCCCCACTTGATAATATGTGGAAAGCCTAGCAACAAACTTCTTAATTGTTGGAATGAAAAGACAACTCCCTTATATACGGTCCTAGCTTTCCAACATCCTCTATTTGTGAAATAGACATTTTAAAATTAATGGGGTTCCCCTTGCTATGCATAATAGGCTGAGATGAAAACTCCTATTTAATAAAGGTATACAATAATTTGGATATTTATGGCACTTTATTTATTTTCAATGGAAACATTGGTCATTTTTAAAGGATATTTTTCACCTACAAAACTCTGATAGGTGTGTTATAAATAAAATTCTTCAACTTGTGGATAATTCATTACTTGTTAAGATGTTCATTTTGACTCAATGTAATTTTAAGAAGGATTGGAGTTGGTATAATAGTTATAGTTTTGATCACTTCCTGCTCAAATGTGTTTATGAAAAATTCCTACCTAGTTTGCTTTTAGAACAAAGGCTTAATTTAAAGTATAAATTCAAATTCAGTGAAGCTAAATGGAAATGCCTTAATGTGATAGTTAAATTCTAAAATCTATGTAAGCTAGGAAACCAAATGAATAATGTACTTCCTATTCTAAGATTAAATTAAAACCTTAATTATAGTTATTCAATAAAAATCGACAAAGCAAACAATACTTACAAACACACCATACTAGGAACTTAAAATCACCTCCTCCATTATTAAAATTTTATTTTCTCTTGATTCTTGGTATGTGGATGTTCAATTCACTCTTCCAAGCAAAGGGAATTTTAGCAGCATATAGACACAATGACTTGATTTTTTTATGGATGTACGATATGATTTTGATAGCTTGATGGTGGATGATGACACTTTAATTTATAGGATTTCAAGTGAGAAGATGAATGGTTGGAATAAATCCATATTTATCTAATTGTGTTAATCATGGATGGTTGTATTTGAGTCCTCATCTATGTGGAAGAGAGCAATTCCTCATGTGTTTGACAGAAAAAGCGAAAGTTAATTAGTAGTTGAAAATATCTTATGAATGAGTCAAGGTAATTGGATGACTCACCAAGTTAGTTGAAATGTTCAATGGTAACTCAATAATTAGTTGAGGAAGTTAAGGAAATGGTTGGATGACTTAACACTTGGTTGAGAGAAGACTGAAAAATGTTTGGTGACTTGAAAATTTTAGATTTTAATTATTTTTATGGAATTATGTGTGCTTAATTAATTAATTAATATGGATTAATTTATTATTTTAAAAAGGGAGTGAAATGACATTAGTGGTGAAATTTGAATTTAGAGTGGTGGTTGAGTTAGTGCATGAATATTAAACAAAGTTAATTATGACATTAGATGTGGCAGAACTTAAGTGTCTACATTTGCCCCTCTTTTAAGGTTGTTGCGATTAGAAAAAATAATGTCTTTTCAAAAAATAAAGAAAAAGTAGAATGGAAATGGATGTAGAAATATGATTCCTCAGGAAATTATGAATGATGCCCCCTCGAGTGATCATGCGAAGAAAATTGATGTGGGTGAGTGCTCAAAATGAATGAATGAATGAATGAAGTTTATACAGAAAATCATGTATTTGATATCATAATAAATGTAAGTACCATTCTTGATAAAATACTTGCATGATTCGTAGGTATATGTAAAATGATTTGCCCTAAGTGGATAATTACTAGGGAGTTGATTGGAGAAATAATATTTTACGTTTGTAATCTACATGCTTGGATTATGCTCCATAAATATTGTTAAATGGTATTAGATGTGGAAACTATATATCCCATTGGTAAGTTATGAGCCATAAAAGAAGAAATATATTTTTTAATGATTTGTGATTAAATTCACTAGAGTGATTGGCAAACAAAGAATAAATAAATAGAGTATTTTGATTATTTGGTTGCATGATGTGAAGTTTGTATGATATTAACCCATGAATTTTACTAACCCACTCGAGCTAAGTATTGCACATTTATATAGGGTTTTATGATGGAATTATTCTCCCAAAGCAATGATATATGTAAGGAATGGATTGGGAATGATATATCCTACGATAAGTTTTACACTTTGATGCCCCCAAATAATAATATATGTAAGAGGGTGGATGTGGGAATGATATATCCTACTAAAAATTTATGATCTTGGATTTGAATGATTGATTGACTAATTGAATTAATTTAGATGGGAGAAAAGATGGATGTCATGATTTATTGGTTCCCAATCAATAGGTGAAGGAGATTGAATGAAAATATGAGGAAAATGATTAATTAGATGGCTTGATTTAGTTGATTTGTGTTCAAGCATAACCCAAGAATTTAATCAATGACATGGATTAATGATGCATGATCACATGATTGTATGTCATGGATTTGATTTATTGTTGGTAGATAATGGTGATTCTAGGATGTATGGTGAAGTTATATAGTTAGTATTTAAATGGTGTAACATGTGTTAGGGATGTGATATATGTTTAGAGATGAGAAAATGATGTGGATTAGGGGAATAACTTATTTTTATAGTCTTTGCATGGAGTTACAACATAATTTCTGACATGAATTGATCAACCTTATTTTTTATATTTCACATGACAATATGCACCAATGGTATGAAAAAACCATGATGACTATTGTGTTATACACGTAGGGACTAATAGAGTCACAAGTGCAAGACATAATACATCATGATATGGAATATCATAATAACGTCATTTGTATTACACATAGTGATCTAGATTCAAAGAAAAAATGAAAATAAGATTAAAAAAAAAACTATACAAACCAAGTAAGAAAAGAACTACATAAGTAAGCAAAGAACGATACAAACAAGTAAGAAAATAAGTGTACAAATAAGTAAGCAAAAAACTATACAAGGAAGAAAAAATATTTTTCTGTTGTGTCCTTTGGTAGATTAGAAACCCTTTGGTGTATCAGATTTTTGATAATGATAACCTTGCGAAGTATAATTTGCATAAGGTAGAAAAAGTGTAATTAAACTAAGGACAATTATTTTTGGTTTATTTTGTATTTTTGTGGGTTTTTTGGATGAATAACTAAATGGTGTACATAAAGGAAAACCAGTTCTATATTTTGGAATGGATTGGAAAGGGAATTTTATTATGGATGGATGAGTGGTGATTTAAGGATTGCGACATGGAATTCATATATATACAAGATGTTTCTGAAACATGAGTTAAAGTGTTATGCATGTGACCACCAAGATCAAACCCTAGACCAACATGGCATGAGTAACCAAGAAAAATTTGGAAGGGTTATATATATGACAAGATATATGGAGAATGGGGTGGATAGGAGTGGATAGGAATTAAGAAGAGAACTCTCAAGAATACATTGTCTAAAAACCAAATGTCTAGTCATCAAAGTATCATTGTAAAGATATACCAAGATGTTTCTAAGGACATGTCTCAAGACATTTCCACTTCCTTATCAAGGTCAAAATTGGGAATAAGGATAATGGTATGATGGTAATGATTAGATTTATAAGTGTGGGATTTGATAGGTTTTGGATGGATGAGGATTAAATGGATAAAGATGGGTTTGGATAGGAAAGGATAGGTTTAGATGAAGTAATTTTAGAAGGATAAGGATGGGTTTGTATAGGTAAGGATATTAAGGATGGTGAAGGATGGGTAAGGACAGAGGGATGGTTTAGGATGTATAGGTTTCAGATGGAATGGGTTTCACCCCCAAGAATAAGGTACTTATATACAACTGATTATTCTATGCATGATGTCAAAAACTAGTTTTCATCATGGTACTTGTCCAACATGCCATAGAAATGATTTACATTATTGGATAGATTATTTTATCTTTCTCTTTTTTTTGGCATATCAATTATGAAAGTATTTAATTATGTAGGATGCTAACCAATATTGATCTTTTAGGTAGGTACTCTAGAGATGTCTTTGACAAATTGATTTCTAAGTTAGCTTCTTCTGAATTTACCAGGATACCATCATAGCCCCTAAAATAGAGGGTGATACCAAAGAGGGTGAAGTGGGAGGTATGTTGGAAGAAGGATGTGTGTTGAGTGCATGAAGTATTTGGAGGGATGGAATAAATATGGGAATACATGTAGGAATCATGATGTGAAGAGTGATTGGGACCAACAATTTAATAATCTGCAAGATTAAGAGTGCCTACAAGTTGGATGTTTTAGGGATTCAATTATACTTTAATGGTGTCTTCAATATGTGATGGGGATCTATCCTAAAACTTAGTTGATTTAGGGGGCAGATTAATTTGCTCATTTAGTGGTGCATTATAAAAAAATTCACTAAGGGACTTTTCTTGATTTATTTGATTTTGATTTGGAGTGACAATGACTAGAAGATGCCACCAATAAGGTGCAAGCTTTCCAAAAATTCCAAAGGAGTAACTACACTCTTATGAAATGGACATAGTAGGATCCCATTACCATGTTGATCCCTCCTAACAATGGTACCACTCCTTCTGATCTAAGAATAAGGAATGACCCTCCACCCCCAAAATAAAATAATGTTAAGATAGTTGATTATACCTAATGTACCACTAGTAAGACTGACTTGAATAAGATCAAGGAAAATATCACTTTGCATGAGATTTCCCAGATCACTAAATAAAGAGATCTCCTCTTAAATTCCTTTATAGATAAACTAGTCCAACCTAAACCCAAGCCTCTGCACACTAACATGTTGATACTCAATAATAAGGTTGAGGTCCCATATTTCCTCCTTATGGTTAGGTTGTTTGGGAAGAATCTTCATAATTATCTAGTTGAATCAAGACCCTATTTGAATGTCATGCCTTCTAAAATTTATCAAAAAGTGAGACTAACACCTATTAATTTAGACAAAATAGTGGACCAGTTGGATAAATCTGAAGTTATAGCAGTGGGAAATCATTGAATGTCCACATGCAGATAGAATCTGAGCCTAGGGTCCAACAATTTATGTATATTCAAGTGGTGGATATCTCATAGGCTTATGGGATGTTACCTAATAAAGACTAGTTTAAAACTTTGAACTATTAGATAGAACACAGAGATTGAGAAAGAACCAGATTGCATTCAATAGCATACTTTATTACAAACAATACAAGAAGGCCTATTAAATAGGAAAATAAATGAACCACCTGAGAAACATGTGAAAAGGGTGGGTAAAATAACCAATGTCAGCTAGCATGAAATAGCTAATCCTGATAAACAAACTAACCTCTTAACCAAAGTGGTTAAGGCAACTAACCATAGACCTATTACCTTAGTCAATAACCCAAGGTAAATACATAATTACTCTAACACCCTCCCTTAATGACAAACCTAAAAACAAGACCAAGTTTATCTCTAAAAATTATGAACTTGTCTGCACCAAGTGGTTTGGTCATTATATCAATTGGTTGCTCTATAATTGGGTAGCAAAAGAGACTAATATCTTGATTTTTAACCAACTATCAAATGTAATGATGGTGAACCTCAATGTGTTCAATCTTGTCATGGAATATGAGATTCTTCATCATCTTCAAAACACTCTCGTTGTCACAAAAAATTGGAGTGGGCTTTGATGACTCAAATTGAAGATCCTCCAAGATTTTATTTATCCACATAGTTTCACAACCTGCACTAACCACAACTTTATACTCTTATTCTATTGAAGATAAGTCCAATATAGTTTGTAGTTTTCTCTACCATGAGAAAACTCCTAAACTAAGAGTGAATACATAGTATATTGTAGATTTTTGTCAATCTATTGATCCTACCCAATCAGAGTCAAAATAACTTGAAAGCTTGAAATCTACAGACTTCTCATATAGTATGACAAATTAAAGAGTACCTTTGACATATCTTAATACATGTTTTATAGCTAACTAATGTACTTCTTATGGTTTAGACATGAAGTGAGATAGAAAACTCACTACAAAATAAATATCTAGTCTAATGGTAGTGAGGTAAATGAGACTACCCACTAGTTGATAAATTGTTTCATTGACTAGAGGTGAAGTAGTGTCAGTTGAAATTTTAGCTCCAGATTCCATAGGTGTGTGATTTATATTACAATCCAACATTCTAAACATTTCCAGTAATGATTTGGTATGCTTTTTCTATGACATGAATACAACACAATCACCTTACCAAAACTCAACACCTAAATAGTAATTCGGTAGTCCTAAGTATGTCATGTCAAAAATACAACAAATATTAGCCTTCATCTATTGAATGAGACTATCACTAATCCCAGTGATGGCTAAATCATCAACATATACAATGAGAATCAATATATCATGACCAGACAGCTTTACATAGAGAGTTGGTTTAGAGTTACACCTTTTGAAACTAGACCCCCTAAGGTATGTATATATATTCATATACCAAGCTTGAGGAGCCTACTTTAGCCCATGCAAGGACTTGATCAACTTAAAACAAGATGTTCCTTACCAAGAACCTAAAAACCCTATGGCTAAACCATGTAGACTTCTTCCTCCAAATCTCCATTCAAGAAAGCACGCTTGAGATCCACTTGCTGCAACTACCATCCAAACTAAGTGGTGATAGCAACAATCAAATTAAAAGTTACCATCTTTTAGTAAGATAAAAATTCTCCTCATAATCAACCCCTTCCTCTTGTGCATAACCTTTTCTAACAAGTATGGCTTTGCATTTGTCTAAGGAACCATTTGCTTTGCATTTTACCTTGTAAATCCATTTACAACCAATGGATTTCTTTCCTGGTGGTAACTATATGAGCTCCCAAGTCTTATTTTTCATCAAGGAATCATATTCCAATTGCATGGTTGATTCCCACTCATGCTTCCCTTTGGCCTCTAAACAATAATTAGGCTCAAATACATGTGAAATAATAGTTGTTAGAGTAAAATTGTCATGCTCGCCTCTATTATCAAACTGCTTTCCTGATCTCAATCTTCTTCCATCCACACCTTGTGGCAAGTCTCCCTCCTTTAGTGCTTCTATTATGGCAGAATACTACTTTGGCTTCTTTGGCTATTTTATCATAACCTCACAATGACTTGCATCAATTTCCTCCCTAGAATTTGATTCCACTGATGAACTAGAATCCTACTCAACTTTCACACCACAACTTATAATAGAATCATTAGAAGAAATGAATGACTCAATATCAAAAATGTACTAGTTGTTGTGAAGTATGGCATTTGTTCATTTACTATGACATCTCTATTTACCACAAATTTTTTAGCAAAAACATCAAGTAATCTGATAAGTAGGAGGTATTTTCCATAGTGAGTCAAATTATGATATTGCTATCAAGATTTAACTATGTAGTTTTTCATGTCAAACTCATTGACCCATGTTTCATGAGTATTGGTTCACATAAAAAATCTCTCATTAGAATGAATGGCCCACTTAGCACTCATTGCATCTAGGTGATGCTCACAAGGGTGAAGCATTGGGTGTTCTTGAGAGGTCACCCATCCCAGTACTACTCCAACTCAAGCACGCTTAACTTGGGAGGTCAACCATCAAGTAATTTATAGGCCTTTGATTGCTCACTGTACCCTACAAACATGAATGCTTTGATTTTTGTGTCCAAGTTACTTCTCTTTTGACTAGGAATAACTACAAAAACTACACGACTAAAAATTCAAAAAGCACTTACATCTGGAATTTGACCTAACCAAGCCTCTTCTAGAGCTATTTTCTCCAATGCCTTTATAGGACTTCTATTGAGGATGTACATTGTAATATTCACTACTTCTACCCAATATCTATATGGGACATTTCTAATTTGGACCATACAATGAGCCATGTCCATCACCATCTTATTTTGCCTTTTCACAACTCTATTTTTCTATGAAGTGTAAGGGGTAGTGTATTGTTTGTGTATGCTTCTAGTGACACAAAACTCCTAGAGCTATTTTCAGATGAACTCACCCCCATTATCTATTCTAAGATATTTCATTGACCATCCTATCTATTTTTCAACCATATCTTTCCAAGTAAGGAAGTTAGAAAAATAATTAGATTTCTTCAATAGAAAGTATACCCACTTTTTCTAAAGAAGTCATCGACCAGTAAAAAAAAGGGCTCTAGAAGGGGTAGGTGTCTACATTGGACCATGAAAATTTGCATGTACCATATCTAATACTCCCTTAGCTCTTGAAGATCTACCAACATTAAATGAAAGTCTAACTTTCCCAACTGACATCTAGTACATGCATGATGACTATCCCAAATAGAAGGAATCCCCTTAACCATCTTAGTCTTGATCAATGTAGTCAAATACTGGAAATTCAAATGCCCATACTTTTCATGCCATAGTGAACTTATGCTATCAACCAAAGCAAGTGCACTTTCCTTTGCCCTCTATGAATTTTAAAGCTTATATAGGCCTTTCTTACCAATCCCAACAACAATAATTGTGTTATCTCTGGTAGTGACTAAACATTGTTGTCCTTGAAACTTTACAACAAAAGCAGATTTTGAAGTGATCTCACTAATGAAAAGCAAATTTTTGCTCATATTAGGCATATACCTAAAATTCTAAAATGTGTATCGAATTGCACCATTAAAACTGATCTAAACATTACCATATCCTTTCACAAAATGATTTCTACCATCCCCCAAAGATATAGATTCATTATTACTATCATTTTTAACAAAATCCACATACCAATCCTTATGGCATGTATAATGGTGGGATGCCCCTAAATCAAATTACCAAGCTCGATCCACCATAGAATTACCACTAAAATCCATGAAAGCAAATTCAAGAGATGTTTCCTTGCCTTCACCTTCATCTACATTCACATGATGAGCTTTCTTTCTAGGGTTAGCCATATCTTGTTGTCTTTTCCCCTACAATATTTCTTAAGGTGACCAGGTTACTTATAGTAAAAACATTTCCACTTAGATCTCTTATTAGAACCACTTGTGAAGTTTCTGTCAAAGAACTAGTAGTTTTACCAAACTACTCACCCTTTCCCTTGATGAACAATGCACTCCCTATAGAAGTAGATGTAGAAAACACTGTCTACTCATGCCATCTATACTTCTGCAATAAAAATGTGGATAAATTTTCAAAGTCCAAAGTCTACATCTCAGCAATCATGTGAAAGGACTCTACAAATGACTCAAATAAATGTGAAAGTTTTTTCATAATAAGAGCAATCAAATCTTGCTCATCAACAGACTTTTACAAAGCCTTCAAGTAATCATTAATGTCCTTGATCTATAACAAAAACTCAAAAATGGATCCACCTTCCTATATCTTAATAAAAAATAACAAATTATTCAAATACAATACCCTACCCACTTTAAAAGCTTAGTATTTAGAATAAATATTAGTCCATAAGGTTGATATAGTGGTCACATTTTTGACCTCTAAGATTAGATTATCTGTTACTGATAGTTTTAACAATATAAGAGCCTCACGATGACTTTTATCATAGTCATCATAACCAATGGTAGGACTTTGATCTTTATCAATCACTATTTGATCAAGGTTCTGATATTCACATATTGTCAAAACCTTATGACTCCACAAACTAAAGTTCTTGCCTAGTTTATATAGTAACAAGTGTTGAATACTAGCCATTTGACCTAGTTTTTAATGAAAACAATTAAATCATAAAAACTATAATGACTTTTATAAAAATTCCTTCTACACACTGATTATTTATTGACACTAAACAACTCTACCAATTTTTAGTAACAAACTCAATACCATTTACAAGATCTCAAATTTTACACCACTAAAATAATTAAATCAAGAAACCTACAACTCTGATTTAAAAAATTCTTTCTTTGTCCACATCCAAATTAAAAACCCAAAAAATGGTGATATTTTTAACTTCCCAAATGCTTCCATGATTATTAATCAGTGGTAGGTCCCCAATAACCCCTATGGGCTAAAGTTTTGATTTATTTCAATTAATAAATTAAATATAATTGAAATAATAAAACTTTACATTAAATTTTTCACAAAAATATTTAGCCAATCAGAAAATTGGCCTACATATAAATATTCAAGCATAGATTTTGAGCCTGTTTCTCATCAAAATATCAAACCATCTGCACCACTATTCAAGTTACGAATTAACTCATAGTTTAGACTCTTATTTCGCTGAAAATGATCAATATTTGAATTTTTCCTCCTCTCGCTAAACTAAAAAATATAAATAGAGGCTTTAAATCACCTGAAACTACTTCCTCTGACCTTATTTAGATCTTATTTGGTCTTTTGATCCTCTCAGGTGGTTTTCTAGTCTTCAGGTTGAGCTTACAAAATTTTCTCTCTCCTTTGGCTCTTTACTAGGAGCATGAAGCTCCTCCCTAACAAGACACCGACCTCTCTGGAATCCATAGACCTCCATTCAATATTTATGAACCATGGGCTCTGAATACCATATTAGATAGAACATGGATATTGAGAAAAAACTAGATTGCATTACATAGCATACTTTATTACAGACAATACAAGAAGGCCTATTAAATAGGCAAAGAAATGAACCACACGAGAAATAAGGGGATTTAATATAAATTTTAAATGCTTTCAATGTCATATCCTTCATGGATAGATTCTTGGGATATAATAAGGTTCTGTTAAACCTAGAATATCGATCTAAGACTGCATTTACAACCAAACAGGGCACCTTTGCTTACAAACAAATGCCATTTCACCTTATTAATGTAAGAGCCACATTTCAAATAGCTATGGGCTTTAATTTCTAAGATATAATAGATAAATTCATTTTTATTTAAATGGATGATTGGAGTGCTTTTTCAAAATATATGTCTAACCATATTCACGATCTTAAGAATATATTTGAAAGGAGCAAAAGGTATGGTATCTTAGTTAACCCAAAGAAAAGTGTATTTGGTATTATCTAAGGTAAGCTTCTCAGTCAGATCATCATGAAATAAGGTATTTATATCAATCTTGAGCTTTCCAATATGATTCCCAAGATACCTTTACCTAATAGTAAAAAGGAATTAAAGTCATTCTTTGGTAAGATTAACTTTGTACACAAACTCATATATGATCTAATTGAAATTGTTAAACCTTTGAATGAAATGTTTAAATAAGAAGTGTAGGTCGAATTGACTCATACAACTATGGAATACTTCCAATAAATTAATGAATCCATCATATAGGCACTGATCTTAATCAACCTAGACTACATGAAGGACTTCTACTTTATTCCTTCACATCAAAACACACCATATATGTAGTGTTCACCCAAAATCTAGACAAAGATGAGCACTCAATTAATTTCATGAAAAAAAACTTGAAGGATATAGATCTGAAGTATTCCACCTTAGAAAATCAATGCCTACACCCGAGTCAAGGTTTCGAATAAATTTAAGCATTACATTCTTAGAAACAAAGTGCATGCCATCATCCCAAACCCAAGCATAAAGTTAATGCTAGGGAAGAATGAGTTAGGAGAATGTAGAGCTTGATGGATGGCCAAGATAAAAAATATGACTTCAAGATAAAATTTGTCAAGTTGGTCTGAGGCTAAGGTCTTACTTAATTGATAACTAAAACTAACATAAGGATTATGGTGTTATAATTAGACTAGTCAGAAATGGTCCACCAAGAATGGTATGATGCAATTATCCACTACCAAATATATGGAAATCCTCCTCCAAGACTCAATAAAATGTAGAAAAGAGTTCTCAGTATAAATTTATCCCATTATATGATAAATAATGGAGTTCTCTATAGAAGTAACTATGAAGGCATCTATCTCAGATGTCTATCTGAAAAAGAGGCTAAGGAAGTCATGACTAGATTCCATAAGAAATTAGGTAGTGTCCATCATTTAGGGGATAAAATTATGCAAAAAATTATATAATCCAGGTAATATTATCCCATTATATTCAAATATGCCCATGCCCATGTCCATCCATGCCTTAAGTGCTAGACCTTTGCCAAGTATGAATTTCACATTGCAATGCCTTTATAGCCTATGATAAAAGTGCATCCTTTTGCTTAATGGGGACTTGACTTCATTAGAGTCATCAACCCAAACTCATCATTTACCCATAAATTTAGAATTAAGACTAATTATTATAGCATAAGATAGACAAGGGTAGTGGTGACAGAAAACATCATAGCCAAGGAAGTCATCAAGTTCCTTAAGGAAAACATAACAACATGATTTGGCACCCCATCCTCTCTAGTTTGTGATAATGGAATTGTGTTTCAATCAACCAAGCTCACCAAATGGGCTTATGAAAATGGTATTACCCTGAATTTCTCAACAAACTATTACCCACAAGGTAATGGTTTGGCTAATTTAACCAACAATAACTTGATCGAAGCCATCAAAAAGTCTATAGAAAAGAAGCCTAGAGACTGGCATTCACTATTGAAATCTGTTCTTTGGGTTTACTACACCATATATAATCAAGCCCTCAAAATATCTAATTTTCTACTAGTATATGATTGGATCCCATCTTCCCAATGACTCTTAAGTTACCAACATACAATTTTATGCAAGATTACATGGAGGACACAAAAAGAAAATTAAGGCTACTATGCATTGTCTAATTGGAGGATACATGAGAAGAGGCTATACATAGCTTCAGTACACATCAATCAAAAATCAAGAGATGGTTTGATAAAAGGTCAAAGGTTAAATCCTTTTGGATATCATACTTAATTTTTTTATAGGATAAAGTACATGAGAAGAAAGGGAATCACTCCAAACTTGACCCACTTTAGATTGGCCCATACTAGATCTTTGAGTTTATGGGGTAGAAAGCATTTTGATTAAAATACCTTGAAAGTAATGACCTCCCACTACCTATGAATGGATATTTCTTGAATAATTACTTCTCAGTTATTCCTTCCAATGTAATTTTAGAATAACCCGTGGGATAAAGGCTAGTGATGTAAATATTAGATTAGAGTTAGCTAGTTTGCTTTAGTTTTCTGTTTACTTCTATTTTATCATGTTTTTAATTTCTTATTCCTAACATAAATTATAAATTAACATTTAGGTTAAAATCATGCACTTGTGACTACTCTTTTACACACTTAGATCTAGACCTATCTTGGGGTCCCTTTTGATCACTCTCGACAACCCTACACACTCTTTTAAGCTGATACATGATCCATAAATTTACTAATCCATATTATTATTAGCCTTAGACACTTTTTAGGCCCTACTTAACACTCATCATAATAAAATCACCCATTGTACAAGAGCACCCTAGGGGACTATAGTGCACTGCTCTAGTGTCCTTGACCCTTCTCCTATCTTCCTATCAAATAACAACTACTTTGTAAATTTAAAAGCTATAGGAAGGTCAACTTATGTCTCTAATGATCCCCATTCAAATTAGTTTCATATATATTAATATATAAACACTTTGAAAAAAAAATTCACATAATAGGCTTCCACATCTAAAATGACCAGAATCATAATTGCACATTGAGAGAAAAGTACCTATTTCTCCCAATTATAATTATATATAGCCCTAGAGTCTAGAGTTAAAATCTGAGTACAACTACAGGTCACAATTCATGGTTAAGTCAATTAATCACATTATTATTGCACTAGCACCTATCACATTACACTAGTTATTCACACACCACCGTAGCATGGGAGAACTACATTAAGTTTTGATCCCTCTTTGGAGTATTAGTATATAGGCAACACTCAACACATGGGGTGTTGATATCTCACCCAAATTCAGCCATTGGCCCTTTTTCTCCATTTATTTGTATTGGTATTTACATGTTAAGGAACTAAGGTTTTAAATGAAAATAAGTCATACAATGGTCTCTTTAATTGATCATAAGTTGTTGCACCAAATACATGCTCTACAAATGAAGACATAAAGAACCAAGAAACCCTAATTTATTAACTAAAGGTTGATAGTAGCACTACATATAAGATAGGAGTGTCACCCCTCTAGTGTCAGGCCCATGGCATCATTTTTTAGGGCTTGATCCAGTTCATAATTCTTAATTCCAGTCATGAGACCACTCTACATAGAAAATTTTAGAGTCTAATTCCTCTTGTAGATATAATTTCTAGCTAAGTATTTGTTTTCTCATTACATGTTAATATTTTTAATAAGTTTCCAAAATATAGTTGTTCCAAATCAACGAATGTTATTTTTGTTATATTATTCTCCTAATTTTTCATAGTAGTGTTGTCACTTAGAGTTTTACATAAATCCCAAATTTGATAAAACACCTACTTTCTATTATTTTTCATGTATTTTTTTACTTTGGGATTTCTATTGTTTTCCCTTGTTCACCCTTGCTAACCTTGTAGTGGTTATGCCATATTCCCATGATCCAATTTAATAAGCAACCTAGATAGTTTTGGTAAGATAGAGTCCAATCTAAAAATTGGTCCCCATGCTCCCAAGTTTGATCACTTCAAAGTTGACAAGGCAATGAAAACATAATCCTAGAATTGGAAGGTAAAAGGAGAGCCCCCATTATTGAACAATGTGATAAGCAAAAGAACTTATTTTGAGACATTAAAATGATTAGGAGTTATTGATTCATAAATGATCAAGTGAATTGATGAAATCCCTATTTTAATAAAGGTCATCATAACACTTAATAGGAACATATTAATCATAGTCAAATCACTGAGTAAGCAAAGGACTTTCTTGGTGAAAAGAGTTCATTGAACCATTCCTACACCTTGGATATATTAGTACCCAAACCTCTTGGATTAAGCAAAAGAAACATCAAAATTAAATGAATTTTGGATCTCATGAAAATGCAAGTTTCTTCCTAACAAAGGCTGATTTGGGAAACCTCCATCGTAAGATTTCTAGCTTGGCTTGAAATGGAGCAAGGACTTAAATGGGACCAAAGGCATATTTTCTGGGAATTTAGATGCTTGAATAAAAGTAGATAAATTACTAATCCTTCTTTTCCTTAGTCAAATTCTATAAATAAATTACATTCAAAGAGCTCTAAGTACCTAAGATATGTCTAAGCTTGCTTGGTGGATTCAAAATAATAAAAAAATCATTCTTTGCACAAAATGACCCTTTGAAGGAATAAGGGCCTAATATGTTTTTTGTTGAAGTATAATTTATCACTCTCTTTTCCTCTAAGTTCATCACTTTAGTTTCTTATCTCATAGTTCAATAATGGAGACCTACAATTTGGGTTCTAAGTGATGAGGCAATGTTTTCCCACAGTAGTTGTCATTTGTTGTGACCTACACACCCCATTTTAAAATTTTAAAATGAGCACCCTATTTGATATTAAATTCCATGTTTTGGTCTTATTTTTAAATGAACTCGACCAAGTCTAAGATGGAAGTCATTGTATTAAGTCTGAGTTTTTTATTCAAAATGAAGTCTTGATTTGATTCTAGATTGATTGAATGTTCCCAGTGTTACTCTAGTAATTTGATTGATACCTAAGTATAAAGGTTGAAATGGACACATTTATTGAATTAATTTTATGCATTCATTTAGCTTCTAGTGCATTCATCGAATTTAGATTTTGGCTTTATAGACTAGCTAAGCTAACTTGATTTTTAATTAAGGTTGTTTTTTCTTCTCAGGATTATTCTAGCTTCACAAAGCTACCTTGCCAAATCTTATTTGATCCAAATTATAAATATCCCATATATTAAGAATGACATTTCATACTTAGTCATTTTACTAAATCTTCCTTGCATAGGCCTTCACTATACATCTCTTTTGCACCTAAAGTAACTGTCAAATTCAAGAGCAACGAAGTCCCTATAGTTTAAACTCAAACAACTAAACTCTAAGCTCTAAAATCATTCCACATATCAGCACCCAAATTCCTTGTGAAGGATTCTTAAAATTAATAATTATTTTTATTTGATAAGTATTCAAGTTCATGGTATTGAGATGCATGTCTTCATCTCATTTCTCCATGGCTCATAAGGCAATCATTCTAGGTCCTTTTCACTTGAGCTCTTAAAAAACTAGGATTGTGTCATTTGTCTACATCCTAGGTATTCACTTTTATTGTCTTAAATAGTTAAGGTAAGGACTCTACAAGCATTTGGATTGATGATATCATTTGATGTGTCTCCATCTCATTCCTTTGGAGTAAAATAGTGAAGTAGAAAATTTCTATACATCTAGATAAGTGAGATTATGTCACATGGCACGATCTTGCTCATCTACGACTAATAGGAGCAAGCCCAAGTCTCAAGGTTACATGAGCACCCAAATAAGTTAGGACCATCCACATGGTAGCATCCTACTCATTTAGAGCCTACAAGTAAAGGCACATATTATAAAGGCATGCAATCATTTAGACAAGTGAGGTTCATCCACATGGTAATGTCCCATTAACTCATGGCTTGAAGATAAAAGCAAAGGACAAAATAGATCCCATGAGCCTATGGATTAATGGGATCAATACACATGTCTGTATATTACTAAATCATGATTAAAAATACAATAATGTAGTAAGTAAATTTGATTCCAAGTAAAGAAATGAGAGAAATCCAAGTGTCACACTATGAGTAAAGCAGCCTAGACAAAAAATGCAAGGCTTAAATACATGAAGAATGGACACATGGTAAGGTATATGACTTAGTGAGGTGACAAAGAAGCTAAAATTAGTGATATTACGCCACATGTGTCCCTTAAGACAAAGAAGATCTGAGACACAAATATTAGTCTCAATAACGTGATAGAGATATATCAATCATTTTAAATATGACCTAAAATTTAGATATATTTTGGTCCACAGACTAAAGGAAAGGTCCACAAAAATCTTAATCAAATGGTAAATTGACAAGTTTCGCAATCCTAATAAGCTCAACTTGGACACTTATTTTCACTTCAACACATAAGTGAAAGACATGAAGGTGGGCCCCAAATAAACTATACAAAGATATTTGTCATTTTTTTAATGATTGAGTAGTCAAAGACATTGGCAAAGCACCATTGGCATGTTCCTCAATCATTCATAGTGCCATTGAGGCAAAAGAGGTGTGTTCTCCTCTCACTTACCACACATAATAACTTTATTAAATATGCTCATCCATGAGCCTTTTGTTAACTTGTATTTGTTTAACCTTGTCAATTAATCATTGGTAGCTTATAAAAACCTACCATAGCCATTAGGATTTAGTCCACATTAGACATGTCCTTGGTGCTTTTTTGTGGGCCATGGAATTCCCTTTTATCTTATCTATTATGGAATGAGGAATCTTCTAACATAATTTTGTTTTACCATTTTCGACCATGATGGCCAAGAGTTTTATATTGTGTCTCTTGGAGACAATACCCATATCTCCCTTATATATATATACTATTACCTAGTATGTTAAAAGGGTTGACTCTATTTATAAACAAACATTGTCAAAATAATGAAAAAAAAGGTTCTATGTAAATACAATTGGTTTCCTTGAAGGTTTTCCACTTTCTTTCTACTTTATTAGATTAACACTAATGTTATAAGACTATAATTTATGCTTTTCTATAGATTTTATACATTAACTAGGATGTAATTCCACTATTTTATTTAGGTTATTAATTTTTTTTTACTTTATTGTAAGTCTATAAGGATATGTGTGTAATTAACTATAGACTTATTTGTAGTTCATTAATTAAAGGATTCTTATAATTAAGCATTTTCTTTTCTCTTTAAACTCTCTACATATGTGACTAAAGCTCGAGCTATCGTGAAACTTAGCATATAATAGTACAACTATATCTAGGCACATTTTTGGTCCTAGAAGCATACGTGGTGTCCCTTCAATCAAAAAAATATATTTCTACATTACCCTCCTCCATTTTGATGTTTATTTATGAACAAGTAATCCTTCCCTTTCTTTATAAATAGTGAAGTGAAGAAAATTAGAGCTCTGAAATTCAATATGTTATAATTGATCTAACTAGAAGTTTAAAACTTCTATGAGTCGGTGAGAAAACTAGTAGTGGACCTTTAGTGGTAGCACTGCATCTCTTGTATATCTATTCCAAGTAGGCTATTTAATTGAACCCTAAACTTGAAAGTCATGCCCTATATTCTCTTGGTATCAATCCTAAAATAAGAAGACACAAGTCCCCTAATTGTCCTTGAGATCACTCAGTGCATCTAATCTAATAGGTGCAACTAGGATAAAGATCTTGGCTTGAACAACACCTATATGTGCAAAAGATGATCATTACATCTCTCTATATATAACCTAAGTATTCCATTTGTTATCAGTGGTTTTTCACTCAAAAAAATAAGGGCACTCATGTTACCTGGTTAGTGTTTACTAAGGAGATACAAATACACTATCGTAATAACATCTCAAAAAAGTACTTCAATCAGATAGTAAATTTGTGACAAACATGTATTGTTAAGTATTATATTCAATAATTTTAGAATATAACCTTATGCATGGATGACATCAATGAAAACAACTTGACTAGCCTATTCTTGGGGGGATCAAGGATAACATCTAACTTTAGGTTTGTATGTTTAATCTATTATTTATTTATGAATCCATACCATTCACATGCTAGGAAAAGGAAAAATGTTTTATCAAAAGAAGGGATTTCACTTATGGTCATGAACATAATTTCATAGCACCATCATTTCTACAACCTACAAGATTGATCCCTTAACAAATTGAAGAGAAGCATGTCAAAGGGTTATATTTTGGCTAAGACAACAAGTGGATTAAAGGACATAAATGTGCTGAAAATAATTTGTTCTACATTAAATGAGCCAATCAAGATGAAGATGAAAATGAGGCCTCAAGTGAGAGTATAGAGAATTCAGAGGAAGAATTTGAAGATTCTCACCCTATTATCTCCTTATTATATCCTATCATGCCCTTTTAGGTATAATTACTCCTCAAGATCTTAATGAGGTAGGCTTCCTCAAGAAATAAAAGGTGACAGTGTTTATTGACATAGGAAGTACACATAATTTCATCAAGAATAAGTTGGCTACTCATTTGAATTATTTTATTTATCTAGCTCTAGGATTTCAAATTGTGATTGCATATGGTGGTATAGTCAATCATTCTAGAAAATGCCATAGTGTTAATATTTCCATAGGGGACTACCTGCTTAATTATCCTATGTTTGTTATTCCCATGGGTGGGGCTGATATTATTTTGGGAGTACAAAGGCTCATGACTTTGGGCACAATAGAGATGAATTTTTAGGAACTGTTCATGTGATTTCATTATAAAGGTAGGATATTTGAACTATGGGGATTACAATAAAAGTATCCCTAATTTTTTAGTTCACATCACATGATGAAGATTATTAAAAAGGGGGTTATATGATTTGAAGCATGAATATTTTTCATAGAAGTTCAAAAAATAAATGTGTCTACACATCCTAATTTACAGATGATTCTTCATAACCACCCAATAGTTTTTGGTGTAAGGCCAAAAGGCAAAGCACAAAATAGAGAACATGATCATGCCATGAGATTGATTCCAAGTAGTACACCACTAAACATCAGACCATATAGTTATCCATATGCTTAGAAAAGATAAATTGAAAATATGGTACATGAGATGTTAGAGACGGGTATTATCTGACATAGCCAAAGTGAATATTCATCCCCAATGGTCATGGTGTAGAATAAGAATGACAATTAGAAGATTTGACTCAACTAAAGAGAACTCAATGAGTACACCATCAAAGATAAGCTCACTACTCCATTAATTGGTTATTTTTTAGATGAATTGCATGGTGTTTTTTATTTTATCAAACTAGATATTCATTCTAGGTATCATCAAATTTGGATTAGAGATGAGAATATCCATAAAACATTTTTCAAAACTTATGAAATCCATTATGATTTTATGGTCATTCCTTTTGGTCTCACAAATGTGCCATCTAAATTTCAAAGTTTGATTAATATTATTTTAAGGCCTTTATTTGACATCATAATCTATAGAAAAACTTGGGAAGAACATTTGAAGCATGTGAAATAGGACTATTAATTCTATAACAATATCGACTTTATGTGAAACCTTTCAAATGTGCATTTGGAGTTCATGAGGTGGATCAATTGTGTTATGTTTTTTCACATGCTATCAAATTCAACCCTAAGAAGATCAAAGCTATGATGGAGTGGCAAGTCCCAAAGACCCTCAATAACTTTCATGTATTTTGGGGGCTAATAGGGTACTATCACAGATTTTTTTAAAATTATGGCAACATAGCAGCTCCACTCAAAACCTTGTTGAAGAAATATTCCTTCCATTGAACTAAATTAGCTACATGGCATTTGAGAAGCTAAAAGTATCTATGTACACTATTCTAGTTTTTTCAACCCCTAATTTTTCCAACATATTTGTTTTTGAATGTGATGCCTCATGATATAGCATGGGGGTAGTAATTATGTAATAAGGAAGACCCATTGCATTTGATAGACATCAAATCAAGGGAAAAAATAAGATCAAGCCAATATACAAGAAAGAGATGATGGCTATGCTGGCAAAAATTGGCCTACATATGAAACTTTTACCTAGATGGATCAGGCCACTCTTTTAGACCATTTAGTAGTCTTCTACCCCCATGACTGGTCTCTTTCTGGTCTTGACTTGATGATATAGTGCAAAATATTGGAGCATTCGGGTGTGGAGTGAGGAGATGAACAGAGTCCTTATGTAGTGTATGATCCAATGGTGGATAGATAAGGCAAACCTCATGACCCTACCTCATGTCCCTTGTAATATTTTGAAACACTTTAAATAAATTTTAAGGTGAATTTGGAGATTTTGAGGAAAAGGCCTAGAAATGGGTCTTGAACTACAAGTGAAAGATCTAGTAGGTTTCCAAGGTGTTTAAGAATTCAAAGGAAGTAAATAGGTTTTCATAAATTCTTAGACATTCCAATGGGTCAAAAAAGAGGTCTGACAAACCTAATTTGCCCAAAAGACCCCCAAAAGTGCATTAGATGACTTAAGGGTCTTCTAAATAGAAATTTCAAGAAAAAAGTAACTTTTTAAGGAATTTAAATTGGATTTGACTTCCTCCCACCTCTTTATGTCATGTTTTACCTATTTTTACATGTTTAAATCCATTTTATGTCATTTGGAGTGGAAGAGAGGAGTTTGCGAGGAAACGGATGCATTTTGGAGCCTTTTGGAACTTTGGATGAATAGGTTTTTGAAGGATTTTATTAATGCAAGGGATCATATATCATGTGTATTCATACATGGTGTCCTTAATATCCACTCATAGGCATTTGAAATTATATTCAAATACAAGAACTCGCAGAGGTAAGTAAAAAATATTAGCTGCAAACTAGGCATGAAATAAGTTTTCTCCACTTAATCACTCTAGTATCCCAATTAAATAATTTAAAATAAAATTAGATTAAATAAGGTGCATTGGATATTTAATATTTTTTCAATTCAAATACCAACCTCCTAACTCCTCAATTTGTGCAATGGTCAAAATCATCACCTGCAACTGAGTGTAGAAGATGCTCTTGAGGATGACTATGGTAAAGTAAAATTTTGAAAATCAAGGTCTTGTTATTAGGAGAAGATAAATTATTATAATGGTTTTAAAATAAATGCTGGAAGATTAAAGGTTGATCAAAATTTCTAATTTTCTCCAATTCTCCATTTAGACTACAATCGTATTCAAGTCAAAATATGCACTTACAGCCATCTTTTTGGCTTAGACAGTGGCATGAAGTGGAAGGCGGTATGAGTTGTTGTGAATAGGTTGAGGGGAGTGATAAACATGAAGATAACTTATTTGACATTAATATTGACCTATAAATATGATAAATCATTTTCAAACAAGGGATAAATCTCACACATAGTCATTTACCTTAGGAATGTCCACCTACAACCTTATTTAAAAGGACAAACTTATCTCCAAGCATGAATAATATTGAAGAAAGGAGTTATATGATAGGATATAATATGTAATGGAATATTAATGAGGATATTGGAGTGTGATATCAATAAATATCATGAATAAGTTCACCAAATGCATGCTTACAGCAAAAACTCAGTCTAAAATGAACCTACAACCATCTTTTTGGCTTGGATAGTAGTATCAAGTTGAAGATGATTCAAGGTGTATAAGGATGATAAATTAATAATATAGGTAAATTAAAATGTGATATTAATATTATTACATTATTTACAAGGTTAAATAATACAAGATCATTCATGAGCCTAAGAAGCATAAAAACACTAGGCAACTCAAACTAGCTTTTAGTAAAAAGATCTTAAAGGACAAAATATGCATCCAAAAGGCATGAAATTTAGTAGGATTGGTCCTTGTGACTTTATAAACCTATGAAAAATATTTTTTTATGTCATTTTATGAGTTTAATTACCCATTATTTTGACACAATCGTATGTTTGTCCGTAGAGGAGAATATAGAGCTAGGCAAGCTTCTTGAAGGAATTTAATGTATGACAGATGGTTTTTACATCATGTGAGTGTTTGTGAATAATTTGGTGGTAATTTTAAGTCTTAAAAAACTTTTTTATATTTATAATATTCAAAATTTCAAAGGTATAATGTGTTAAAGTGCAACTTGGCCAAATTCAGGATTTTGGCATGCAAATGTAGACAGTTAGAAAAGGAGTTTTTGAGGAATTTAAATGGTTGTATGATGAAATATAATGATTTTAATAGTTGTGTTAGATATTAAAATTTAAAATTAAAAGATTACAAGGTCTTGATACATCATAAATCTCAAGATACACCTATTTCTTTCTCCCTATGTTTCGCAATTCTAATTTTTTGAGTGTGTATCAGGCCTAGATTGTTGATTCCAGATGTTTTTCTTGAATTATAATGGAAAAACAATTATTTTAATATTTTTTTGGGTACATCAAGGTAATAATTAAAAATTAATTATGTCTTGGTACCTCATAAAAATAAAAATAAATGGATCTTAAACCTTACATATTCTAACACAATCTTGTAAAGAGAGTTTAGAGCTCTATGTTTTGAGTTGTTTCAAGTGTTTTAAGGGTTGACCAATGTTTATAACATATTTTTAAAGATTTTTTAGGTAAATAAATACTTTTATATGTTCTTGGTTTCCATTTATACCTCCCCAAGCTCAATAAAATATTTTTAAGGCTTTCGGGCTCTATAGGCGTTTATATTTGCCTAACTAGGGTTTTTAACCAAAAAACCCTATATCTCAAGTTTCAACTGGTAAAAAAGGCTAAAAATTTGTAATATTGTGTAGCCTAGGGTCCTTAAATATATTTAATATGTTTCAATGTGTTATGATTAGGTATAGTATGGATATGGGAGCCTGATACAAACTAGCCTATAAAGAGACCTAATTGAGGAGTCCTATTGCTAGAAAGAGGGTCTAGAGAGAGAGTTTGACAAAGAAAATTTGTAAAAAGGAGTATCTTGATATATGGTATATTTATTGAGTGCTAGTTCCTTTTTATCAACCCCTATTCCTTTGTATAAGCCAAAAAATATAAGAAGGGGCTACAAAAGGGGTCTTAAGGTCTAAGTGAAGTTTTTTCAATTGGCAAAGTTAAGATTTTGACAAAGTTGATCTACATAAAAATAATATATTAAAAACAAATATGAGGATTGGTTTTCCATATATATGGCTGTCTTAAAGTCATATTTGCAACAAAATTATAACCAGCTTCAAGGATGACCTATAGTCAAGTAGGAGAACAAGGCTTCAAGGTGATTTCAAGGGTATGGACCATTTTAGTAGTTTATTGAGGTTATTAGAGATATCATCAAGATATATAGGGACTAAATTACACCTTTTGTGTTTTAAAATCTCTCCAAACACCCTCAAGCATGGCCATAGTCTGTATAATCAATAAAAGGGTAGTCAAGCATAGTAAAAGAAGGGTCTATCTACCTACTGATGTCATGATGGTATGATATGAATAAGGTATTGTATTATAAAATAAATTAACTGAGAATTATGACACAAGAAGAGAAAAATTAGCCAAGCTCAATTGAACATTCCTTTTCAAAAATTTACCACCTACAGCTGGTTCTAAGCACTCATCAAGCATGTTGGTAGTCCAAAACAAAACAATGAGATCTTACATATTCTCAAAGTTATTAGGGTCTTGTCATGATTTAAGAATCAATTAAAATGATTATATGAGTTTTTTCAAGTCTTAATAATCAATTTATACATCATACATAGCTTAGACCTCTCAAAATACACACCTACAACCACCATCTACAAAATTTTCTCAAGTAGTCAATGGAGAATACTTTTCATGGTCTAATAATGAGGTTTCATTTTCAAGAGACAATTCATGAAATAAAAATGATGAAATAGATATAAATGGTATGAAATGGGACTTCAAAACATGCTATAATTAGTTTCACCACAAATGTACCCCTACAATCTTAGGTACTTAAGCATCCTTCAAGCTAGTATATAAGTTTAAATCCAGTGGTCTCTTGAGGATTTTAGTGTTCAAGAAGATGTTTCAGAAACATGATGATGAATGAGGTCAAAGGTTTAAGTTTAATGACACTCTAAACAAATACTCGATCAATTCCACCTCATCAATGTAACCTATAGCCATACTAATGCCAAGTTCTTCTCATATAGTCACACATTAGAAAAGTGTCATTCAAGATCATTCAAGTCAAAGTGACCTTTGAGGTGATTTGTGCATTTAAATTCACTATTTTTCATGTCCAATAACTTTATCAAGATCATATACATTACTACCAGCTCATGAAGATGTACTACACAGGTAGTTGTACAAATTTTTGACTGTGTTCAAGGCCTAAAGAGCTAGTTTGAAGAGTCAAATGGTTGAAGGAGCATGAGAGGTGGGTTTCAATTGGTTTGTTAAATATTTTAAGGCAAAATTTCATGATGATGTTACTATTATACATCTCTATCCTCGTGAGCATAACCTACAGTATTGTTTGTACACAGTCATAGTGATGTTATTGAAGAAGTAAGGCCATACATAGTTGGAATAAGGTTGTAAGTTGAATAATAAAGGGTACAATAATTTAAAGGAGAATTATAATGTAATTTTTAAATCATATTAATATTTTTATAGCTCAAAACAAGGAAAAAAGAGGAAAAACATAGCGTTGAAACTAGACCAAGTTGGTAGCTTAAGCTAAGTTTTAGTAAAAAAAGGTCTACATGCCAAAATATGCATGTTCTAGCCTTTAAAATTGGTAGAGATACTCATCATGACATAATATACATATAAAAAATATTTTTGAGTTATGTGGATAGGGGTAACCTTTCAAAATTTTAGTACAGTCAACCTCATATCTAATCATAGTCAACATTAGAGCATATCTGGGAGGAATTGGTCATTTTGGGGCATCTACAAGTCAAATAAATAAATAAAATTTGGTATGAATGGTATATATGACCCATTAAATATTTCCATTATTTTTATAGTTTCATACCTATGGTTAAATTACTCTATTTTCTTACACAAACCTCTTGTCTTCAAGAAGGTAGCCATTAGAGGCCAGTTGAAGCTTTATCAGGTTTGAGTGTCAATAAGGAGTTTAAGCCTTAGAAAAGTGTTAAAATATTGAATTATGATGTTGGAAACCTAATATGATCTATTGAAGTGATCACATTCAATTTTTCAATCAAAATGTTCCTTGAGGTCAAGTTTAGACATGAAAGAAGCAAGCAAGCAGTTTAGGGTAAAGTTTGAGAAAATTCATCTGCAAGCCAAAATATACATCCTCCAATCATGAAACTTAGTAGGATTGGTCATCATGAATTAATATATCTATTAATAATATTTTGAAGGTCATTTTTGATCTAAAACTCAAAAATATCTGGTTGAAAGATAAGTCAATAAACAAGAACAACATAATTCAAATAATGCTATCACTAAGAAGAGATGTTTTATTGATCAAATTTGTAGACCCAAACATATGCCTATCTCTAAGAAGAGATGTTTGATTTCCATTTCGGGTTACATATTAATTTATACATGTTTTTAAGGATGTAGGAGGATGTGGAATGTCACCAATATCAAGGGAGATTAAGTGGTTCGACTTCCATGATTTACAACAATACAAAATTTGAGGAATTACTATTTTTCGAAACTTACTATTTTTAGAATACACTACTAAAATTGAAATTTGGGGAAATTATATTGGGTTTTCATGGGTAAAAATACATTGAGAAAATATCCATTCCATCTCAACACATTCTCCTCATTCTTAGCTTTCCAACAGTTCAAATAGCGAGTCAATTGGAGCTACGGTGTAAAAGTTATGACTCTCAGAAGTTTCATCATCAATTGGGGTGTACCCGTCACCTGAATTATCACCTAAATTTTTGCCTAGATCATTCCTCCCTCCTTGAGAATAAATGGTCCCCATTGCATCAAGATTTGTCATCAAGTGTGGTAGTTTTATTTTAACTTCATTCCCAATGCATACTTGGAGTGGACTGTGTTTTATGGAACTTTGCAGGGCTTGATTGTTCACCATTTCTATCTAACTATCAGTCTATGGATGGAAGACCATGAAGTTATTTATTTTTGTATCTATTTTCTTTTATTTTTGTGTTGTTTGTGTATTTAGGGTTGCAACATCAGCCCTTTTGAATTCTTGTGGCTTAATGACCATGAGAACAAATTTCTTCACGTTAATCAGAGAAACAGATGTAGAAAGTGGTACCTCTGGTAGCCTATAGTGCCATGTTCCAAGAGTGATGGTGATACTTCAAGTTATTGATTCATAGATGCCATGTTGATCATACATGAATGGCTAACCAAAGAGTACATCACAAACATCTAGATTGACCACATCACATAAGACCTCATCTTGGAAAGGTTTTATTGCATATGAGAGAAGACATTGGTGGGTCACATGGAGGTTTCTCCCTAGAATTAACCATCCAATACTATATGGCTTTGGGTGAGGCTTCATGGATATATTTAGGATTTTCATAACATTAGTAGAGATTAAATTCTTTTGACTTCCACTATCAAGAATTAAATGCAAAGGCTTACCTTTCACCCATAACTTAGAGTGAAACAACCTTTCCTTATCATCTCGCCTCTCCTCATGGGTCTATGATGAAGCAAAAATGGCTTCAGGCTCAGCATCTACAATTTCCTCATCAACCTCTTCAACTACAAGGTTTTTATGAGGCAGAGTAGTAGATGTTGAGGATTGTGACTCAAAAATTAGGGACTTGGTGGCTCGACATTCTTCTTTGGAGTGAGTTCCAGATTTGTGATAATCACACCACTTCCCAATATTTCCTTCCTTTTTCTTCCAATTTTGGCCTCATGTTTGACCTTCTTTGTCACTTTTCCATTTTGAAGGATAACTCTTCATATTCATTCTTCCATGCTTCTTTTCCATCTTCACTGTGAACTTGTACGCCTCATCGATGGTTTCCGAATTAAAGAGTTCCATTTCTCCCCATATGTACCATTGTAGTCATCCATGATATTTGGGAACCTTATATTTCTCACTTTCTTGGATGCCCAATCTTGTAGATAGAGAATGAAAAATGTTAGTGTAATCTTGAACAGACTATTCCTTACCTTGGCAAAGTTATTGCCACTCTATATACAGATTGTCATATGCTCTAATGGGGTAGCATTCTTCCTTTAAATCTTCTATGAAATCATCCTAGGTAGGTTCCACCTCAAGGCCAATATCATCTACACTAAATCACTTTTTGTACACTTCCCACCAATTTTTGGTAGGCAATGATGCTTTCAAAAGAGCAAAGGTGATCTTCTCTTTATCAGTGAATTTATTTATAGAAAAATAAGATCACAATTGATCCAACTAATTTGTTACTACATCATCATCTATTTTGCCTTCAAATGTATGGATATCAAAATTCACCTAAACCTTGAACGGTGGTGGGGCATTGAAAGGATGTCAGGGTGTATATGAGCGGCCAAAATTTCCCATCGAGATTTGTTGGAGAATTTGAGTGAATTATTGTATCATTTTTGCTTATTACTGTTGGAGGGCTTCATTTACCATTTCCTTGAAAGGATCAGATGTCTCAGTGTTGTCTTCCATTTGAAGTCGTTTGGAATGAATAGGTGGATAGTCTGTTGATTCTATTTTCTACCCAAGCTTCTTATAATCTGACCTCATCCTTGGGATCATACACTCTAAAGACAAACCACTCTGATACCATTGATCTAAAACTCAAAAAAAATTGGTTGAAAGATAATTCAAGAAACAAGAACAACATAATTCAAATAATGTTATCTCTGAGAAGAGATGTTTTATTGATCAAATTTGCAGACCCAAACATATGCCTAACTCTAAAAAGAAATGTCTAATTTCTATTTCAGGTTACATCTTCATTTATACATGTTTTTAAGGTGGGAGGAGGATGTGGAAGGTCACCAATCTCTAGGGAGATTAAGTGGTTCAACTTCCATGATTTACAATAATACAAAATTCGAGGAATTACTATTTTTAGAAACTTACTATTTTTAGACTGCACTACTAAAATTTAAATTTTGGGTACTTCCATTGGGTTTTTAGGGTTCAAAATGCATTGATAAAATCTCCATGCCATCTCACCATATTCTCCTCCTTCTTAGCTTTCCAGCAGTTCAAACGATGAGTCAATTGGAGCTACAGTGCAAAAGTTATGGCTCCCAAAAGTTTTATCATCAATTTAGGTTGACCCGTCACCCGAATTATCACCTAAATTATTGCCCGGATCAATTTGACAAGTGGACATGCCCACTATTTTTACATAGTCCCCCTCATGTCTCATGATAGTCGCCATTGATATAGGCATACTTCTTAGATAAACTTAAGGTATAGCAGGGGGTTTCAACTTCTTTTAAGTGTTTCAAAATCATATTAGGATGATTTTAAGTCTCTAAAACACCTTTAAAGAGTTTTCACACTCTAAACTCCATGTAAACCATACCCTTAAGGGCTAAATAAAGAAATCAAGCCTATAACACCAAAAATCATTTTCAAACACTACAATGCAAAATGATATCATAGGATGGTATGATGAGATTTTTCATGTGACATGAAGATGATTATGATCAAATAGAAGCACTGGAAGGTCAAATTGGTCTTGTTGACCATTTTTTCCCCACAACCCAAAATAGGTCAACCCCCTATAGTCAAAATATTGTATAAAGCCTTTTTATAGTGTCATAGGGTATGTTATGGCTTTGTTTGATGTCATTTCATATGCCATTTTGTGTGGGTCATGGCCTAGCCTGGTTATTTCATCTTTTGGTGTCTTAAGAGTCATATATGCAAGTAGCAGATTTTCATGGTGTTGAGAAGTTGCATGAGCAGGTCCAGAAAAGCCTAAGGTTGCACTTGGGAGTTTTGTTCAACTTTTGGCCAAGTGATTGGAGCATTCATATTTCCTTTAGAGGATGTTTCCACATAAAGCCCATAACAAATATACAAGGCTTAATTATTTTGAGACTTTTTTTGGGGGGGTTTTAGCTAGTGTTGGGAATTATTTTAGACATTTTATCTAAAAAAATTTCCTTGAAGGGTCATTTATTCGAAGGACACTTTTCAAAGGTTCTGAAGGGTATATGACAATAACGTGGTCCAGTACACTTCTCCTAAAGGGCACTTTTTTAGGCAAAGTGTCCTCTTTAATTTGCCTAAAGGGTTAGTTTCTCGGGTAAAGTGTCCTCTTTAATTTTCTTGAATGTTACTTTTCTCTAGAAAATGGTCCAAAATCAAAATCCCAAAGAATATTTCTATGGGAAAGTGGCTCAAAGTAGATTTTATGAAGGGTAAGTCTTCAATGAGGTAGGCCAAACAAAAAGTCTCAACAGACACTTTTTAAAGCTCTAAAAGACACTTTTTAAGGGGCAAATGGGCCTATTTCAAAAAGGATGAGACCATATGGGATGACAAGAATGCTTGGAATGGCTTAGGAAGCGCATAGAATCCATTTGGTTCTTTATTGTATTAATTGAGAAACTTGGGTCTAGTGGTAGAATTCTCAGTAGGGTTTTACTAACATCATAATTACCATGTGAGGACAAGATAAGGAATCAATCATATGGGTCTATTCACTTTTGTGCCAAGATCATATATACCAAATGTCAAAATCTTAGGTGCTCCACCCAAATGCACCTAATGTATGGAAATCCAAAGTTGGCCTCTCAACCATTTTCTACATGTTTTTTCACATAGCATTTTCATAAGAGGTTCAAGCAAAGCCAAGTAAGCATATTCTCAAAGATATATCTCACACATGTAGCAATTACATGAGAATATGTTCACATGGGTTTGTTCACATTGGTCCACAGTTGATATGAACTAAGTTTGAGGTCCTCCATCGAAGTGCAAATAGAGTTATCCATGTGTGAAGATGGATTTTTAAGTATTTTTCTAAGTTTCCCATACTTAGTCATTTGAGCTCGACCATTGCCAAGATGCCATGCGAGATCAAGTGGAATAACTAAATTGTGAATTTAGTATCTCACTCAGGAATACTTACATAGCCATTGGATCAAGCGCAAATGCAAATTTACATGCCAAGGTCATCCTTAAAAAATTTCAGACCCATGTGAGCTTTTTGGCTCAAGATATAAATCTTCAAAGATGGACCTATGTAGTGACACATTTGTGTGAACATCAAGTTTAAGCTCAAACAAAGTAAGCCCTTTTGATGTTAAATTTGATGATCATATAACCATCAATGACAGTCATGTGAACATCAAATAACATCTTATAGACTGTCAATTTTATGATCATGAAGTAGTTGTTGGGTTTCAAACAATAGGTCCCAGAAAGATCAATGGTCCTCAATCAATCATACATCTAAATCCAAAAATGCAAGATGAGTCAAATAGCCAGAGAGCTTAAAGGGTTGACACAAGGCACAATCATGTGAAGCTATAGACTGATAGTAAGATCCTAAGAATTAATGCAAGTTTGACACATGTTGTAAATGAGTAAAGGTCAACAAATAGTTTTGATGGGATAAAGTAAGAAAAAGGTATGAAGTCAAGCTCAATCATGGTTTAGTTAGATCCAAAGCCAAATATTTCAAAATATGGTACTGGAGCAGACATGTAAACTCAAATGGTTTCATCTCTGGGACCAACTTCCCAAAAGGGACTACATCCCTCCATTATACACATTGTGACAAACCAGTTTGGAGTGGTTTAGCATCAGGATAAGGCCCTAACAAATTGATTCAATTGTTCTAACCATATTGATGTTGAAACCCAGTTAGAATGCTTGATTCCATGGTTGCAACCACCAAGGAGGATCAAAGAGGGAATATTATAACTATGTAGTATCTAAAAGTGATGGGGATCAATCAAATGGCCTAAAGGAGAATAATTTTTAGAAGAAGTGGTAACTATGGTATTAGCATTTGAATAGATTGATTCCCCTTTTAAGCACCAAGGCCCCCTTTCTCTTGCAACCTTTCATTTATACGTATAGCTCTTGAATTATTGTAAAGAAGTTCCACACCATGTATGGTGAAGACCTACTAGTTTGATTTTATATTTTCCCTTTGAACATTAATACAAGTTTATTTTTTAAGTTTTGAATAATTGTCTAAGTCTGCAAGTGTTGTATGCTGATGAGAAGTGATAACTCTCTATCCTTCCTTCCCTTATCCTTTCATGTCTGAGCAAGAGTTCTTAATCTAGTAGGTCATATTGAGTGTAGTCTAGCATGTAAAGTCTCTTCAAGTATATGCTTATTATCAGAGTGTGAAATCTTCCCTCTAGCTCATTTACCTTATATTTCTACTCACACCTCACATCTATATTGAAATACTCATGTTAGAACCCACTGAGACTTAGAGACCAGCATGTATACTTTATTTCATTATGGTATAAAATATGATGGTCATGTGGAAGATATTATTGGTGCATCACCTTCTTTAGAGTAGGTTCAATTTATGCATTTTCTAACTCTTTTCCCCCATAAATAAGTAGTAGCTTAATTTACAAACATTGCATAATATTTTCAGGGAGATATCCCTAAAACCTAGAGGCTCATTTATGATATAGGTACACCCACATACCTAGAAATGTTCTCATGTTGCCAAAATCTAGAAGAAGCTTGAATAACCTCTTCTAGGGTGAAATATTTTGTGATAACAGTTATTGAATGCCTGGTGGGACCCATTGTCTTCAAGATAACTTGTTAAAGTAAATGTTGGTCTTGACAAACACTAACTATAAACTAGTGTGCTACCCAGTATTTAGTGACTCCTCAAAGTAAATCTAGTTTCAAACCATTATTTGGTTATAAACTTGCCCCTATAATTCACTAGGTCATCCTCTGTTAGACCATCTGATACTATTAATCCAACCATTTAGCCTGAGATCCCTCTTGAAATTTAGTATCCACAACCTAATCTACCCTCTGAATAGTGAGTAGATTTTTCTAGAGAGGAAGAAGAGGAAGAGGCTAAATAATTGGAAGATCTTGGAGAAGAATACATTACTAGACCTTATGGTTTCTCCACATTCAACACTGATAATTCCATTCAACTTCATGCATATGATGTCATCCTTCTCAATGCCACAAAAAGTCTGCCCACATTCAATGGTGAGAGTCATATCATACCTAGTGAGTACATTAGAGATGCCTTTAACTTTTTTAATTTCCATAATATTGTTCAAGATAACATTTACATTAGAATCCTTGCCATGCCCCTTAAACGAAAGGCTCTTGATTGGTATAGGACTTTAGAAGTTGGATGCATCATAACATGGGATGAGTTTAGTGTTTTTGACTTCTAGATTTGGAAATGAAAGTGGCAATGCCTCTCTCATTCATCAGCTCAACATGATAAAAAGGGGGCCCAATGAAATAATGCATGATTTCAATGTAAGGTTTTAGAAGACTTGGCATAGGTTGCCTCCTCCCATGAGACCACCTGCTAGCTTTGTATTCTCTACCTACTTGAAATCCATTGGAACTAAAATTGTTGTCATGCTTCAATCTATAGGTGGTTCTACCCTCCCTAAATCATATGAACTTGTTATCAAATGTGAGAATAGTCTCATCCAAGCTAGAAGATTTTCACCTAAAGTGTCTATGCCTCCACTATCGCATGATTATGTTGATGCTTCAAATGTGGCTCAAGCTCCTAATGTCAATACTAAGCCTAGAAATACTCCTAAAAAGGAGGATAATGTCATGGACAAAGATGTAAAAATTCAAAGGCTAAGAGCTCATCTTAGTAAAGCTAATGTGCAACAAGTCATCTATTAGAACCCTTACCCCTATCAACAATAATATGGAAGAGGAGAGGCTAATGGTAGACTAATCCAAACATGCCTGCTAATACATACAATCATAGCTCTACCACTAATACAAAGGAGATGGTACTAGTTCTTAGCAATTTGGTTCAGGGAGAAGATTGGTAGCAATACCAATTCATGGATGCTAATAAAAATTAAGAGCAAGCTCTGGTGTCTCAAGGGGCAATTACTCCCCTCCTATCAAATGAAGATGAGGTGATGATGCAAGCTAATGAAGGTTGGCAACCTCAAGGAGAAATCTTCACCACTTTTTTGGTTGAAGACACTTTTATGCTAAATCAAGGAGCCTCTATTTCAAAAAATACTAGGGACAAGAAGAGGGCTATAGGGGGTGGTAGCAGCATGCCTACATGCTCATCCAATCCTCCTATAATTCAACAAGAATTGTTACAAGTGTGACCATTCCAAAGGATTCTACACCTCTAACAAGTCAAAATGTGGTAAGGTCTCCCCCTATCCCTCAAGTTTCAAGTATTTTTTTGCCTACAAGAGCCCAAGATAAAGTAGGTATATCTTCTTTAAACATTGTAGATTCTTTGAAGAGTACTAAAACATCCATTTCCCTTTGAGATGTTTTACATATGCTTAGTTAGAAGAAACTCCTCCAAAAGTAGTTATCTACTATCCCTGATAGTGTTTCACCCTCAAATCAAAGTCAAAGTCATGTTGTCCTTAAAAATGTCCCTAGTAACATTGTTGAACCATCCACTAGGGCTAATAAACCTCCACCATTCTATCTCACTCTCATAGTAAATGACAAGCTGGTCCATAACTACATCGTAGATAGTGGAGCTTCAACTTCAATCACACCCAAGGTATTAGCTGACAAATTGGGTTTGAATTATGAGCCTCAAAATAAAGGAGGTTTATAGCTACATGGTACCCCTACCAAACCATAGGACTAATAAAAAACTTGAAGGTTTTCCTACATGACTGTCTTAGCTTTCATGTAAGACATAGTTGTTGTTGATCTCCCAGCCCACTTTGTAATTTGTCTGTCAAGGGAATTTACTACCAAAATTGGTGGATATATTTCAACTTATTATTCCTTCTTGGCCTTCAAGATGAGGTATGGGACTAAGCTAATAATTAGGACACAACCTCTTACAAAGTTTCATATCAAACCTTACATCGAGACAAGTTTTAATTTAAGTTGTGTTATTCACGAAGAAAAGGATTCTATTCTAGATGATGGCACTTCTTCCAAGCTTGAGGGAATTGTAGATTTTTTTCTTGATGAGTATGGTACTAATAATTATGAGCAGGATCCTTATGCTCTCATGGAAGAAACTGATATAGACACATATTTTATACATGAAGAAGGAATACAAACACATATACTCACCAAGGAAGTGGGTAAAGATGATGAACTATGGAAGATGTTTTTTGATGGTTTAAGAAGTAAATTTGGTGTAGGGGATGGTGTTATATTGGTGTCTCCATCCAAAAAATAGTTTTATGCTTCATATATATTTCATTTCAGTTGTATTTGTAATGTGGCTGAGTATGAAGGTTTGATTCATGGCCTTTAATGGGCAAAGACAAAATGGGTCAAGAACCTGCAAGTGTATGGAGATAGCGAGTTGGTTGTGCACCAGGTGAGGAATATGGTTATTGACAAGAACACTTTTCTTAAGTCATATAGTCATTTGGTATGGGACCTTCTTTAATACTTCAATGTATTCAATATTCACTCAGTCCCAAGGGAGTAGAATAGTCATGCTTATAAACTAGCTGCCATAGGAGCCCAATTTGACACTCCAACTGCAATAAAGGAGGAATGAAAGTAGTCTTATATTAAGATCATTATCATACCTTTTTTACCTGATAATGAAGTCTCTTGGCAAGTGTTTGATAGTGACAAACACATTTCATACTTCTTTCAAAATGATGCTGAGTTTTCTTCAAGAAATCAAGGGAGACTCCAAGAACAGTTGGGTAACCAGATTGTGCAACTAAAGACCAATAAGATATCTAAGGGTTTGGTGACCTTAGAAAGTATATTTAATGAGAGTGATAAAAAGAGGAAAGATAAAGTGAGTGTATCTACAAAGGAGTATAATTAAGAAAGGGTCTTGATCTTTAAATATAAACTTCTCAAATTAGTTAAGGTATGTTCTACATTAGAAAAGCAACCATTCATTAAACTATGTAGAGAGTTTCATGATATCTTTTCTTGGGAATATAAGGATCTCAAGGGATTTGATCCTATACTATCACACCATATCATTGAGTTAGAACTAGTAGTTAAACTAGTTATACAAAAATGAAGACCCATTAACCCCAAGGTTGAGCAACTCATGAGGATGGAGCTCACCAAGCTCCTTGAATCTAAGATAATATTTTCCATCAAGAATTCAACATGGGTGGATAACCTTGTGCCTATTATAAATAAGAATGGGGAGATAAGGATTTTTTTACACTTTGGAGATATTAATTGAGTGTCACTCAAAGATCATTATCCTCTACCCTTGATAGAGCAAATTCTGTAGATGGTTTCAAGTTCTCAACATTTCTCTTTTCTAGATGGTTATATAGGCTATAATCATATTTTAGTCAATGAAGATGATTGGTTCAAGACAGCCTTCACTACCAAATGGGGAAGCTTTGCTTATAGGAAGATGTCTTTTGGTCTATCCAATGATGGTGCCACTTTTTAAAGAGCAATGAATGTGACCTTTAAAGGTTTAATCAATGAGTTGGTACTAGTTTGTCTAGATGATATAATAGTATTTTCTAAGGATGCAAATGAACACATGTAACATTTAAGGTAAGTGTTTAAAATATGCATGCAATATGAGGTATCCCTTAACCAAAATAAGTGCATCTTTATTGTTCCTGAAAGTAAGATTTTGGGACATATTATTTCTAAGAATGGTCTAACTATCAATCTTGAAAGAATAGAGGCTATCCTAGCTTTGTCATTGCCCTTGTATAAGAAAGGTCTTCAAAGTTTCTTGGGAAAAATAAATTTTGTAAGAAGATTCAGACTAGGTTTTACATCTTAAGTAAAACCTATCACAACTATGCTCAAGAATAACAAGGTCTTCTCTTGGACCAAAGAGGGTAAGAGCAGTTTTGAAGTGATATAGAAAGCAATTACAAAAGCTCCTACCCTTGTGAATCCAAATTTTACTAAAGACTTCGCATTGTATTCATTTTTTATCCTTGATACTATATCAACTATGTTCATGTAGAATAATAATAAGGGTGTGGAGTAGCCAATTGCATTCTTCAATCAAGGTTTAGAAGATTACGAAGTCAAATACACCTTTATGGAGAAACAGGTCATTGTTGTAAGAAGACTAAAAAAGTTAAGACATATGGTGTCAAATAATAATACTCAGGTTATGGTCTCTCATCCTAGTACCAAGGAGTTTCTTTTGAGTAAGGATCTCAGTGAAAAGAGGGTAGGGTGGTGGAGTATGATGTTGATATCAAAGTGATAAAACTAGTAAGGGGAAAGGGCCTCTATGAGCATCTAGCTTCAAATATTCATGAATCAAAAGAGGAAGTTCTAGTCAACCATGAGTATCCCCAAAAAATTGGTCCATTGCCTCTAAAATATTAGACATGGGACATGATTATATTTCTCAAAAATTGCGAGTACCTTGATAATATGAATAGATCACAAAGGAAGTATTTTAGATTGCAATATATGCCATTTTATCTTAAGGATGGTGTGTTGTTGAGATGCATCAATAATGAATAGTTTGGAGTGTTTCTTGATAAGTTACATGATGGGATAGCAAGAGGCCAATTCTCTTCAAGGACCATAGCCACCAAGATCATGAGGGTTCGCTGTTATTGGCCCAGCCTCTTCAAGGATTTCCATGCTTGGGTGAGAAGGTGTGGACAATGTGCCTTCTTTATAAGAAAGTAGAAACATGTAGCTCTTCCTCTGAATCCTATCCAAGTGGACCAACCTTTCATGTAATATATTCTTTACTTCATTAGCATGATAAACCATCTATCAAGTATTGGTCACAATGGATACTCACAGCAACTGACTATTTTACTATAAGGTTTGAGGTAGTAGCATTGAAGGAGGCTAACAAGAGTTCTATATTGGAGTTTTATGAGAGCATCATAACAAGGTTTGGCACCCCTTATGCTATCACTTTAGATAATTCTCTTGCTTTTATGGGTGCTAAAATAGCTGATTTGGCAAGTAATAATGGCATACTCTTGAACACTTCATCCAACTATTACCCTCAAGGTAATGGGTTAGCTAAATCTACCAACAAGAACCTAATTAGAATCATTAAGAGAACCATTGAGCATAACCAAAGATCTTGGACTACCAAACTAAAGATATCCTTGTGGGATAATAGGATAACTCCCAATAGGTCAATAGGGAATTCTCCTATTGTGCTTGTCTATAGAAGGGAAGCTAGGCTATCCATATCTCAAGAGATATCAACCTTGGAATTAGCACACCAACTAGAGTTGCTTGAGAACACTCCCATGGAAGTGATATTTGTAAGAGACTAAAGGTAAGGCTCGTCAAGCCATGGAGCATCACCAGGTACTAATGAAGAGGTCTTTTAACAAGAAGGCAACTCCAAGATCATTTCAAGAAGGTGACATAGTCTTGAAATGGGATGAAGATAGAGTAAATTCGAGCAAGCATACTAATTTTGATGCCTTATGGAGTGGACAGTATGTCATCACCAAGTGCAATTAAAGTGATTCCTTTCAATTAACAAAGATGAATGGAGAAGAACTACTTATCCCTATGAATGAGATACACTTAAGACCCTGATATTGAGAGTTGAAGGTATGTCTTGTAAATATTAGGTTAGGTGTGTATTTCCCTTCTTGTTGTGTTGTGTTCCAATAATTTCTCTTAATCACATGTGTGTCTTTCTTAGTTCCTTGTTTTGTGTTTGGTTCCTATTGTTTTATGTTGTTTGGTGTGTTGGTTCAAAGTAGTTTATATGTCTAGCCTGTATACTTGTGACTTCATTTCCCAATGGACAATATTAGGCAATTGGTCATTGAAAATAAATCATACCACCCCTAAGAAATCACAAAAGATGTTTACCATTTTTTCCCCATAACCTAAAATGGGTCAACCCCGCTATATTTAAAATCTTGTATAAATACTTTTTATAATTTCATAGGGTATGTTGTGACTTTATTTGATGTTATTTCATATGTCATTTTAAGTGGGTCATGGCGTAACCTGGTCTTTGTGTCTTCTGGTTTCTTAAGAATCATTTGATAATGTATGAAAGTAGTAATTTTCATGGTGTTTAGTTGTTCCAAGAGTAGGTACAAAAAATCCTAAGGTTGCACTTAAGAAATTTGTTCAACTTTTGGCTAAGTGATTAGAGCATTTATATTTCTTTGAGAAGAAGTTTCCACACAAAGCCCACAACAAATAGACAAGGCTTAATTCTTTCAAGACTTTTGTTTCAAGGTTTTTAGCTAAGTGTCGAGAATTGATTCTGATATTTGATCAAAAATAATTTCCCAAAAGGGTCATTTCTTCAAAGGACACTTTTTAAAGGTTTTTAAGGGTATATTATAAGAAAGTGGTCCAATACACTTCTCCCAAAGTGCACTTTTTTTAATCAAAGTGTCCTCTTCAATTTTCTTGAAGGGTACTTTTCTCAAGAAAATGGTTTGAAAGCAAAATCATGTAGGATATTTCTATGGGAAAGTGGCCCAAAGCAGAGTTTTCTAAGGGTAAGCCTTCAATGAGGTAGACTAAACAAAAAGTCTTGAAGGACACTTTTTAAAGCTCCAAAGGACACTTTTCAACGCATAAAGGGGGCTATTTTGAAAATTCCAAGACCCTATGGGATGACAAGATTGCTTGGAATGGCTTAGGAAGTGTATAGAATCCATTTGGTTCTTTATTGTATTAATTGAGAACTTGAGTCCGGTGGTAGAATTTTAAGTAGGGTTTTACGGATGTCATAATTTCCATGTGAAGATAAGTTAGGTAGAATCGATCATATGGGTCTATTTAATTTTGTGTCAAGATCATATATACCAAATCTTAGGTCTTCCAACCAAGTACATTCAAAGTTATGGAAATACAAAGTTGGCCTCTCAACCACTTTTTGCATGTTTTTTCACACAACAATTTTCTCAAGAGGTTCAAGCAAAGCCAAGTAAGCATCTTCATGAAGATATATATTGCACATGTAGCAATTCTAGGGTAATATGGTCACATGGGTTTATTCATGTTGGTCCAAGGTTGCTATACACCAAGTCCAAGGTCCTCTACCAAAGCACAAATAGAGTAAATAGAGTTATACATGTGAAAATATGGGCTTCTAGGCATTTTTGATAAGTTCCCCATACTTAGTCATTTGAGCTAGGCTGTCACCAAGATGTCATGCAATAGTAAGTGTAATATATGACTTGTGCATTTAGTATCTTGTTAAAAAATCATCACATGACCATTGGATCAAGTGCAAATGTAGATTTACATGTTAGGATCATCCTCAAAAAAATTTAGACCCATGTAAGCTTTCTAGATCAAGATATAAATCTTCAAATATGGACCTATGCAGTGAGACATTTGTGTGAATATCAAGTTTAAGCTTGAAAAAAGTAAGACCTTTTGTGGTTAAATTTAATGATCGCAAGACCATCAACAATGGTCATGTGAATGTCAAATGACATCCCGTAGACTGTCAATTTTAAGATCATGAAGTAGTTATTGGGTTTCAAACAATGGGTCCCAGCAAGATCAATAGTATTTGCTTGATTGTAGATCTTAATCCAATGGTGTAAGATGAGTCAAATAGATAGAGAGCTTGAGGGGTCAATGTGAAGCTATAGACTGATAATAAGAACCTAATGATTAACATGGATTTGACATGTGGTGTAAAGGATTAAAGGTCGATAAGTAGTTTTGATGGGATAAAGTAAGCAAAATGTATGAAGCCTAGCTCAAACATGGTTCAATTAGAGCTAAAGATAAATGTTTCAAAAGATGCTACTAGAGTAGACATGTAGACTCAAATGATTTCATCTCTAGGACTAACTACCCAAAAGGGACCATATGTCACCAATATACACATTGTGATAAACTAGTTTAGAGTGGTTTAGCATCAAGACAAGGCCCTAATAGATTAATCCAATTATTCTAACTAGATTGATGTTGGAACCCAGTCAAAATGCTTGATTCCACCATTGCAACAGCCAGGGAGAATCAAAGAGGGAATATTGTAACTATGTAGGGACTAAAATTGATGGGGATCAATCAAATGGCTAAAAGAGCATAATTTGGGGAAGCAATCGTAACTATGGCTAAAGCATTCAAACGGATTGATCCAACTTTTGAATGCTAAGGCCCCCTTTCTCTTGTGGCCTTTCTTATATAAGTATAGCTCTTGATTTATTGTAAAGAAGTTCCACACCATGTATGGCAAAGCCCTACTAGACTAATGTTATATTTTCCTTTTAAACATTAATACAAGTTTGTTTTCTAAGTTTTGAACAATTGTCTGAGTGTGCAAGTGATGTATGGTGATGAGAAGTGATGACTCTCTATCCTTCCTTCCCTTATCATTTCATGTCTAAGCAAGATTTCTTAATCTAACAGGTCATATAGAGTGTATTATACCATGTAAAGTCTCTTAAAGTTTATGCTTGTTCTCAAAGTGTGAAATCTACCCTCTAGCTCATTTTCCTTGTATTTTTGCTCACACCTCATCTCTATATTGAAATACTCATGTTAGAACCCATTGAGACTTAGAGACTAACTTCTATACTTTATTTTATTATGGTATAAAATATGATGGTCATGTGGAATATATTCTTAGTACATCACCTTATTTAGAGTAGGTTCAATTTATGCATTTTCTAACTATTTTCCCCCATAAATAAGCAGTAGCTTAAGTGACAAAAATTGCATGATATATTCAAGGAGCTAGCCCTTAAACCTAGAGGTTCATTTCCGATCTAGATACACCCACATAGCTAGAAATGTTCCCATGTGTCCCAAATCTATAATAATCCTAAATAACCTCTTATAGGGTTCACTATTTGGTGACAACAGGTCCTTTGGAGTAATTTGAGCTTTTCAGGCCTAAGATACTCAGTCCAAGCCCTTCTTCAAATGCTAATATATTTCACTACATATGGTTTTGGCCCAAATTATTTTAGTATGTTTTGAGTAACCGTATTTAATTTAAATTCATTTTGTATTGAGTTTTTTTAAGGTCCTGAGGTTTATGAAAAATTACTAATAGCATAAGCATGTCCAAAATTCTTATAAACCCTATAGGTAAATTTATTTACAAACGTATCTTTTTATAACTTCCACATGGGAGCCCAAAATTTTAAAGGACGTTGAGGGGATATATGTATTAAATATACATGTCAATAATTTATATAATAGAGGTCTACATTTTATGAACAATCATCAAGAAGGTGAGCCTGTCTAGGCTGTCAAAAGAGCCTTTTTGACCAATTTTCATTTTTCAGACTCATAGGCCCATGAAATAGCCTAAAATAACTTGGATACCACTTTTAAAATGTATAATACTCTCTCAATCTCATGTAAAACATATTTTTTTGAAGATTTTGGCATGTGTGGGTTCTTATGAGCTCCAAAATGTCCCAAAAATGCTTATTTTTACAGGTCTTTGAATAGAGAAATGGTTTAAATGCATTTAAGAGGCCTAATGTGGCCTAAAATATCATTATATAACACTTGGAGATCTTCACATGGGTTTATACGATGCCTTGTTGAGTTGAAGGGTCAAAAACCTAGGTTTTTGACATTTTATGGATGGTTGTAGGTTTAATGGTGATTTCCACCATTGTTGCAGGTCTTGAAGGTGTCATAAAAAAATTCTCCCTATTATTAATGATATGGATATCTATAAGTATTTTACATGTCCATAAGTGGTTATTATGGTGTCAAATGGACTTGAGAACAGGTTTTAGAGCAACTAGTTGAAGGTGGCTCAAGCTTGAGACCTCCATCAATGAAGTATATGAAATTTGTAGGTTTTATGGAGTTTATTGTAGGTTGAAGGAGAAAAGATAAGTTTATAATAAAATAAAACATCAAAAATTAAACAAATAAAAGATAACCTCCATGGTCAGTTAAGCATCAAATGCCAGGTCAACTAACCATATGCCAAGCATCTTCTAAAAGTGCAAGTGGAGGGAGCATAGAAGTCCAAGAGAGATAGTTTTGGAGGTTGGGAGTCAAGTTGGAGCATTCATTATTTTTTCCAAGTCTTTTAAGGATTTTCCCATGTGAGTGGGATATGACATCATCATCCTCAAATGTTTTCATCTTCTAGTGTCTTTCTAAGCCAATGAGAAGGCTTGAAGACCTTTTGGACTAATGAAGGTTAATTTTTTAAGAAGATATTAGTGCTAATTGATTCAAATGTGTTTGAGACTCCATGTAAGGTGGTTGTGTCTCATTTATTGATTTTTGAGTGTTTGTTTTTCCTCTCTCTCTCTTCCCTTTTCTCTTATATCTCCCATTTCTTCCCCATTTGTAAGATATATTCTCATTTTACAACGAAAAACCTTGTCAAAACTTATAATAACTACCTTTTGAAGCAAATAATATTATTTTTCACCTATTTCTTACCTTTAACTTGTGTTTAGCAAGATTGTCTATGATAGCTTTGTGAAGAAGTGTTCTTCCATGTTCATTGTCCTTCTTTATTACCTCTTTTTAGGTATTTTCAAGCTATTTTCAAGTATAAAATTGAGCTCTTTTTACCATTAATGGATGATTAGTGTGAGTTTAGAACCCCTCTTTGATTCATATATTGCTTACTGAGCCTAGTTTAAGAAATATTGATGCAAATTAGCTAGTTTATGAGATTATGTGAACAAAGATGGTCTTTATGCTAAATTAGTGTGTGTTTCAAGATTATTAGAGTGTCATTTAATTTGGTGCATCACCTATTTATTGCTATTAGTCATACCATACCCCATTCTTATCCCTTTTCCAAGCAAAAATATTAGTTTAGGTGATCTACTAAGAGGAAGTCGGCCTTCTCTGAAGGTTCAACCTCATTACAAGATACCCACAGCCTGTGTTTTCTCTAATATTGTAGCTAGCATTATGAGAGCCTTTAAAAATCTCCCACGAGGGTGAAATTCTACACTAAAATAGGCTACTCTTCATATAATCAATCAAGAGACCTTATTTAATGGGTAGACACTTTCAGGTAAAGACCGATCATGATAGTCTAAAATAATTTTTGTAATAATGATTGTTAGCACAAGGGAAACAAAAATAGGTGACTAAAATTATGGGATGTGACTTTGAAATAGTATATAAGAAAGGAAAAGAGAATGTGATAGCAAATTCACTTTCTAAGAGAGATGAATTAGTTGAGGCATTGTTATGTGCAATGACCATTTGGAAAGTAGACTAGTTAGAAGGAGTAAGATTAGAATGAGAGAATAATAGAGATACATAGGTATTGATTCAACATATTTAGCATGACTCAAATGTTTCTAAAAAAATTTGAAAAGGAAAAACATTACGGTATAAATATAGATTGTACCTATGTAAGGATTATATCCTCAAACACAAGATCATTCAGGATCTTCATGCATCTCCAATAGGGGGCATTCCATATTTTTGAATACATATCATTAAATCAAGCACAACTTATTTTGGGAAGGACTTAATGAGGAAATACATAAATTTGTGGTAGGATGCATGGTTTTTTAATAGAATAAAAGAGAAATAATTAAGACACCAGGTCTTTTGTAACCATTATCCATCCTTAGCCAGCAGTGGGAGGAGGTTTCCATGGATTTAATTATAGGCTTGTTATTATCTAAAGGTAAAAATGTCATCATGGTAGTTGTGGATAGGCTCACAAAATATGCTCACTTTTTTTCCTTATCACAACCAATTGTAGCTAGTATAGTAGTTGTTTCTTTTCTTAATACAGTTTAAAAGTTACATGGTACCCCAAAAAACATTATAAGTGATTGTGATCCTATCTTCAAGAGTAAATTTTGGACAAAGTTATTTGCATTTTTGGGTACTTGGTTGGATCATATCTCATCTTACCATCCTCAATATGATGGTAAAATAGAGGTTGTTAACAAATACCTAGAAGGGTATCTCCATTGTTTTGCATCAGATAAATAGGAATGTTGGGTCCATTGGCTGCCACTAGTAGAATCATGGTATAACACTTCCTTCCATACCTATTATAAAATGTTTCCCTTTGTGGCACTTTATATTTATCATGCCCCATCCATAAATTTATATTTTAAGTTGTAACCCAAGGTTTGATTTTTATAAGAACACATTCAACATCAATAGGAGGTGCTAGCTCGTTTAATAAAGAATTTAGTAATGGCATAGAATAGAATGAATCAAAAAATGATCATAACCATAATTAAAGTCATTTTTATATTGGTTATTTGGTCATTATACACTTTCATCCATATAATCATATGTATTTAGAATAACATAAAAATTATAAAAAACTTTCTCTTAATTATTATGGCCCTTATCAGATCGTGTAAAAACTTAGCAGTGTAGCCTATAAGCTAAAGCTATCACAATCCACTCACATACATCTTTTATTTCATGTATCTTACCTAAAAAGGATCATTAGATAAATATTTTCTATAAAGACTGAGTATATGAATTATATGAATAAGTTACATTCATTTTAAAACCTAAAGAGATCTTTCACACATGCACAAAAAGGCTATGAACAATAGAGCTTAAGGAGTATTTGATCAAGTGAAAGAGTATGAATTGTAAAGATGCAACATGGAAGGATGAATCTTTCCTATAGCAGCATATAGATTTGATTCAAAATTTATGGAAACATTAATTTGAATGGGAGGGGAACATTATTCCCTTAAACTATAGTGTGTCTAGGGATATGTGTGGATAAATTTTGGCTTACATACCTTTCATATTATCTTATTGTATTTCTCTATATTATTCATCATCTTATAAAAAAACCATGTCTAGGTAGAGTATATATAGGAGTTAGTGGTTATTATTTTATCATATATTGTGAATTTGACTCTTATTTCATTATTGTGGAGGTTTCCCCCTCGAAGCAACTCAGTCATATTTATCAAGTATTCTACTCTTAATTTTGTGATTTATATCCTTACTGTGAAACATCTGACTAATTTTATTACACTTAATCAAATGACAATGATATACTTTAAAACAAGTAAGTATTCATGCTCATAAAAACCTAATAATTAAAAATATAGTACTAAGTGTTGTTACCATATTCACAAGAAGGAAAAAGTGCTCAATCTAAATTTATTTCAAACACCCTCAGCATAATGGAGATCAACTATAACTCTCTTTAGTCCCTAATAATGATTACACGCCTTAAATAATAATTTAAAAATAGTTTCCATTCATAATATAAACACAATCACTACTTGTTGACCAAAGTAATGCACAACATAATCAACTCTAAATAGTTTCACTTCCAACATCAGCTAAAGGAGAAATACACCAAGTGATAATATGCAAATCTTCTTTTCACTTAGGAAAAATCAAATCAAATAAAATAATAGTGACTAACAATACTTTTGTACCCAACCCACCCCCTTTTCCCATAGGAAAATTGGGGACCCACTTTTTTCAGACTATAGTCTTGAATTTGAGCCCCTCTTCTATATGTTTATGCAAAATCTAGGAGAAGATTGATTATTGGCCTTTCATACTTTAGCAAAATGACATTGGTATTATGTTCATAGACTTACTCTTTCTATTAGACTTATTGTTTTAAGATTTTTTCCATGGACTTATTTGTTTCAACTTATTTATTTCATACACTTTGCCTGATAGAATTTGGTCTTTGAACAATTTGTCTGATACATTCTCCCCGTAACAATTTTGTCGATACACTTTCACTAATAGAATTTCCCTTTTGCCCTTCAAACGCACCCTTCAGGACTTTTGTCCTGGGCCTTTTAATTATTGGACCTACCCTTTGGGACTTTTGTCCCTAGCCTTTTTCCCTTTGAACCTACCCTTTAGGACTTTTATCCTCAGCCTTTTTTCCTTCAGACCCACCCTTCCAGATTTTTCTTAGGCCTTTTTCCCTTTAAGCCTACCCTTCAAAAATTTTGTCCTGAGCACTTTGCCCTCTAAATGACCCTTCAGGGTAATTGCCTCAGACATTTTATCCAATAAAATTGGGTCTTCAAGATAATTGTTGTGGATATTTTGTCTGAAACAATTCCCCTAACAAAATTAATCTATAGACAAAAAGCCCAAAAAAATTACCCCACATAAAAATGAAAAAATGATTTCCCCAAATACCTATGGTAAATCAAATAACCAAAGTTATATATATGCTAAGTCATTTTTCATTTATACTTGCAGGAGTAGAGCGAATTAGGAAGCGACAAGTGTCTAGCTCATAATGAGTTAAGATGATTTGATGATCATGAGGACATCTTTGATGGTTGTGTTAACGTCAAATTTAGGCTTAGAAACTAAAAAAAATGGGTTTAAATTCTGATGGTCATGTGGATGTCATTGATGGTCACGAAGACATCTTTGATGATCATGTGAATGTCAAATTTAGGCTCAGTAAGAAAATGATAGTGGATTAAATTTTGACAGTCATGTGGATGTCATTAATGATCATGAGGATATCATTGATGATCATATAGATGTCAAATTTAATCTCATAAATTAGTTATTTTAAATTCAAAGGTTAGTGGGCCTAGGTAGATTGATGTCCAGGGTTGATCTATATAATTGATCTGATGGTGTGAGTTCGATAAAGACTTTTTAAAAGAATGAGGATGTGGTAAGTGCCAAGCTCATGGGATTAAATGAGTCAAATCACTAAGATCTACAAATCACATTAACTCGAGCACAGATGATTAATGGTGCAAGATTAACATCAAAAATAAAAAGGTCCCAAAATAAGTGAGGAGATACCAAGTGGCACAAAAACATTCAAGCTAGGACTATAAAGCAAAAAAATTCCTCACATCATTGCCAAGTAGCATCCTCACATTCCATCATGTATAAGATCGAATGGTGTGAGTTAGCAATGGACTTTTCCAAGATTTAGACCCATTGAGATAGGGACGTGTGTCCTAAAATCAATAGTCATATTTTAAAAGGTAGAAATAGAATTGCATAAATAGAGCATTTAGATCTTTGGACACTTGAGCTATATTTATCGACAGCCATTAGGTCTCATATTTAAGCTAGATTAGGAATAGGAATATGCATGTGAATATAAAAGTGAAGATTCAACAATAAAATAAGAAAATGTTACAGTTACATGCTATCTCAAAGGTAATTTAAGTGAACACTATCAATTATTTCAAGTTAAAACCTTGTAAATCCTTCCAAATGGATATTTTATAAATGCATGAGTGACATGCAACACACAATTTAGTCAGATTAGTCATAACTAACAATAATGTCCCTAGTTCTAAAAAGCAATGGTAAAATGATGCATGTCTGAGTTCCATTTGAAGGTGGATAATCTAAAATATCAATAGGTTGTTCCCACAACCTATAAATTGAGGTATTGTCATGTAGTTTAAGTTATATTTGTAAAAAGTGCCTTTATACACATGCACATGTTGCATAGCTTTTGCAAAGGCTAGTTTAAACTGATAACTAAAATTAGACCCTTACACAGTTCTCAACCATAGTTATAACTCATGTTCTGAATATCACATGTAACCACCTTGCATGAACTTGGAGGATGAGGCAACCCCTTCCCCAATTCTATGTAAATAATTGTAATCCAACTTGGATTTTTATCAGAGAATTTTGAATACAAGAGCAGCATCAATTTTGATCCTCAATTAATGTGTTTGTGTATTTTGAGCAGCATCAATTTTGATCCTCAATGAATGTGTTTGTGTATTTTCTTTCCAATTTTTATGTAATTAGTTAATTTATTTGGTTGTATATTTCAATAATCATTAGTGTGCAATAGTTGCGAATAGATTCTAAATTGTTTTGATTAATAACTAATCTATAGATTTGTAATAACTGTTGAGAGATTGGTAAAATATATCAGTTGAGATATTTAAGTAATCTGATTCATAATTTTGAATGTGTACTAGTGTTTTATTTGATGTATTTTTTTGTGTATGTGTCAAAACTACCTCAGATACTTCACTAGCATGAGCCATAATCTCCTGAGTAAGAGTGTGCAACATCTACCCTAAAAGGAGCAACCTTTGTTTGAGGCCCATGAATTTTCTACATCATTATCTCCTTAGACTTCTTATCTGTGACTAATTTTATGTGTGCAATTGTTTCAAGCATTAGGCATAGGTTCAGAGAGCAAAAATCTATTTAGATACCAACTAGGGAAGTAATTCTTGAAAACCACATAACCTTCTTTTTTGCATTATTCTTCCCTCTTTTTTTGGGTTTGTTTTGAGACCTACCCATTTTATATTAGAATCTAACCACCATCCAACTCACGTAGAGATTCACTACCTTTTAGGAACCACACCTCCATCTAAAAACCTTGTCAACAACCTGCATGCCCTACCAGCTATTCCATCAGTTATCAAAGACCACATTCCTAAAATGCATGCCCTAGAGTGGAGTTTACCTCCATTAATATTTTAAAACATTAAAATCTACCTCATTTCCTATGGTCTGCATAAAACCTACATCAACAGTTTTACTAGCACTAGAAGGAGGGAAACACCCCTAATAATAGTAGTTATCCTTTATGTAGAGTTGTACTGGAGTCACCTAGGAGAGTGGCTAGATCTAATTCCTAGGTTGGTTTTCTAGTCACACCCCTAATAAATCATAGGAGACCTACAACCATGCCAACAGTCCTGATTCAAAATAATCCACCTCCTCTAGTAAGGAACCCCATACCTATAAGGACCCTTTACCTGTTAATCAACCAATGGCTCAACCACCTTGGTTAGTTGAACCTATTATTGTCATCTTAGGAGACATGCATGATTTACCTAGGAATCTTGAAAGGTACCTACCATCCTTTTCTTCTTCAGGATTAAGGATAGTGAAAGAACATATCAAATCCTTCAAAGCTGCTTTGAGATTAATGAATGTTGTTAATGAAGATGTTGCATACAGATTATTCCCTTTTACATTAATAGATTTTGTTTATAATTGGTAATTAAATCTAATAGAGAAATCCATCACTTCTTGGGATGAGTGTCAAGTTAATTTTCTTACACAATTTGGATAGGTTACTAGTCCTAGCGTAATATATCAACTCTTCACTAGTATAAAGAGAGAGCCTAATGAGCCTATTTAAGTTCTCAATGCATGATTTCAAAATATGTATAACTGTTTGACCCCAAGGTAAAAACTAGAGAAAGCATTACCATTAGATATGTACAAAAATGTGTTGGATCTGATTATTATGGTGTTCGTAAGGAAAGCTATTGTAGCTAAAAATTTAACATGAGCATTCGAAGAAGCCATTAATATCAACAAATAACTCAATCCTCAGGTGCCCATTGTGTCCAACATCCACAATGGCTTTCCCACATTGAATCTTATTCCACATGCAAGGTAGAATGATCCAACATTCAATCAAAACCAACTATATATGTTGCCTCTCATGACACAAATAATGTAGCCAAAATATGGATTCTTGAATAATCACATGCTAGGTAATAAATACTAATAGAGTAAATAATCTACTACATCTCCTGATGTTGTTCTATAAATTACTGAGTCTACAAAGGTAGAAATAGATTCTATTCAGAAGATGGTTCAAAAGTTGAGCAATGATTTCTTAAATATATAAAGGAGGATGGGCAACACCAATGGCTTAATTGGTAATCAGAACATTACATTTTTGAGATATAACTAACCATTCAATAGTCCTACAAAGAATATGGAGTAGCGTAATAAGCTCCTAGAGATCAACATAGAAGAAATGGCTCTTCCCAATTGGTGTAGAATTAACAATACTTTTGAACATGGTGAGCGTAATTATGTTGAATTTTACATAGCATTTAAAATATTTCAAAGAGGTGGTTAGACAAGATCAGATGCATAATCTACAAGAACATCATCCAGATCCTAGCTCTTCTAGCACTATTGTGTTCTTTGAATCTCATGAGTTTCCCTTTTTGAGATAAAATGATAATGAGCTAGAGGACAACATAGACAAAGTTCACACTATTTATCAATTCTAAAAAGGGGATTACAATCTAAGGAATAAGCAACCACTCACAATATCGACTCCTCCAAATACTACTCTAATCCTACCTAATCTTAAAGCTAACAACAGTCCACCTCCTCCAAGAGGAAGTGATTAGCCTCAGACTAAGGAGGAACCTATCAAGGGAGGATATAACATTATTACAGACATGAAGAAGATCAAAGAAAATATAACTCTTTATGAGTTAGCTTAGATTATCGAACAAGGAGCTATTTTATAAGTCTATTACTAGGAAGATGCCTATGGAGAAATCAAAAGCATCTGACACTAAACAATCTATAAAGTCTACCCTTTTTGCTTACTATCAGTGCATTTGGTAAGAATATTCATAAATATTTAGTTGATTGTACAGCTTCTATAGCTATCATGCATACTACTATATGTCAAAAGCTTGGTTTGTTGTCAAGCCCTTCAAAGAGGATAGTTTCATAATTGGACAAGATATTAGTCCCTATAGTTGGTGAACTAAGGGATGTACATATCTAAGTAGCCTCCAAACTACGTGCTTAGATGACCATTGATATATTGGTGGTGGACATACCTGAAGGATATGATTTGCTACTGAGTAGAGACTGGTCCAAAGCACTCAATGGATATCTCTCTATAGACTTTTCTCATATATGGATGCCATGGAGAGGAGACACAAATCAAATTAGAATTGATAAAGAGATGAGAATGAAGTATCCCATCATAAAATATAACGTCAAGAATGAAGAGGTGAAGTATGAGTCTCCTGGCCTTGGTATTTATACTTGTACTAAGAATCAAGTACAAAAACTAGAACCTAAAGGTTTCAATTAGTTATAGACTCTACACTTTGATGGTGCTAGATCCAAGCAAGGATCAGGCATGGGAATCATGTTGATTGATCCACAAATTAAAATTTTCTTGGTAGCATACATGTTGCAATTTCCATACACTAATAACAGAGCTGAGTATAAGGCTCTAATTATGGGATTGCAGTTTGCACTTAAGAACAATGTAAAGCCAAATCAATTTTTGGTGACTCAGAGCTGGTGGTCAATCAAGTTAGAAATAAATATTAATGTAAGTTGTCTTATTTGAGAAGATAAAAGCATAGAGCATGGGACATGATTGAAAGCTTTGAATTTTTCAACATAGTAGCCATTACTAGAGAGTAAAAGCAAACCATTGATTCATTAGTTGTTGCTACTAGTCTAGAGCCGCTACAAGAATCTAAGGTAAAAAAGTTCTCAATTAAATTGGTACTTTGCCCCTCTATTCTAGATAACATAGAAAATTTCTAGGTATTTGATGATGACCAATAGATTATTCAATTTTTAACTAATTCAAGGAAATTTGAATCCCAAATCATTGATGATAAGGACATTAATCAGCTTTGTCAAGAAAAATTAGACAAAAAAGGCATTATTGAGCTCAAAAAAATTGAATTCTATTTAGGTTAGTATCTTTGGAAATACCATTCGACATAGACCCATAAGCTCAATAACTCAAATAGTCTAAAGTCAATGAATCAAACTTCAAAAAAAAATCTAGGATATGAACATAGTTTGTGTTATGTTAATATCAGCCTTAGTTGCACCCTAGATGAAAGACAGTGAGTATATGACATGTAACTCATTACTCATATGATTCCCTTGAAAATAGATCAAAGACCATTTAAGTAGAGGTAAATGCCTACCAATCCTATTCTAGAGCCTCTCATTTAGAGAGAAGTAGAGAAATTGTTAAACGCAAAAATTATCTTTCTAGTAAAACATTCTACCTGGGTGGCCAATTTGGTCCCAGTAAGAAAGAAGAATGGTGCGATCAGCTTATGTGTGGATTTTAACAACCTGAATTAGGCTTCAAAAAGGACAATTATCCCCTATCTTCTTTATATGAGGTGATATAGATAGTAAGTGGTTCTGAAATGTTATCCTTTTTGGATGGATTTTTAGGCTATAATTAGGTATTGGTGCAATCAAAGGACAGAATGAAGATGGTGTTCACTATGAATTAGGGAACTTATGTATATAAGAGGATTTTTTTTGGCCTAATTAACATATGATCTACCTTTTAATGTACCATGGATCATGTATTCAAAGAACTGATAGGAAAATGCACAATCATCTACATGGATGATCTTATGGTATTTTTAAAGAATCAGAAAGACCACATAAGTCACTTATAGTTCATATTTGAGAGATACATAAGGTTTTATATTTTTATAAACCTAAATAAAATTATATTTGGATTCACTGAAGAAATATTTGTGGGCACATCATCACCAAGGATGGGATCACCATTGATCTAAACAAAATTCAAGGAATTTCAAAAATTCAGCCACCAAATAGCAAGAAGGAGCTCAAATCATTCATAAAAAAGATTAACTTAATAAGGAATTTCATCTCAAGATTTGGAAAAATTGTTAGACCTTTGAACACCATGCTTAATCAAGATTCCAAAATAGAATGGATGGTTGAAGCCCAAAAGTATTTCTAGGACATTAAAGATGCAATATCATAGACTCAAGTATTGATCAGTCCATATTTTAATAAATATTTTTACTTATATTCATTTGATTTAGATCATATGATTACAACTATCATCACATAGAAGAAGGATGAGACCAAGCATCCAATTGCATTTATGAGCACAAATTTGAAAGATACGGAACTCAGATATTCCATGATTGATAAATAGATTTTTAACCTTATCAAAGTAGTGAAGAAATTTTGGTAGTATATCTTGAGGAATAAAACCATCACTATCATACATAATCTTGTGGTCAAGCTCACCCTATCACAAAATGAGTTAGGAGAATGATAAGGTAAATGGATGGCCAAACTACAAGAATTCAACATAGAGACCAAGCATGCAAATACCGTTCGAGGTCAAGGCATTATTTAGCTTATGACTGAACTAGATCTATGCATCACCATTGAAGAGGTATGTGAAGCTCAAGTATCTAAATTAGAATGGTATACTGATATAATATAGTATTTATTTATAGAAACATGTTCCCCAAAGCTCAATAGAGAAAGAAGGAGAGCTTTAAGGCTCAAAGCTGTTCATTACATGATCAAGAAGGGAGTATATAGAATAAATTATGATGGTTTTTATCTCATATATGTATTTATAGATGAAGCTAAATAAATTTTAAAGAACTTTCATTAAAAAATAGGAAGTGATCATCCTTCTAGAAATACCACAACCCATAATATCTTAAGAATGGGATATTATTGGCCAATAGTTTTCAAAGATGTTCATACTCATGTTAGAACATGCCATGAATGTCAATCTCTATCCAAGAGAGAAGTACACATAGCAATGTATTTACAGTCAGTTGTTGAAGGAAGGTTATTTTCCCAATGGGGTTTTTAGACTTCATTGGCATCATCAACCCAAACTCCCCAGTAGGCCATAAGTTTCTCCTTACTACTATAGACTACTGCACTAGATGGACCAAAGCCATAGCCATAAAAAATTATAGAGCACAAGATGTGATCCATTTATTGAAGGAGCATATAACAACTAGATTTGGCATGACCATTTATTTTGTTTATGACAATGGACCGGCTTTCATATCAGAAGAATTTACTGAGTGGGCACACGATAACTAGATTATTATCATGTCACCTTCTAATTATTACCCTTAGGGAAATGGACTCACATAATCAACAAATAAAAATCTAATAGATACAATTAAGAAATAAGTAGGGGATAAGCTCATGTACTATCACATCTTATTTAAGTATGCTCTTTGGGTAGATCAGACTAGACACAAGCAATCCCTTAAAGCTTCACCTTACCTATTGGTGTATGGATGCAAGCTTGTATTCCTAATTATGTTGAAGTTACCCACTTATTAGTTCATGCAAGATTATATGGATCCATGTGATGAAATAGAGTAAAGATTATTGGACCATAATAGAAATGGAAGATTCAAGTTATGAAGCCTTATAGACATTTAGCAAACACTAAGATGTGGTCAAGAGGTGGTTTGACAAGAGAGAAAAAATCAAAGCATTCAAAATTTTAGATCTATTGATACTTTGGGATAAAGCCCATGAGAAGAAAGGATAGCATGACAAGTTTTCCCCACTATGGATTGGACCATAGTAGATTTTAGAGATCATGACTAATAATGCATTTTGTCTGAAGGACCTACAAGGGAACAAGCTCACATATCCAGTCAATAGATAGTTCTTGAAGCACTACTTTAGGGTTGTGTCATTTGCTGATGTTTTTTTAGTAATGAGAGATAGATGAGTGTAGATGTAGGATTAGATTAGATTTTTTTTCTTTCATATATTAGTTTCTTACTTTATAGATTAATCTTTCTTGCTTTCAGTATTTAGCTTTTTAGATTAGATTTCAATGCTTTCTTAGTTAGGTTCCTTGTTTTCATAGATTAGTTATTTATTTATTTCTCTGACAATCAAAATTTTGTTTGATCCGACTATGACCAAGCTAAAAATCTAAACCAATTGAGCTTATGACTTGTAGAAAAGGGAAAAATTAAAATCTTGACACTTTGGGACTAGTTTATAGATTAGGTATATTTTTGTATTTTTTAGTCTTTAGGATGAAGGTAGGTAACCACGGATTATTCTGGATGGTGTCATAATTAAATACTTTTACCAATCATGTGGAATTTTATCTCATAGTAATTCATATAAATTTATAAAAAAAAAACTTATTTTATTAGATCAAATTCACTTATCACATTAAATACCTATTGAAAGTGACAATTCTAGGTATATGTGTGGCTGGCAAAGACATTTTAGTAATGATTTATTTTATAATTATACCAGCTTACTGGAGTTCTAGCTCTTTTATTTTCCATTCAAGAACAAAATAAAAAAAACCATTGAGTTCAAAAGATCAAAATAAAATTTAAAGAAAATCAAAAGGCTCGCATGATGAAATAAGGTCAATGTACCACACACCATAATCAAGAAAAGATAATGGAAAGAGAAGAGAAGGGGCCTAAGGTATATCTATTGGGGCTATGGACACCTAGCTAGCATCAGAGTATTTATTTAGCGTCCCTTATTTTTGAGATTTAATAGATACTAGAACAAAACCTACAGTTTCATCAAGCCCTTGAAAAACTCATCACAACAAGGGTTAAATAAACTACATATTTGACACACAAATCCAAGAAATTAGAAGGCATGTTGTGTGAATAAACTTAGGAGTCTATTTCATGTTTTTTAATTAATTATTCTTCAATGACACACTTCATGATTGATTTAATATTGCAAACTAGAGTTCTAGGTTCTTGAATACTCATGAGTATTCTCCTTGTGAGTCACCATTTATTGTACACAACACACCCTTTTTCCCATAGGGAAATTGGAACCCACTTTTTTTAGAGTATGGTCTTGAATTTGAGCCCTTATTATATATGTTTATGCAAAATCTAGGAGAATATTGATTATTGGCTTTTCATACTTTAGTAAAATGGCATTACAATTGTGTTCATATACTAACTCTTTTTATTAGACTTATTGTTGCGGGCTTTTTTCCATGGACTTATTTGTTTCATCATATTCATTTTAGACACTTTCCGAATGGAATTTTGTCTTTAGATAATTTTACTGATACATTCTCCCTGCAACAATAATTTTGATACAATTTCACCAATAGAATTGTCCTTTTGCCCTTCAAACCCACCTTTTGAGAATTTTGTCCTGGGCCTTTTTCCCTTTGAGACTTTTGTCCCAAGCCTTTTTCACTTCAATAATTTTATTCCATGTCTTTTTCCCTTCGGAATTTCCATTCAAGACTTTTATCCTAGGCCTTTTGCCCTTCACAACTTTTGTCCTGGGCACTTTGCCGTCCAAATGACCCTTTAGGATATTTGCCTCAAACATTTTGTCTGATGGAACTGGGTCTTCAAACTAATTGTTGCATATATTTTGTCTAAAAAAAATCCCTTGATGAAATTAATATGTGAACAAAAATATTGAAATAACTTCCCCACACAAAATTGCCAAAACTATTTCCCCGAATACCCTATGGCAAATCAAAAGACCAAAGTTATATATATGCTAAGTCATTTTTCATTTATACTTGTAAGAGCATAGCAAACTAGGAAGCAACAAGTGTCCATCTCACAGGAAGTTAAGATGATTTGATGGTCATGAGGACATCTCTAATGGTCACATGAACATCAAATTTATGCTCTGAAACTAAAATACATGGGTTTAAATTATGATGATCATGTGGACGTCATTAACAGTCATGAGGACATCTTTGATGATCATGTGAAAATCAAATTTAGGCTTAGTAATAAAATGATAGTATATTAAATTATGATGGTCATGTGTGCATCATTGATGACCATGAGGACATCAGTGGCAGTCATGCAGACATTAAATTTAAACTCATAAATTAACCATTTTGAAATCAAAGGTTAGTGGGCCCAAGAAAATCGATGGTCAGCATTGATCCATACAGTTGATCTGATGGTGTGATATTGATAGAGACTTTTCAAAGAAATGAGGATGTGACAAGTGTCAAGCTCATGGGATTCAATGAGTCAAAGCAATAATATTTATGAATTGTATTAACTTGAGCATAGACAATTGGCAGTGCAAGATCAATGTTGAAAATTCAAAGGTCCCAAAATAAATGAGGAGATACCAAGTGGCAAAAAAACATTTGAGATAGGACCATAAATAGCATAGAGGCCCTATAGCACTACCAAGTGGCATGCTCATGTTCTATCATGTAGAAGATTGAATGGTGGGAGTCGACAGTGGACTTTTCTAAGATCTAGACCTAATGAGATATGGACACATGTCCTAATGGCAATAGTCATATTTTAAAAGGTAGAAAATGGAATGACATAAATAGATCATTTATATCTTTGGACACTTGATCTATTTTTATCAACAACCATTGGGTCTCACAGTTAAGCTAGATCAGTAATAGGAACATGCATACGAATATGAAAGTGAAGATATGGTAATAGAACAAGAAAAGCCTACAATTACATGTTATCTCAAAGGTAAATTAAGTAAACAATATTAATTCTTTCAAGTTAAGACCCTGTAACTCCTTCCAATGGGATATTCTATAAAGGCACTGGCGATATGCAATGCATAATTCAGTTAGATTAGTCATAGCTAATAATAGTGTCCCTAGTTTTAAAAAAGCATTGGTAAAGCGATGCATGCCTCAGTTCCATTTGAAGGTGGCTAGGGTTGTAAAGTGATGTGTTTATGACTTCTATACTATCTAATATTCCATATCAAGGATTATTTTGTTACTACATAATCACTTGTGGTATTAGACATAGATAGAAAATAACATCAAATCCATAAACATCTTGTAGACTACTAATTATAAGCATTAAAGTAATTATCAATTTGAATCCATATAATTTTTTCCTTAACCCCCCATTTTTAATCTTTAATAACATTTTTCAAGGTTTACCAAGAACATGTTAAATAATATACTTATAAAAAATTAAGCCATAATGTTCTCATGTATAAATATTCATAACACTTAATACAAAATATAATAATTGCCAACTAACCTACTGATTTAACTTATTTTGGGAATAATGGAGTTTTATTCCTATTTTAGTTAAGGGTATAGATTAATAAATTAGTAAAGAATATTACAATAATTACAGACCTAATTTTTATAATTTATTTATCTTTTTTACCTTTGTATAAATAGCAATAAATAAGGATAAATATAACATAGCTTAAAACTGGACTAAGATGGATGATACAAAGCTTGAAACTAGCTATGCAAGACTGGGATAGTGTCATAAACCTGAATCTAGATTTCACTTGGAGAAAGGATAGGAACACCAAAAAAAAGACACTTTAGCGTTCGACATTTTTTTATACTCCTACCACTATTGTCCAAACTAGTTACAAAGACCTTAAACTTTTTGGGTTTTTGTGTTATTACTATGTGAGCCTGCTTATGAAATCTCAAGTTTTGATTATTGATGGAACTCATTATAGAGAATATTTTATCTTCAAACCCTAACCCTCCATTATGCTTGATAAAATGATGTTTGAATCTCTTGATAAAAGGGGGGTTAGTGTGTAAGATGCACTGAACATGCAATCTACAATCCTTGTGTGGACACATTGCCTACATACCAATACTCCGAAGAGGGATCAATCTATATGTAGTTCACCCACTCAATGTTCTTTGTGCAATATTGTGATGCAAATGCAAAAATGCTAAATTGAGACTATTTGAGGTGGCTAGGGATTGGTATGAGGGTTTTAGTGTGTTTATAGCTGTGTTGGGTGACTGTATGCAGAGAATAAGGAAGTTTACTTTAGTGTTTTATTTGTATTCTTGTTTTCTTTATAAGATTTATCACCTCCCTTATAAATGAGATTTAAATGGGATTTTATAAGGAACCATTTGGTCATGGGTTAGATGTATTCATGCTAGGTCAACATATGAAGGATAGGAATCAGATGAAAATGATTGTTAGGGCCCAAAGTATAAATGGATAAGAGCATCGAAAATGGGACACTATAGGGTCCGATGCTATATTCCAAATATGTCACTCTTATTCTATAGGTGTGGGACCTAGGGGAATAGGATTGTCCTAAGAAATATAGTCTAGTTGAGGTGGAATGATCAGTTAGAAGGTTTTGGATGACCGATAATGAGCAAAAACATGTCTAGAAAGGTCATAAGAGTATGCAAAAATGAGCTATGGAAAGGGTATCACAAGCCACACTCAAACTACCAATTTAGAAAATTTATATGACTACATTTTTCCCCCCTTTATTCTAGTGATGTAGCAAAGTGAAATACTAGGATTAAAAAAAAGTAGACAGCGTACCTGAACTTACATGCAAGGGTAAAGCCCATAAAAAATATGTGATGTTGAGTGTGCATAGAGAGAGCACATAGTGAAGTGTAAATCTATGAAGGAAAACAAGGAGTAGATTAGTTATTACTTGACATGTTATGTCTAAAATAAGAACATACAAAAGTTGGTTAAAAGAGAGGGAAAAAAAGAATGAATACACTTTACTAGATACGCAAACCAATACAAAACCTATTATGATGTAGAGAGATGATGAGCGATGTTGAGTGATGTTGGGTATGTGTTATACCAAAATTAATATTGTGAATAGAGCTAAGTGCTCAATTCCCTAAGAGTGGCTCAAGAAGATAAAGGTTGGCCCTTTCACTCCATTGTCACCACTAAGTGAAGCTATGTGATCATACGCATGTTAATTGATGTTTGGAATGTGTATATGATCCCTCCGAGTAGGTGGATCAAGAATACAAAGGCTAGTTAGTCCTTTGGCTCCAACATTGCCCACTATGTAGTGAAGTTATGAACTGAGAAATGCAATCACATCTAGCTACTCAAAGCAAGAAAGGAAGGCTTGCAAATATTGTAAATTCTATCAAATATAACTAATCAAAGCAAGAAGTGAAAGTATTCAAAATATGTAGTAAAAGATTAGGTAGATGCTAAGAAATGCATGTGTTATATACTAGTGAGTGTCGATAGAATAATCTGTGTAAGCTAATAAGTAATGTTTGTCAACATGATAACTAGAGTGTGTGGTGTAATAATGACATAACTTGGATGGTGTAGTCATGTAGAAGATGCCCTCAATGGGTAGATATGTTGATGTATGTCTCAAATGTAGAAGTAGGATACCCTTTCAATGGATAGAGTGAAGCAATCAAGGATCTAGGTGTCACTGCACACACTCAAATAAGATCAAGTGAAGCATGGTAATGTAGATAAATCAACAAACAATAGCATATATTAGCAAAATGTAAGTCTAGAATGGTAGTAGAAATGTAAAGCATGGATAATGTGTATAATTGAAAATTTTTTGGTGTTTTGAGTTATTTGAATGTTTTTGTATTTTGAAATATTTATATGTACAAGTAAGCATAAAGAAACTATATACAAGTAAGTTGAGAAAATATGTACAAGTTAGTTGAGAAAAAATGATACGAACTGATGAGTCTCATACGAGACTCCCTATCATGGTGTGTTGTATCAAGGAAAGGGATCATGAATGATTATGAAGCACAATGAAAGGGTTGAGATTGTGGCTCTAAAATCTATGTATGTTGTAAGTGCTTTGAAATCTCTAGATTGGAAATTGATTACGGGTCCCCTTGAAACTATGAGAAGTAGATGCAACTATGGGGTTCTTAGGGACCCATTTGGTGGTAGAAGAAGCTCTCTAAAAGTGTCTTTTGTGTGTAGAGGCATGAGACCTCAATGATACTACCCTGGGTGTGAATATTGTAGTTAAAAACTGTCTAGAGTGTTGAAACTATCATTGATGTATTGGTCACTAAAAGAGAGACATTTGTGGAACTGTATGAATTCTCTATACTGGCGAGGGGAGCCTCGACTGTGTTTGGATCTCAACTGAAGGAAGAAGAATTGTAACTAGTGGAGGAGCTAAAATCATTGACTATGAAGTAAGAGATGGATTTGAAGTGGGGAGTGGTAACTCATATAGAACTCCACCAACTGTAACAACCTGACTAATGTGAATGAATTTCATGCATCTATGAATTGTAGAAAGTATTACTTGAAGTTTCTAGATCCATGGTTGACCAAGAAACATGTCAAAGACTCCTACACTAGGAACAATAGTAAATGGTGTGGCCACATGTATAGGTCCAACCTATAGAGGAATTATAATCTTACCCAATGAACTTTGTATGTGTCTACTGAATCTACTGATAACCATGTCAATTAGGGTAATATCCTGCTCTAAATATCCCAAATGCTAAAGTAATGTCATAATACACATGGTCACACTAAATCCATTATCAATGAGAACACTATGAATGAGATGGTGATTAATGTAGGCTTTGATAAAAAGTGCTTGGTAATCTAAATCATCCTCAACTATCTCTTTCTCTAAGAAGGAGATCTAAGGTATATTTAGAACTCTATAATTATACACACCAATAATGTTGCTCAAAGGATGTGACTCAACTAAAGGTGCCCAATATGTATTTTGTGGAGGGTGTGCATGATATGCATGGTGAACACATGATGTGTCCCCTATCTCTTGTTTAGAATGCTATGGGAAAGGATCTGATAAAATTTTCAGAGCCTTGTCTTGTGTTTGTTTTGCCTAAGGAGGCTCAATTAGAGTGCCAAGATCAATAAGGTTTCCATCTATCAAGTCTTATATCTTGTGTCACAAAATGATGCATCTATTCGTTATGTGTCCTAGTGCCTTATGAAAATTTCAAAATTCATTCTAATCATATCCACATGGAAGAGGTTTTATCGTATCAACTTCCCAAATAATAGGGAGACATATGATATTGCATTCCAATAACTATTGTAAGACTCTGGCTGGAGATAGTGGTAGATTGTTAAAGGCTTGCCAAGGAGGTGATAATAAAACCACTCATTGAGGGGGCTCTTAACCCGCATTAACTATAGGTTGATTTTGACTTTTTCTATCATTAACCTTGACTTTATATGGGACTTTACTATTACTCTTATTTTTATTTTTGATATGCTTGTGTATTTGAGTTTACCCATTGAAATTAATTTGACTTCCCTTTCCTTTAGTGTATGGCATAACTCAATGAAGGAAGAGAAATTTTTTAACATTATTTACTCGTGTAAAGATGGTAGAAGACTCTATTTGAAGAGATCTTGTAATTCTTGATCAGCCATGGGGCTAGTCATTTTAGCCAAAATAGTCATATATCTAATAACATAATCTATGAGATGCTCATTTGACCTTTGTTTCTATTCTACAACTTGGGCATAAGAAATCTTGTCACCTATGTTAATACTGAAATGAGATAGGAACATGTCAACTAAAGGATTGAATGCATTGACCGACTGATTTGGTAGACTATAAAACCATTGTAGAGCATACTCCATTAAACTCTATAGAAATAACTTGGTTAATAACTAGTCATTTGGCACATAGTCTAAGCATGTTGCATGAAAATATCTTATGTGTGTCTCTGGATCACCCTTTCCATTATATAGAGTGAGCTTGGGTTGAACAAAACCTAGTGGTAAGGGTGTAGAAGCAATATGACATGTTAATGGTGTATGAAGTTGAGAAAAAGAGTCTAAGCCCTGTGTTGGTCTAGAGGCACCTTGCTTAAGATGTAACACCTTGGAATAAAAATATTTTATCTCTTGCACAAGGGAAACCACATCGAGAGACAAGGATGTACTAGCCATAACCAGTGGTGCCTCATAGGAAGGTTGGGCTGTTATACGGGTTGTTGAGACATAGTTGCCCTTGTAGTGTCATTTACAATTGGTTGTTCTATGGTTTGAGAGTATTGACCATTGTTTGATTTTTGATGTTAGTCTATTAGTATTTTAAGCATATCATCTTATATATTAGGATGTTTAGTTAAAAATTCTTGAAGTTCCCTCTTATCAGTTTCATCAAAACTGGTATATTGGGCCATTTTTTAAGTAGGAAAATAAATCAAAAGTGGATTGAATTTTTTTCAATAAGTTTTAATAGGAAAAATTCAATGGAAGGAAAGTACTAAATAAAGTAAATGTAAAGTCCTAAAAATAGCAAACTAAAATATTCATAAAAAGGATATGAAGCTCACAAATATGTAAGGTGATACCTCAAGAAGCAAAGGGACCTAGCAACCTCAACTAAGATTTGAAAGATTAATTTTTTTAAATTACTATGGTAAATTTTAAAATTTAAATTTGAAATTCTGATTTATATATGTAGGAAAAAACAAAAAAATACTGGAAAAATAAACAAGGAATTTTCCCTAAGGTTTTTATGGTTTTTGTGCACAAATGAAGTAAGTTGGGTTCACCAAATGATTTAACTTATTTTGAGAATAATGGAGTTTTATTTCTATTTTAGTTAAGGGTCTGGAATAATAAATTAGTAAAGAATATTAAAATAATTACAGTCATAATTTATATAATTTATTTATCTTTTTTACCTTTCTATAAATAGTAATAAATAAGGAGAAATATAAGGTAGCTTGAAATTAGATTGAGATAATTGATACAGAGCTTGAAACTGGTTGTGTAGGACTAGGATAGTATCATCAACCTAAATCTATTTTTCATTTAGTAAAATGAAAGTAGCATCAAAAATAAGACACTTTGGTATTTGATGTTGTTGTCTACTCATGTTGTTATTGTCCAAACTAGTCACAAAGACTTGAAACTTTTTGAGTTTTTGTGTTGTTCTTGTGTGAGCCTGCCTATGAAATTTTAAGCGTTGATTGTTGACAGAACTCACTGTAGAGTTATTTTAGTCTTTAAACCCCTAACCCTCCATCATGCTAGATAAAATGATTTTTGAACCACTTGAAGAAAGGATGGGTTAGTGTGTAAGATGTAATGAACGTGTAATCCACACCCCTTATGTGGGTATGTTGCCTACATACTAATACCCCAAAGAGGGATCAAGCCATATGTATTTTTCCCACCTAATGTGCTTTGTGAAATAGTGTGATATGAATGCAAAAGTACTAAATTGAGAGTGCTTGAGGTGGATAGGGAGTGGTATGAGGGTTTTAGTGTGTTTGTAGTTGTGTTGGGTGATTGTATGCAGAGACTAGGGAAGTTTGCTTTAGTGCTTTTGTTTGTATTCTTGATTGCTTTGTAAGATTTGTCACATCCCTTTGTAAATGAGCTTTGGATAGCCTTTTATAAGAAACCATTGGTCATGGGTTAGATGTATTCATACTAAGCCAACATAATAATAGGGATCAGATGAAAATGATCATTGGGGCTCAAAGTGTGAATGGACAAGAGAACCAAAAATGGGACACCCTAGGGGCCAACACTATAGTCCAAGTATGGTGCTCCTGTCCTATAAGCTCAAGACTTAGGGGAATAGGATTGGCTTGGGAAATATAGTCTAGCTAAGGTGGAATGATTGCTCAAAAGGTTTTGGATGATTGGTAATGATCAAAAAGATGTTTATAAGGGTCATAAGAGCATGAAAAAAGGATATATGGATAGGGTGTCATAATCCACACTCAAACTACCAATTTGGACATTTTATCTGACTACATTTCCCCTCCTTTATTTGAGTGATGCAGTAAAGTGAAATACTAGGATAAAAGAAAATTTTAATGCATTACTGAACTTACCTATAAGGGTGAACGTCATGAAAAATGTGTGATGTTAAGTGTGCATAGAGAAAGCATATCATGAAGCATAATAATATGAAGGAAAATAAGGAGTAGATTAGTTCTTACTAGACATGATATGTTTAAAATAAGAATATACAAAAGTTGGGTAAAAGAGAGAGGAAGAGAAAGGAATGAATACACCTCATCAGATACATGAACCAATATAAAACCTATTATGATGTTGAGTGATGCTAAATGATGCTAAGTGATGATGGGTATGTGATTTACCAAAAGTAATATCGTGAATGTAGTTGAGTGCTCAATTCCCTAAGAGTGGCTAAAGAATACAAGGGCTAGCCCTTTGGATCTATCATCACCCACTAAGTGAAGATATGTGATCATGCATATGTTAATCGATGTTCAAACTATGTGTTCAATCTCTTTGAGTTGGTGGCTCAAGAATACAAAGGATAGTTAGTCCTGTGTCTCCTTATTTTCCCACTAAGTGAAGCTGTGAACTGATACCAGTATAAATATGTGTCATTTGAGATGGATCCTTAAGCCCATGAATGCTCTGTAATCTAACAATGTGGTATGGATAGTCAAATGTGTATTGAGAACTAGGTCAATCTTGGCCACTTTGATAGGTGGAGGTTAGGCTTGTATGAAATCCACTCTGAAACTAAGAACTAGGCTTATATGGAAGCCACTCTAAAATGATGCCAACCATCTGTAGATGAAATAAAACATGTAACTACTGAGAATACCTAGGTAAAGCACTAAACTTGGAAAGAAAAGAATTCAAATGTGTTGCAAACATTATCCCCAATCACTAGTGTTGGTAACATGGATTCTAATCTAGAAGTTGTAGAAACTACCCAATCTAAAACTAGAAGCGAGAGCCATCATTCCATGCATGATACTTCCTATATCTAGATACTCTGAGTAAAACTACACTAAAATTTCCCAATCTAAACTAAATTATAGTTGATAAAAATATAAATGACTTACCTTTCTATCTATTTCTAGAAAATTTGGGTTTTCTATTGTTTGGATAAGAGCACCAAAAATAGGACACTTTGTTGTCCAGTGATGTAGTCCAAGTATGCCACTCTTATCCTTTACTATTTTTTATCATTATCTTTTTAGTCTATTCTATCTGGTTTGAATTTTGATTATTTTTCTAAGTGTTTTGAAAACTTATTTTTGACCGTTAGAAGGCTCTGATCTCTGTGACAAAAACCTTTTTTATTTCCCCCTCTTCTAAGGGTAGGAATGAAGACCCTACAATGACTGCCCTCGGAAGAAAGAGCCCTATAAGTGTGTTATGTTTTAAAATACATGATATAACAATGATAATCCAAAAAATATCTCAAGATATAGCATATTTTATATTAGAGATGGTTAGATCAACAGGTGTATGCCTAGATAGATGTAATAATGTAATAACATGTGAAGTATACTAAACTAAAATTAGAAAATGCTAGATGTTAGTTTTCAAGGAGGGATGGAGCATGATGTCCATCATGGCATTCAAGAAGGCAAGATAATGCATGATGTGGATCATGGCATTGCAAATAATTGAGAAGCAAACAAGGCAAGAAGTATACAAAAGAGGCCAAGGGTCCAAACAAACAAGGCACATGGGCACATGTCACTCAAACTAGGAAAGCAATCATATAAGGCATGTTCAAATGCCCATATACATAGACAATTATAACCAAGCAAAGGACATTGGCAAATGCTCTAAGGCACATATAAGAGACAAAACAAGAACTGCGAAATGCAATCACATCTAGTTACTCAAAGCAAAAGAGGAAGGAATGCAAATGCTATAAATGTTATTACATCTAAATAATCAAAGCAAGAAGTGAAAGTATGCAAAAAATGTAGTACAAGACTAGGTAGATGATAAGAAATACATAAGTACAATATACTAGTGAGTGTCAATAGAATAATCTATGTAAGCTAGTAAGTAATGTACATCAACATGATAACTAGAGTGTGTGGTGTAGGAATGGCATAACCTAGATGGTGTAGTCATGTAGAAGATGCCCTCAGTGCGTAGATATGTCAATGTATATCTCTAATGTAGAATTAGGATACTCCCTCAATGGGTAGAGTGAAGCAATCAAGGATCTGGGTATCACTACACACACTGAAAAAAGATCAAGTGAAGCATTGTAATGTAGATAAATCGACAAACAATAACATAGAATAGAAAAATGTAAGTCTACCATGGTAGTATAAATGTAAAGCATAGATAATGCATATAGTTGAAATTTTTTCGATGTTTTGATTTATTTGAATGTTTTTTGTATTTTGACATGATATATTGTTTTTGGTATTTTGAAATAAGCTATGTAAAAGTGACCAAAAGGAAACTATGTAAAAGTAAGCTGAGAAATTATGTATAAGTAAGCTGAGAAATACTATGTACAAGTAAATGAGTAAATTATTTACATAATGATGTAAAGGACTAAGCTGGAGGGGTAAAGGGTTCAAAAATAGAGCCCACTGAGGATTAATATGGAGAAAGGGAATCATGTCCATCATCAAATGCCTCAATATAATCATCATAAGTATCATCATATGACATAGGCTCTATATACATGGTGGGTATCTCCTCAAGTGTCAATAAGATATGTGTTCTTTGTGTAGTCAAAGATACATCACTCCTAGTGGATTTATCCTACCAAAGGTGAACTAAGGATTGCTCTGGTGGTGATGATGTTGGTTCTTCTATGGGTTTTTTACCTCTGGTAGTAGATGGCCTCAGTGGAAATGGTAGAGCTAGTGCTAATGGTGATATAAACTGAATAGTACCCTAAACTTGTAGTTTATCCAATCTCTATTCTAAAGTTGTACATAAGTCTATGTTATGGCATATGATTCTATGAAAGAGACAAAATGGGTGATCATCTTGTCATGATAACCTACTAATTAATCCATGATCAAGTAACATCTATAGCATAATTTATGGTTGATGTTGTGTGCTACGTACCTAAATCTAAATGACTAGTTCTATATCCATAAAGTTAACCATCTTAATTATATGGGCCAAGTGATCTATTTATGGCTATGAATGTGTAGTATGTCTTGAGAGTATATTAAAAAATGCTAAGAGTGATGTAGGATGTGTGATGAGGGCTCTAGAGTCATCTTGATACTAAACTGGGCCAACTATTGTAAAGCTCAATCCACACAAATAGTCATATGTGAGTGTGGGTGTCATATCATCATTTGAAGTAGCCTAGGAATCTATATCAACATCATGCACATATGGTAACTCAAAATTTACCACAAGGGGTAACTATGACATGGGAGCCTCACTAACTATAGTTGTAGAGGATGGCAGTGTTGTGAGAGTATCTATAACTGACAGATTAACTGTAACTGCCTGAGGAGCTATATCTTTAGAATCAATTGGGACTACTAAAAATTTTGTTAGTGATTGTGTAATTGTAATAAGTGGCTGAGTATCTGGAGTTGAGGAAATAACTATAATTGGAAGAGTGTGAGATGTGTTAGTCTCTCCTAACTTATATGTATATATCTGGTTAAGAGAAATATGATGAGATGGTGCTTGAACTATTATATGATGTGTCTTATCTAGTAAAATAATTGAAGATGACTCTATAATTCTACAATATCTGAATGTTTGGTTATCTGCTAGGCATGTGTATAGGTATCCTTCATGGATAAACTTAACACATCAATGAAGAGTATAAGGAACTACCCCCTATAGTATGTATCCAAGGTCATCCAAGTAAAATGTTATAATGAAGAGGACCTGGCAAGACCTAGAACTGTGTAGAGAGGGTTTTGGGCCTTACTATGATATCCAAAATAATGGTGCCTAATTTGTGTCTTGGTATATCATCAAACCCTCTAATGTTCTTATATTATTTTTACATGGACACCATATCTACACCCATGGTTTGTAAAAATGTAATATTACATATATTGATTCTAGAACCACTATCAACTAGAACTCTCTTAACTGCACTAGTTTAGACTTGAGCTTGTATGAATAGTGGTAAATTTTGATTAATAACTATCTGAGAAGGCATGTCCTCATGATCAAAATAAATAGCATCTTCTATATTTTGTAATGTGTTTACCACTGATGTAAAATAAGAAGGCTCTAAATTGATAGGCATAAAAGTCTGAGTGAGTGCCTGATAAAAAATGTCCTTAAACACATTTGCTTTCTAGAGCAGTTCTAACATGGAAATCTTAGCTAGTGTGTTTCTCAATTGATCAATAATATCATATGCCTTGTGCAGATATGCCTGTGTAGGTGGGGTGGGCCTAGGATAGGGAAGAATAGGAGGGTGGTAGGGCTCTTGACTAGGTGGGGGAGGCATGGTGGCACATCAAGTAATATCTCTAACCACATTATCTACTAGTCATATAAGACTAGTAGTAGCTATGGGAGGAGAGCGTAGATAATCGATAGGTCGAGGTGGTGGAGGGATATAGGGTGACAATTGGGCTCTTTGGTGATGGGTAGTGACCTAGGGAAGAGTAAAATGGACCATGCAATATGACTCAACATAGGATAGAGGCTCCAAAGGATGTGAGGCAAGAGGTATCTTAACATGTTTATCAATGAATGTCATAATATAATCCCATAGTATAAAAAACATGGAAGAAAAACAATGAAGCCTTGCATTAACATATAGTAAACTTCATCATTCATATACATGATAGGACTGAGTATGGACTCATTATTTTTAATAAATGTTTTAAAATGAGTGAGATCTATTTTTTATTTTATGTGAAATTTGATTTATATGTAAGATGATACTTCAAGAGCAAAGGGACCTAGTAAGTTCAACTAGGGTTTGAAATAAATGATTTTTAAAATTACTATGGTGAATTTTAAAATTTAAATGTGAAATTTTGATTTTAAATATATAGGAAAAAATCAAAAAATTACTATAAAAATTAGTAAGGAATTTTCCATAGGGTTTTTAAGGGTTTTGTTCGCAAATGAAGTAAGTCCGGTTCACCAAATGATTTAAATTATTTTGGGAATAATGGAGTTTTATTCCTATTTTAGTTAAGGGTCTGGATTAATAAATTAGTAAATAATATTGCAATAATTACAATCTTGATTTATATAATTTATTTGTATTTTTACTTTCTATAAATAGCAATAAATAAGGAGAAATATAATTTAGTTTGAAACTAGACTGAGATGGATGATACAGAGCATGAAACTAGCTATGCAGGACTAGAATAGTGTCATCAACCTAAATTTGGATTTCATTCAATGAAAGGATAGGAGCATCAAAAATAGGACACCTTTGGTGTGTGGTGTTGTTGTCCACTCCTACTATTGTTGTTTGAACTAGTCATAAAGACCTAAAACTTTTTGGATTTTTGCACTACTCCTGTGTGAACCTACCTATGAAATCTTAAGTGTTGATTGTTGATGAAACTCATTGTAAAGCTGATTTAGTCTTCAAACCCTAACCCTCCATCATGATTGATAAAATGATATTTGAATCACTTGATAAAATGGCGGTTAGTGTGTAAGATGCACTGAACATGCAATCCACACCCTTTCTATGGGCATGCTACCTACATATCGATAATCTAAAGAGGGATCAAGCCATATGTAGTTCTCCCACTTAATGTGCTTTGTGTAATAGTGTGATGTAAATGCAAAAAATCTAAATTGAGAGTGCTTAAGGTGGCCATGGACTGGTATGAGGGTTTTAGTGTGTTTGGAGTTGTGTTAGTGACTATATGTAGAGAATAGGGAAGTTTGCTTTAGTGCTTTGTTTGTATTCTTGCTTGCTTTGTAATTTTTGTTACCTCCCTTGTAAATTAGATTTGAATAGGCTTTTATAAGGAACCATTGGTCATGGATCAGATGTATTCATGTTAGGCTGACATAATAAAGGATAAGAATCAGATGAAAATCACTGTTGGGGCTCAAAGTGTAAATGGATAGGAGCATCAAAAATGGGACACCCTAGGGTCTGACATTATTGTCCAAGTATGGTACTCTTGTCCTATAGGATTAGGACTTGGGGGAACAGGATTGGCCTAATAAATACAGTCTAGTTGAGGTGGAATGATTGTTTAAAAGGTTTTAGGTGACCAATAATGAGTAAAATGATGTCTAGAAGGGTCACAAGAGCATTTAAAAAGGAACTATGGATAGGGTGTCACAATCCACACTCAAACTACCAATTTGGACACTTTATATGACTACACCTACCCTAGTGATAAAGATGAGACCAAAAAATGAATTAATATAATCATTTTTATGATACTCAGATTTATCACCTAATTATACTTACAAGATCAAAACATCCTAACCAAAGAATACATCAACACCATAATGGATATCATAACTAATGCAAGAATGATATTCATTGTCCATAAAATAGGTAAGTTTCCACAAGACAATTCATTATATCAAGTGTGTATAGCCAAGTTGAGTTTTATTTGCCATTAAGACTCTAATTTATCAAAATATATCCTCAAACATACAATAGATAACTCAAAAAAACTAGAAATCAATAATCCCATATGATACTATAAATAACTATGAAACCATCACCATTTACTAAACTACCAAAACATGACAACTTTAGCATAAATTAGGAAAAGTAAGAAAAATCTCTATTTTGTCTAAACATTTTGTAAAAATAAAAACTCCAAGAAAAACTTGTTTCTTATAACAATGCAAAGCTTAACAACCACATAAAGGTGAATTTTATAGCAAGTCACCCCTTACACATTATTTTTTCAAATTTATAATGCATAAGAGATGCTACAGGATCTTATGCATAGCATTGATAAGTTAGAGATATTGATAGTCATTCTATCTATCTCCATATATCTAATATTCCTTTTAATACAAATTAATAAAACAAAGTGTTAGATAACATTCAAATTCAATGAATATCTTCAATATATATACTATATTCAATGTTATAATAAAACATTATCCTAGATCTAGATCTACTAATACAAATCAAACCTACATTTAATGTTATAGTAAAACATTAACCTAGATCTAAATCTACTAATACAAATCAAATCTTTAGCCTCACAAAAACAATGCATAAATAGAACTTTCCTTTTTAGAAACCAACTCTCTACTATAAATAATACATATAAGATTGTGTTATCAATCTTGTTGCATATTGGTAGTCCAAACATACAACAATATTACTCACCAATCCTTAATATCCCTAATAAACTTAGCATCATTTCAAAAAAATAACTAGGACATTGTTCAATTGAATGTCGTCAACCAATTATACTCATTAACAAGGAAAATCAAACATAGCCATGCAAAGAATAGGATTGAAAGTTATTAATAATTCAATTATAACAACTATATTACAATTGAAAAGGTATAAAATGGTTCTTGGTTTTTATTTACATCAAATATTTCCACAATGGAGTATTATAGTGAACCAAAAATTAGGTTGGGCTTTAGATTCAAGCATCTAATACAAATTCATTCAAATACATTTTCAATCACAATACTTATTTTATCAATTCAAAATTTATGTTAATACCTCTAGAAGTCATTAGCCCTGTTAAATCCATCCATGATTAATAAGAAAAACATATGCAATATGGTTCTCTAAATTATGAACAAAAAATAAATTTGAAACTTGAGCCCAACCATTGGTGGTAGCCCCACCCATCCCAACCATCAGCTTGGGGTTGGAATAGACCATCATGCCAAAGATTAGATCCATAAAATCAAATGGAATACAAGGGTTAAGATCTCTAATCCTCTACTACATGATTACACTCAAATGGAACCCAAGGAAGGCATATAAATCAAGATAATTATGCCAAAACAAACAACATATCTAAACATGATTTTTGAAAAAAAAAAAAACAACAAAATAAAGAAACAAGATGTTAAATCAAAAATCCATAAATCAAAATAAGGATGATAAATCAAATAGCCATCCTAATGGCATTTGTAACACCACTACATCTATACACCGTCTATAGGGTGAGATGAGTCAAAACAATAATACTCATCAGAGTTTTTACAAGAAAACAACCATATTATCCATTCAAACCAAATTTTAGTTCCATAAACTTGTAATAATAGCTATGCAACCTGAACCATTTATTGGGTGATGGGTAAGCTCCAGAAGATGAATTTCCCCTTTCGGCATCTCACACACCCACCACAGGTTCTACACTATTTTATTTTAACCTCAACAACTATGTATGACAAGAAAATGGAACCAAAAGTAAAAATAAACTTGTATTTTGTTGTCCCCCAAAAAATATCACTCATTTTTGGGACAACATTTGAACTATTTTGATCTTACAGACCAAAATTGTCTCTTCCATTTCCAAAATTTGTTCAGGGCATTCAAAATCCTCATTTTTCAAGCTTTTCAGAAATTTATGGACTTTACAATTCAAGTTCAATGGGCTTCATGGTTTCTGCAGGTGGTTTCAGTTAAAAGAATCAATTTTCAACACTTAGTCATTTTTCAGGATTGGTTCAGCACCTTGGTTCAATCAAAAATCTCCATCGGCAAGCATCCAAACACAAAAAGAGGCTTAAACCATTGAACCACTTTGGTTCAAAGGTTCAACGGGTTCAAGGTTCAACAGGTTCAATGTCATTGGCAAGAGTTAAGTGCTTCATCAAGGTTCAAAGTCCAATCACTTCAATTGGTTCATCAGCTTCAAAACACTTAGCCAAATCAAGGCGGCTTGAACCATTGAACCGTTGAACCATTGAACCACTTTGGTTCAAAGGTTCAACGGGTTCAAGGTTCAATGGTAGGTTCAATCAAATGGTTCATTAGTCGGTTCAAAGCTTTGTTTGAACCATTGAACCAAAACTTGGTTCAACATTCGGTTCAACCAAATGGTTCAACGTTAATTGGTTCAAAGACATGGTTCAAAGGCAAGTTCAATGTTTGGTTCAAAGCCTTGGTTCAATTGATTGGTTCAACGACATGGTTCAACTGTTGGTTCATCACCAAAATTCAAAGGGGTGGTTCAATGCAAAAGGAAGCTTCCCAAAGGACAACTGCCCTTGCGGAAGACACTTGGTCAACAAACAGCACCCTTCGAAAGGGTCATTTTCAAGGAAGCTGAAAGGAAATTCTTTCAAATTTTTGTTTAAGGCATTTAAAAAAGGCTAAGACATAATTCTTTCAGACTTTTGTTCGAAGGAATTCCTTCGGACAAAAAGTTTGAAAGAATTTGAGAAGTGAATGCGGGCAATCCGAAGACTTGTTCAAAGACTTGGTAGAATGAATTTTCATGGACTTTTTGTCCATAGGAATTTTCCCTTGACTTTTTGTTCATGGGAATTTTCCACGAGACAAATGTCTATGGGAATTTTCCCCAGGGAAAATGTTCGGGGGAAAATTCCCACGGAGAAAACCTGAGGGATAGTCTGTGGGGGAAAAAGCAAGAGACTCTTAAAGAAAAGGTCATCAAAAGACCCCGAAGGGCAGGTGCCCTTGTGGGGGACTCTCGACAACCAATCTAAAGGACATTTTCATGAAGTCTAAAAGAAGAATCTTAGTTACCCGTATGAAGCTCGAAGGCCATTTGAAGACCGCCTAAAAGGCAGATACCTTTGCAGAGGGGGGGCTCTTTCTGACCCAAGGCAGATCATTCCTCAAGACCCAAAAGCATAGATTCTTTCCAAAAAAGTGCCAAATAGAGAAGCTGAAGAAGGACCAAGGGGTGACGCACCTGAAGATGTCAAATTCAAGACAGTGAACTAGCCATTGAGAGCACATCGACGGGTGCGTGAACGTCAATTTTAAAACCCATAAAATAGTCGTTGATCCTTTGAATCTACAGACTCTAATGCATTCACAGACTTTAAGGTCAAGACTAGCAAAAAGCGAGAAAGGAACAGAACAACAAATTGAATTCAAGGCCCGATTTAATTAACCAAAAAAGGAGGAATGATGAAGGTAAGATCAGATCGCCAGGTGGACATTGAAAGTTGCAAACTTTCAATAGCGTGACTTGTTTCTCTACATTGATAAAATCAAATGGATTAAATGCCCCTAATTTCCATCCTGTCTTTCTAACTGTTCTCAATGTAACATGATGTATTATTGTTCCTGAGTCCTTCTTGAGATGGCTATATAAGGGACTCTCTTCTATTGTAAATGGATCTCTTTTTTGACAATTAGAATGAACCTCTGCCCAAATTGAAAGGCACTTCTAAGACTTTGAGCTCAGTTTGTTTATCATATTTTGTTATTGGAATAAGAAAGCAAATGGTTTTTCAGACTTTGTGTTGTCATATCTTTGTTGCTAAGGAAACTATTCTTATGTCTTTTTCCTTGATGTATTTTTGGTTCCTTTAATTCATCAAGCAGGATTAGTGAAATTAATCAGAAAGGTGTCCTGAAGAATCAATTGTGGAGAGACTTTGTGCCCCCATAGTTTTCTTTAGTGTGTTTACTTTTCATTTCTATGCAAAGGATCTTGAGGTGTCTTTGTGCCCTCATTATCCTTCGTATCTTACTCTTGAGCAATTCAGGTGGAGACTTTGTGCTGCATCTCAATTTGTTGGTTACTACAACCTCAGTTACATTCTATTTTTACTACCAGGAGTATTCTTGTGGCTGGCTAAATAGAACTTTAGAAAGAAGAGGAGTGTTGTCTGTCATTTCCCTTGAGTTTTTCTTTTGATCTGCACGCATCTCTGAAGAAAGAGAGATGGATGATATGTCCTACCCTTGAGTATTATTTGTTGTTTATATATATATATATATATATAGCATACCTACAGGGAACCTCCCCTTGATGAGAGGAGAGATCAATGTCTTTCTGATGTGGTAAACCTACACATTTGGATGATTAATCTTCCTACTTTGGCTGATCAAACCTATTTTGTTTATCAGTATGATGATCGACAAAATATTCAACCAACAGTTTTTGGTGACTCCGCTGGGGATATCATATCCATTATCCATTTATAATCTATCCATTCACCTCCACACTAACTGGGAAAAAATGCACAGTTTAAAGCCTCAAGCTTTTATTGAAGCAAGGTCAATTTTTTTCCATTTTTGTTTCACAATCTGGCAGATTCAAGGTATACACGAAGCCAAAGAGATAAAGGTATCATTGACCCTGTATTCGAGTTGGTACAGCAAAGTGATTTTGATCTATTTCCTTCACCATCTCATCTCCAACAAACCAAGAGTTTTCCTCCTACTAAGGTTAGATCTCCATTGCTAGATAAAGTATCTACTTCTACTATTGATAAAGTTGTGCCTATAATTACCCCTCTGAGATTTGTTATCCCTCCTTTTCATAATCCTACAATGGCAGTTCAAGGCCCCTGGGGTAATGCTTTCGATCCTCTCAATCTTACTCCACCTCTACATGAGCTTCCACGTAGTTCAAGGAAGAACTTTTCCAAATTCTATGGTGATGGAAAAGTTCATCCTAATGAGCACATTGCAGCTTTCAGCATAGCTTGTGGAGTAATCGGAGTAGAATTTGAAGATGTAGTAGTCAGACTTTTTGTAGAGACATTACAAGGTGTTACTGTAGATTGGTTTTATCATCTACAGGCTCGATCTGTGACTGATTAGAATTCTCTCAAAGTTAAGTTTGAAGCCAGATTCAAACCTACAGAAGATGCACATGCACTTTTAGCTCAACTTACACATATGAAGAAAGAGCCTCATGAACCAATGAGGGACTTCATAGCTAAATTTGAAAAATTAAGAAATAGAATTCCTGTAATTGCTAGACCTACAGCTGAGAATCTCAAATACTTTTTTATTAATTCTCAGTTACCTAAACTCAATTTTCTCTTGAGACGTGCTGGTCAAATAGATCTTATTACAGCTCAACTTTTAGCCACTGAAGTAGAAGATGATCTCGTCTTAGCAGGGAAGATAAGAAGAGATCCAAATAGAAATAGAGCTTCATCATCTTCTGAATATGCATCTATAGGCACCACATATCTAATGTGCAGAAATTAGCAAATGAGTTGCTTACTCTAAAAAAGAAAATGGCTCAAAGAATGTCTTCAGTGCCTTCATACAGAAGGACATTCCCAAATCAGTCTTATCAGGGCAATGCTCCTAGGAATCAAGGGCAACAGAATCACCTTCCTCCCCCACAAGGGAAACTTGCCCTAGAAGCTCCTCCAACCAATTCAGCAATGGGATATCTTGAAGCAGAATCATAATTCTCTTATCAGTTTGAATTGAATCAAGAAAATGGCACTGCTCTCCTTGAAGACAATCAAGAAGAATCAGCTAGCAACTCCCACATTGGTTTCTTGAATTATCAGGATGAACTCGAAAGTAAAGGAGAAGCTTTTAATAGATCATATGTAGTGTTTACCAGATCCAAAAACCAATCAGTCCAGTAAGCTGATAAAGAGAAGATAGAAGAATAACCATAGCTAGCAGTCATAATTACTAAATGTGGAACCACTCTACCTCTTCAGCCAAAAGATCTGGTAATCACCCAAAAGGTAAATACATCAATTACACCTTCCCCTTCTAATTCTAATTTGCAAACCAGCCCACCTCCCATCCCTCCTAAAATTAAGAAAGTTGAAGTACCTCTCTTTGTACCTAGCTCGATTTAGCCATTTGACATAATTGATCATGTCAAAAAAGACAAAAATACAAATGTCTGAGTTTGAATATTTGCAGTCAAATCCTGATCAATTGAATAAGCTAGTTCAATATGTAAAAAACTAAACCGTCCCTATAGGACAAAAGGCTAAAAAGGTAAATCATGATTCTCTAAAGAACATGCCTATTCCAAATAATCTGGTCATTACTCCCCCAGCTGCTCTTGTCAAAATAAAACTTTTCTATGTTTCCTTGTTAATTAATGGCCACAAGCTGAGTAACTGTATTATAGACTCAGGTGCATCTAATAATGTCATGCCAGCTGAAGTAGCTGAGTCTCTTGGTCTCACATTGACCAAGACATTTGGGAGATGTTTCTCCATGGAGAACAAGCAAGTACCATTGCTGGAGTAAATCAAAGACACCCAATTTGCATTTGCAGCCTTTCCAGACAAGAGAATCAAGATGACTGTCTTGGTGGCTAACGTCCCAGCATCTTATGGCATTTTGCTTAGATGAAATTTTTAAAAGGACATGGTAGGAGAACTAAGCATGGATCTATTTGAGGCAAGGATCCTTGTATAAGGTGTAATGAAGAGATTGCTCCCTAAAAAGGAAGCAAAGTATGTGGTCACCCAGACATCAGCCTCTAAAGCTCAAATTCTTTTTGAATTTGCAGGTATGTGTAACTCTTTTCTGTCTACAGATGAAGTGCATGAAACACCTGAAGTATCAACTCAAAAATCAGTTCAACAAGAACAGCAAAAAAAAAGTAGGCTGCAGTACAGACCAAGAAGGATCCTTCATCTCTGATGAAGGAAAGTCTAAAGAAAAATCAGTATCAGATGAGATATGGACTTTGGAATTTGATGGTAGCTATTCATTTACCAGTTTAGGAGCTGGGATTGTCTTGATATCTCTTCAAGGAGATATGTTTTCTTCATCTTACAAATTACAGTTCAGCAACACTAACAATACAGCTGAATATGAATCTCTATTACTAGGCATGAAAGCTGCTCAAGAAAAAGGCATCAAGTTTCTTCATGCCAAAGGGGATGTTGAATTAGTAGTTTTTCAAGTGAGGAACTTATACCAAACTAAGAATGAAAGATTACACCATTACCGTAACTTAGTTTGGGACCAAATTGAAAGTTTTGATGCTTTCAACATTTTTGCCATACCCAGAGAGTCTAACGATAGAGCTGATACACTTGTTATTTCAAGAACTCTCTTACTTCTTCATTCAGATTTCAAAGAAGATAGGTATACCATTGAGCTTGTCTATAGACCAAGTGTTCTTGACAATACTGATCATTGGCAAGTATTCAATGATGATCATCAAATCATTGCCTTCATGGAATGAAAAGATAATTTTGAACAACTCTGTTTTGAAGGCAGTGAATCTCAGAAGAGTGAATCCGTGTGTGAATCCAGCTCAAATATAAATGAAGATTTCTTGCATCTGAAAAGAAACAAAATTCCCAAAGGCCTGGTTTCTCTTGAAAAGCTATTTGACAAATATGATAGATTCATTAAATAACAACAAACAGACTCGAGTTTCTCTCAAGAATTTGATCAAGTGAATTTATCTACTGAAGAAAATCCCAAGATGATCAATATTGGTAAGTGTTGCACCCCTAAAGAAAGATTCAAGTTCACCTCTTTACTCTGTCAATACATGGATGTCTTAGCATATTCTTATGAAGACTTGAAGTCTCTCAGACCAGAGGAAATCGACCATAACATTTCTCTCAAGGTCGACTCAATGCCATACAAGAAAAAATCCAGATAGTATAATCCAAAAATATCAAGTATTATTCTGTCTAAGATACAAAAAATGTTAAATGCTAGAATCATCTTTCCAATTCATCATTCTACATGGATTGCAAACATAGTGCCTGTAAGGAAGAAGAATGGTGAAATCCGCATTTGTGTAAATTTCAGAAATCTGAATCAAGCATCTTTGAAAGATAATTATCCTTTGCCAATTATGGATCAAGTGCTTCAAACAGTGACAGGTGTAGAGATGTTATCAATGCTAGATGGCTTCTCAGGTTATAATCAAGTTGAAGTTGGTGAGGCAGACCAACACAAGACTGCATTCACCACGCTTTGGGGTACATTTGCATATAAGAGAATGCCTTTGGGTCTAATAAATGTTGGTGCTACCTTTTAGAGAGCTATGGATCTGCCTTTCAAAGATGAGATTGGTAAATTCATAGTGGTATACCTTGATTATTTGACTATCTTTTCAAAGTGTCGATCTGATCATGTACGACACCTACAACAATTGCTAAAACGCTGCCGCCAAAATGGTATTTTCTTAAATCCTAAAAAGTCTATTTTTGGAGTAATAGAAGGGAAACTCCTTGGACACATTGTGTCTAAAGAAGGCATAAAGATTGACTCAGATAGAGTCAAGTCTATTCAAGAGCTTAATCTGCCAACAAGTAAGAATGTTGTTCATTCTTTCTTTGGAAAGGTGAATTTCTTATGGAGATTCATCCCTAAATTTATTGAGAAGACTAGACACATTGTGAACATGATGAAATGGAAGACCATCTTCAATTGCACTAAAGAAGGTAAATCAGCATTTCAAGATATCAAAACCGCCATTGCTCATGCCCCTACATTGGTTTGCCCAGATTACAACAAAGATTTCATCATATACAACTATGTGTCTGAACACACTCTTTTAGTGATTCTTATTCAAAAGGACAAGGAAGGTATGGAATCTCCTGTCTCTTTCATGAGTTGCCCTCTCAAAAATCATGAGATGAAATATTCAAATATAGAGAAGCATGCTTATTCCTTGGTGAAACCAGTCAAATATTTCTGCTTCTATATTTTGAATTCACACACTACTGCCTTAGTTTCTGACACTACAGTAAAGTCTGTATTAACTCAGCAAGAGTTTGGCACGAAAAGAGGTAATTGGATTGCAAAGATCTAAGAGTTTGATCTAGACATCAAGTCGACAAATCTGGTCAGGGGTAAAGGCTTATGCCAATTAATTGTTGACAATAAGTCAGAAGACACACAGCATGAAGAAATTGAAGTAGAAGAGACTCCAATAGTCCTTTTTGTCTCCACTACCAATGAGTGGTATTCAGGTATCACTCATTCCCTTACTTATGCTGAATGCCCTACTCATTTGTCTTACAAAGAAAGGAGGACTATCAAGTTGAAAGCTGCCAATTTTGTCATTTGGGATAACAACCTGTACAAGAGAAGCATAGATGGAGTATTCCTTCGTTGTGTAGACAAAGAGCAGCAAACCCAACTTTTGAAATCTTTCCACAATCTGACATGTGGAAGACATTTCTCTACTCCTGTGACTGCTCACAAGATTTTGTGAGCCAGCTATTACTGGCCAACTCTTTTCCAAGATGCATATAAGTGGGTAAGGAAATGTGAACTCTGTCAGCAATTTGTTGGAAGACCCAAGTTAGCTGTTATGCCTCTCAAGCTAGTGATCATAGAAGAACCTTTCCAGCAATGGGGACTTGATTTTATTAGAAAAATAAATCCATCTTCAAGTGCTAGACATGATTATGTCCTTACAGCAACTGACTATTTTACCAAGTGGATAGAAGTAATCCTAATTAAGCATGTTACTTCAGAAGTTGTATGCAACTTCCTCAAAGAGAATATCATTTCCATGCTTGGAGTTCCAATCAAAATTGTTACTGATAATGCAGTTTGTTTCACATCTCAAGAGATTACACAATTTTGTTTCCATTTTGGAATTACACTCCCTCACTCTTCTAATTATTTTCCACAAGGGAATGGACAAGCTGAATCTAGCAATAAGAATCTGGTAATTATTATCAAGAAACTAGCAGATGACAATCAGATAACATGGAATAAATCATTGGTTGATGCTCTGTGGGCAGATAGAATCACTTTGAAGAGGGCAATTGGTATTTCTCCTTTTCAACTTTTTTATGGTATCAATGTTGAGATATCAATCACCTTAGAATTGCCAGCCTTAAAATTGGCAAAGGCAATTAAAGATCAGACATATGAAAGTTATCTTGATAAAAGAATCATGTGCCTGGCTGAGCTGGAGGAACAAAGAACCATGGTGGTGGACAAAATTGCTGCTCATCAAAGTCTAGTAAATAAATATTTTGACTAGAAGGCCAGAAATCATGATTTCTAGATTGGGGATCAAGTCCTGTTGTGGGACAAAAGGAGATAACCAAAGGGGATGCATGGAAAGTTTGACTCCCTTTGGAGAGGCCCATTTATAATTCATTAGCACTTTGGTGAAAATAGCTTTCTATTGAAATATCAAGATGGCACACTCTTTTCTCTACCCCACAATGGGAAGCATCTGAAACATTTCAACTCTTGAAGTGTCAAAGCTTTACATCTGTATATATGTATATTTGTACAGTTTTCAGTTTTATTTTGTTCTATTTGTTTCCATTTTTGGAACCTTTCATTTTTGGGTAGCATGAATCCATAACCCAATGGTACACATGAAAACACTAGAGATTTTGGATTCTACTCCTTTCAATTCTTTTTGTAATTGACAAAAGTTCTCCAACTGGAGCCAGCTGTTGTCCCCCAAAAAATATCACTCGTTTTTGGGACAACATTTGAACTATTTTTATATTATAGACCAAAATTGTCTCTTCCCTTTCCAAAATTTGTTCTGGGCATTCAAAATCCTCATTTCTCAAGCTTTTCAAAAATCTATGGACTTTGCAGGTCAATTTCAACGGGTTTCATGATTTCTGCAGGTGGTTTCAGTTAAAACAATCAGTTTTCAACACTTAGTCATTTTTCAAGATTGGTTCAGCACCTTGGTTCAATCAAAAATCTCCATCGGCAAGCATTTAAGCATAAAAAGAGGATTGAACCATTGAACCATTGAACCACTTTGGTTCAAAGGTTCAATGGGTTCAAGGTTCAACAAGTTCAACGTCATTGGCAAGAGTTAAGTGCTTCATCAAGGTTCAAAGTCCAATCGCTTCAATTGGTTCATCAGCTTCAAAACACTTAGCCAAATCAAGGTGGCTTGAACCGTTGAACCATTAAACCACTTTGGTTCAAACGTTCAATGGGTTCAAGGTTCAATGGCGGGTTCAATCAAATGGTTAGTCAGTCGGTTCAAAGCTTTGTTTGAACCGTTGAACCAAAACTTGGTTCAATGTTCAGTTCAACCAAATGGTTCAATGTCAATTGGTTCAACAATTAGTTCAAAGGCAAGTTCAATGTTTGGTTTAAAGCCTTGGTTCAACCAATTGGTTCAACGAAATGGTTCAATTGTTGGTTCATCACCAAAATTCAAAGGGGCGATTCAATGCAAAAGGAAGCTTCCCGAAGGACAATTGCCCTTGTGGAAGACACTTGGTCAACAAACAGCACCCTTTAAAAGGGTCATTTTCAAGGAAGTTGAAAGGTAATTCTTTCAGATTTTTGTTTAAGGCATTTAAAAAAGGCTAAGACATAATTCTTTCAGACTTTTGTCTGAAGGAATTCCTTCAGACAAAAGTCTAAAAGAATTATGTCTTAGCCTTTTTTAAATGCCTTAAACAAAAATCTAAAAGAATTACCTTTCAACTTCCTTGATTCCTTCAGACAAAAAGTCTGAAAGAATTCGAGAAGTGAATGCGGGCAATCCGAAGACTTGTTCAAAGACTTGGTGGAACGAATTTCTGTGGACTTTTTGTTCGTGGGAATTTTTTGTGGGACAAATGTCTGCAGGAATTTTCCCCGAGGAAAATGTCTGCGGGAAAATTCTTGCAGAGAAAACTCGAGGGATAGTTTACGGGGGAAAATGTAGGAGACTCTTAAAGAAAAAAGGTCGCCAAAGGACCCCGAAGGGCAGGTGCCCTTGCGGGGGACTCTCGGTGACCAAAGTAAAGGACATTTTCATGAAGTCCAAAAGAAGAATCCTAGTTACCCGTATGAAGCCCGAAGGCCATTTGAAGACTGTCCAAAAGGCAAATACCTTTGCAGAGGGGGGGCTCTTTCCGACCCAAGGCAAATTATTCCTCAAGACTTGAAAGGGTAGATTCTTTCCAGAAAAGTGCCAAACAGAGAAGCCGAAGAAGGACCAAGGGGTGATGCACTCGAAGATGTCAAATTCAAGACAGTGAACTAGACGTTGAGAGCACATCGATGGGTGCGTGAACGTCAATTTTAAAACCCATAAAATAGCCATTGATCCTTTAAATGTATAGACATGAATGCATTCATAGACTTCAAGGTTAAGACCAGCAGAAAGTGAGAAAGGAACTGAACAACAAATTGAATCCAGGACCCGATTTAATTAACTAGAAAAGGAGGAACGGTGAAGGTAAGATCAGATCGCCAGGTGGACATTGAAAGTTGCAAACTTTCAATAGCGTGACTTGTTTCTCTACATTGATAAAATCAAATGGGTAAAATTCCCCTAATTTCTAGCCTATCTTCCTAACATTTCTCAAAGCAACATGATGTATTACTGTTCCCGAGTCCTTCTTGAGATGGCTATATAAGGGACTCTCTTCTATTGTAAATGGATCTCTTTTTTGACAATCAGAACGAACCTATGCCCAAATTGAAAGGCATTTTTGAGACTTTGAGCTCAGTTTGTTTATCATATTTTGTTATTGGAATAAGAAAGCAAATGGTTTTTTCAGACTTTGTGTTGTGATATCTTTGTTGTTAAGAAAACTGTTCTTATGTCTTTTTCCTTGATGTATTTTTTGTTCCTTTAATTCAACAAGCAGGATTAGTGAAATTAATTAGAAAGTTGTCCTGAAGAATCAACTGTGGAGAGACTTTGCACCCCCATAGTTGCCTTTAGTGTGTTTTCTTTTCATTTCTGTGCAAAGGATCTTGAGGCAACTTTGTGCCCTCATTATCTTTCGTATCTTACTCTTGAGCAATTCAGGTGGAGACTTTGTGCTACATCTCAATTTATTGGTTACTATGCCCTCAGTTATATTCTATTTTTACTACCAGGAGTATTCTTGTGGCTGGTTGAATAGTAATTCTAAAAGAAGAGGAGTGTTGTCTGTCATTCCCTTGAGTTTTTCCTTTGATCTGTACGCATCATCTCTGACGAAAGAGAGATGGATGATTTGTCCTACCCTTGAGTATTATTTTCTATTTATATATATAGCATACCTACAGGGGACCTCCCCTTGATGAGAGGAGAGATCAGTGTCTTTCTGATGTGGTAAACCTACACATTTAGATGACTAATCTTCCTACTTTGGCTGATCAGACCTATTTTGTTTATCAGTACACTGATCGACAAAATATTCAACCAACATATTTGAATGAATTTATTTATTTATTTATTTATTCATTTTCTATCACTTTTCTCTTATGTCCTATCAAACCATGTCCATTTCATATTCAATCAGAACCATCTTAACTTACCCACACCACTCCTATTACATTAATGCAATTATAGTGGCAAGTTTAAAGTCCCACTCCATCTCATTCATGTATATCGTCTCCTCACATATGAAACCCTACTCCATCTCCTCATTCTTCTAACTGTTAGTCCACAATCCATTCCAAAATTTGAGACTCCCAAATAAATAAATTATGTTATCCATGTAGCCATGAAAAAACCCTAATCAATCGATTAGGTCATTCAACCAGTGGTTGAATGTCGATCAATATACTCATAACAGCCAAGTTCCAAAAAATGACCTTTTTAATAATAACAAGACTTTGAATAATATCAATACCTTATCAAGGTATATACAACACATGGTCATAACATGGCTTTCACCATAATGATAGGTTCTCAATTCTACCAATGGAACCAACATCCATTTTGCATACAAATGCATAGTTTGCAAACTTAGGATAATAACCACCTTTAACATACCATTTCCATTGTGACAAATGATCAAACTAGAAATTAAAAATAATAAAATCCCAAAATCAAGGACATAAAAAAAACATAGTGGCACAATTGACTGTGAGCCAATGACAACCCAATAAATAAATATTATAACTAAAGCACCACATTGGTTATTCACAACACAAGATAAAAGAGAAAAGACGTAGTCAAATAATTGAATCTTATTGTCCTCATTACCATTTAAATATATGGTACTAATGCATACACTCAGTATTGTATTATAAGCCTAAACCTAGCTCATCTCACATGACGGTTACCTGCAATCATTAAAGGACATTAACATTTCTAGTTTGAAACAAAAACATAAGTCATAACATTTATTAAATGTAAATATATCTATCCATAAATACATACGTATCTGAAATCTATTGGTTATAACATAATGCATGAAATAAACATTTAATTTCTCCATAGTCCAAATTGTCTCATCAAAAAAATATAACAAAACATATCATTGTTGCATGTTTTCAGGTGGGATATGACATTTTTACATAGAAGTATCTACTAAGGAAATCATAATTAACATTGCATTGTCTAGATGGAAAATTTTGAGGAATAAATACAATGGTTTGGCCCAAATTTATGGTCATACAAGAATAATATGACTTGTAATGCAAAACAACACATGAGGATTAGGTCGCATATATGTACCTAAAGACCTGAGAGAATAAAACATGAAATTAACCAAGTCATGGAGCATGCATATAGTTGCACTTTTTTTGGCAAGGGACAAGGAGCACTAGGATTGATGATAAGGTTGTACAAACCATGAAACATGATCAAAGGAATAATAGGTCAACATAATAGAGTGAATCTAATAGATGAAGGCATTTAGACATACCATATTTTGGAGAAAATATAGAATAATGGCACGAATCTAGAAAGTTGTTAGAAATAGTCCACTCAATGGAAAAAGTTTCAATTGCGATTTATAGAAATTCGGTATGCACCTTTTAAAGCGTACATTAATATAATGTAAATTAAGTGGTGTCTAAATTCTATAAAATCCCATCTTGCCTTAATATTTTATATATATATATATATATATATATATATATATAGTGCAATATTATGCTGCTAAAATTACAATCTTTTTTTACTTAGGGAGATTATTTGAACTTATGTATTATTCAATCTAATAAAAGAATGTACAAGATTTATCAGTTGATAATTTACCCTTGTATATTTTTAATGCAATTAATCCTATGATAGTCGATAAATACATTATGAATGTCAGCTTGTATGGAATAATTTTGACATAAAGTTATGAATGAGTTATATTTTATGAAATCCTTAGGGATAGTGTCTAATAAATGATCATCATTTGCATTGTGACAAGTTATATAGGTTATGTGAATGATACTCCACACACAACCAACCCAACTAAGACTCGGTGTACTCCTTATGCACCTCGGATGAGTGTGTTATTCCATAGCATGATATGCTAGTGTGGTGAAGTGTATAATGTTTAGTTAAGTGTTAGTGGCAGAGAACTCATAAAACATGCAAGTTGCACCCTAACACTTTTTAATACCAGACTAAAATGGGGGAATTTTTAAATACATAATTTTAGTATTAGACATTTGGAAACATCTATTTTAACCTATCTTTGACATAGATAACTTGTGCGTATACATTTGACTCTTTCTCAAATTCTCTTCTATTAGTTCATCTATATATGGACTTGGCCATCCTAATTTATTATCATTAATGCTCGAGATCCCCCTAGTTTATTCCAACATGTTGTAATATCCTAAGCAGACTATTGTCATATTTTAGATCACTATTTTCCCCTTCTTACATAGTATTGAAAATAATAAGATAATGGAAGTTAGCAATAGTGGTCACTTTTGAAAGCAATGTCTTACGGTGTTTTACAACTATTTGTCAAATTAAAATCTTTCTCATGGGTCGGCTTAAACACATTTATTATGTTTTTTATAGAGGGAAACACCCAAATATTCATCTATAAATACACATCAAGCTTAAGCTATCACTCATTTGGCAATTACATTGAAAACCAGTTGCACATTGAGAATTTTTTTTGCAAATTTTTGAGTCACTATCCAAAAACATCCAAATCTCAAAACCCCTCAGAGAAATAGTACCAAAGCCAAGTCTAAACATTAACACAAGGTAAAATTCATACTTAATGTTTACTTCAAATTTATAAAAAAATCTATAGGCTTATCTTAGAGAGGATTTATGGATAAAATCCATGTCTAATTATATGTATGGTCTCAACCTAACATATATTTAAAATTGAGTTTTTTTTGGTATTTTTGAAATTTTTGTTTGAAACCCAACATGTGAAAGATGATTGTGTATTCTTAAATAAATATGTCATAGACTTAGACAAATTATGAAAATTTGATGTACTTATTATCAAATAAATTGATAATAAGTAGCTTTTATGGCTTTTTATAGACATTAAATCTAAATTATATAACACCTTAGTCTTGTACACTTGGAGAATACCTAACATGGTTGTATCCTTCATCTCTAAGACATTCCCACTAACAAAATGCTCACATCCACTATATCTTTTTGCCAAATTTATTATCTCTTATTTTGACCATATGTTATTATGATGACAAGACCTTTTATATTATGAAAAGTTCTCTAACCCTAATCATTATCCTTTTATGTCAGTTTTGGACCTATACCTATTTTTCCAACTTCTCATAATTTTGTGTTCCAACTAAACACCTACATCGACACATGTGTCCCTTATTCCAACTAAGTGTCTAGTGGCCAAAATTTAACTAATTTTTAAATTTAATATATCCTTATGGTCAACCCAAGTTCTTTAGTTCCAAATATTTTCAAAAGAAATTGGTATATATACAAGATTAACACTCATTCATTCCTCACCTATAAAATTCATACCTCTCACATACAGAGCAAAAAATTAACAATCAATCAAGCATTCAAGTGATTAAAACTTCCCTATTCATTCCTATTTCCTAATTAGTCATAGGAGTAGTCTATCTAGAGGTCTAAAGTACTAAAAGAGTAGCTCATGAGCCATATTTTCCAAGTTAAAAGTTATGCCAATGTATGTACTTACTTATCACATATTGCATCCTCATGCACACACAAGATAACATGTAAGGGAGAACTACATAATTATGAGGCCCTCTTTGGAGTATTGGCTATGTAGACAACACTCATTAACAAAGGGGTCCTTGGGGCAGCTCTACACCATGTGTCCACTAACCCATTTTTCCCACAGTCACTCCAAGGGCGATAAATTTAGGGTTTTATCATTTGATAAAGATTGATATCATGTGCACATAATTTGTATACATTAGAATAAAGGTGTTAAAATCCCAAAAGGATCCAATTTGTTGCATCTAGATCAAGTCAGTATTTCATATAGGACACCTACATCTAAAATAGATGCCTACATCAATATGATTATCCATATATACTACAAGCATCTGAGGCCACATAATGCAAGTTTTTAGAATATAACAATTGTTCTAAGATCCTATTCCATTCCACTTCCAATTTGTTTTAGCCCAGATGTGTATGCACACAGTAAAGCAACTAAGTATTCTTATTTTTAATTTATCACAATATCAATTAATAGTTTTACTTTCTATTTTTGGTATATCTTAGTTTTTAAATTCAAAATATTATTTATTTGACTTTGAAAATTAATTGACCTACTATATATTTATTTATCACCCATGTGATTAATAATGTCTATATTCTTAATCCTAGATACCATGTCATCTAATTTAGGGTTAAACATTTGGTGAACCTGACTCTTTATGAAAACCCTAATTTGGCTTAGGGTTTATTATTTTTTCTAATTATTGTCATTTATTTCAAATTATAAATTTTGCATTTATAAGAAATGGAAAATTTTAGTCAACAAACTTGTTTTCAAATAGAAAATAAAGAAGCATTAGTTACTCATCTCAATAATAACAAATGCTTAATGGATGCATTTTTGTATGTTATAAGAAATGAAATCAGTAAGCATGTTGAGGCTAAGGCTTCCTCACCTAGTGATGGTGAATCCTTAGGTGGTACTGCAACACATTCCATAATAATAACCCTTTATTTGAGCACATCATCATTTCATACTTTTAATGGGAGCACGTGTTATGTGTTTTAACCATTTTTCCTCAAAACAAATCCTATTATTACTACATCCTACATGAGAAGTAATGGCCCTCCAACCTAATTACCAGTTTTAATGCCTATATAAACTTAAACTATGGGTACACCTCATTTGGTGACTTCTCAAACTTTAAACCTTAGTGATCAAAATTTATAAGATTATGTCCAAACTATACAACTTTTATAAGTTGAGGTTACAAATATCGAACAAAATTCTATGAAGTCACCTTATGCTATTGATTCGCAAGAGGTGTTGTATAACCCTCTTGCACCTAAAATATCCTTACACCCTTTCCAAGTGGTTTTTTTGGACCTAATTTAACATTTTATGATGGAAAGGGTGATCCCAAATAGCATATTCAATCTTTCTATGTGGCATGCCTTGATTATGCCTCCAATGATAAACTTTTGACTAAATTATTTCCAAGTAACATTAAGGACTATGATCTAAGGTGGTTCTATGATTTACCAATCTAATTAGTAAAAGCATTCAAACCTCTTAAAAATCAATTTTTTGAACACTTCTCTATCAACATTATCGAAAATGTTCCCTATGCCCAAATTATAAAGATTAAATAAGGAACCAATAAACCTATCAATGAATATGTCTTGAGGGAAAAGACAATGTTGGATAAATTGACCAATCTAATGGCAAACAAAGAGATTCAAGACATAATCAATAAAAAATTTATTGCCCCATTACATGAGTACATTTTTTCAAAAATTTTGAATATTTTGATGACTTATTCTATATTGTGCATGATTCTGAAATGAAACTTATTTCATTGAACAAACTTAAGTATGTAGAAAATAAACTGACTACATCTAAAACTAAGTTTACTATCAAACCAATTTACAAGGTGAAACCTACATAACCTAAAAAATAAATAATTACTATTGTGAATGCAATGTCACAACAACTTAATCAGCTTATCTTATCTAATACACCAAGGAGATAATCTCTTTTCTTACCTAAGTCTCCAACTTTGTTACTTCCAAAGCTTGTGGAGTGTCACCTCATATCTCTCCATCCTCCTATAAAGGTTTATATGAGTTGTCCTTTACCTAAAAGATATGATGTAAATACTTATTTTGACTATCATCAAGGCCCTAGGAATTTTATGAAAAGATGTTTTACCTTGAATCATAATATCCAAGACCTAATTGATGACCAAAAAATTACATTTGATGATTCTCCAAAGGAATCAATTTCACAACCTAGTGATCACCAAAATTAGAATATATTTAGCAATCCTTTAAAAGACCATTCTAAGAAGGATCCATAAGTGTAAATGGAGTATAATGCACATCCTCCTTAATTGCATTACGGGCACCCATTAGGTGGTATTATTGGCACTTATACATAATATATACCTCCTATGGTTCAGAGACCCTCTATTACTTTTGATAACAGTGACAATGTGGATGATGAATCAAATATTTATTCATTATTCATTTGTGCATACCTTGATCACCAGCCTATACACAGTGTTATGATTGATAATTATGCTAGTGATAATTTTTACACCATGACATTACTTATGCATTTGGAATATACACATGATGATATACACCCCTCAACCAAAATGGTCAGAGCATTTGATGGGACCTCACAACAAGTTCTTGGTTAGATTGACTTACCTTTATAGGTTGACCCAATACATATGGTCACTACATTTTTAATTATGCATTATGTAGGAGTCTTTGATATATTATTGGGATGAACTTTGGTACATACACTCTAAGCAGTACCTTCTACATTACATGGGTGTGTTAAATACATTCATTCCAATAAGGTAATTATATTTTTTATAATTCCATATGAACATCCACTTGAATAAGAAAAGTTTATACCTAGGCAGATAAGTATCAAACCTACTAAGATTAATCCTCCATGAAAGGTAAGCAATAGGTAATACCCTTTCCTAGGCAGCCAGTACTTGAGAGACCATTGCATCAAAGATATATCGTGGATTCCACAAAATCCTCATCTATTACTACATAGCATATTCAATCACCTAGAGCAACCAAACATGTTCCTATTTCTATTATTCCAAATAAGTTGTGAAGCACTCAACAATGGGCTCCATAAACCCCCATTCCTTCTATTGTTTCCTCATGACCACACAGTCTTAGTACACATACCTAAAGCATTATAGATCCTAACATGCTCCTTGGAAGTACCACTAGTTTTTTTCACCAAGTTTTGAGTGGGGAGATACTTATGATCATCCCTTGGATGAGATCATAGGATAGTCTTTTCTATTGAAATATTCCAAAAATACCAAAAAAAATTCAAAATCCAAAAATATTAAGCATTTTCATATCTTATTAGCTTTTGGGTATCTATATTGTTGGTTCCATGTTGGTAGATAGCATGTCATTTCTTTCTATATATACACATATGTTTCATGCATATTTTAAGTGTGATACATGTATTCACATGCACATGATGTTGATCATTCCCTCTACTCATTCCATAAGTACTTTATGGAATCTGCTTTCCTTTATCATGATACACCCAAGCTATATTATTATATGATCACTTTCCATTATCATGTTTGATATTATATATTTATACATGCCTTTATCCATGTTTATATCTTTTGCAATGTACTTGATATGTTATGTACTTAATGTTTTTTCCTAACACATATATCCAGGGACTACTGTGATATGTTTATGTTGGTTGTTTATGATTCCATGATTTTTTTACCTTTTTACACTTCTTTGAGTGTCTTTCCTTTCTTTCTCTTGTATTGCATGTTTGAGCATTTGAATATGCTCCATTTTTTGCATCCCCTGTTCTTTTATTTGCCTATTGTGACATTTCAACATGTCATAATTTTTGGTATATGGACATTTGAATATGTCATTCTATGATTTGTGTACATTTGACTAAGTCATGTCCCTTTGATTGTATGTAATTTTAACATGTCCCTTGTATAAGGTATCCTTGGACCATTTTCATTTGTTTTACTTTTTATTGATCTTGTGTGTGTGTTTGATTGCTTGTTGAGCTTGTAATATTACTCTCTAAATGTTGACATGATCTATATCATGCATTGTTAGTAGAGATTCTCGAAAAACTAATCAAAACATGTTAATACAAGGATAGATGTGTGAAGTGTGATGGAAGTATACAATAAAAATTAACTCAAACTGAAAGCAGCCATTCAAAAGTAAAATTAGATATAATTATGCATTAAATTTAGACTTAATAAGTATAGAACATATGGAATAATCTACATGATTAACAAATTCAGGAAAATAGAGCATTCATTATATATTGAACAATGATAAAAGACACTTTAAGAGAAACCATTTTATAACTTCCTTTAATTTGTATCACGTTAGAACTATTTTATAATACAATTGAGTGTTATATATAGAGTTTTTATAAGGCATTGTCACCTCATATTCCAGCATTTTGCTACATCTAAAGAAAAAAATCTTCACATTTTGTGGACTATTGTTATTCTTTAAAATTTTGAATACATACAAAAAGAGATAAAAAATACAAAATAATGTGAGTCACAAATGTGTCCACTAATTACACTCTGCAATTTATGTAGCCTTGTTATACTCCCAACACTTTCTTGGACTTAAATAGTTGTCTCATCCTAAGACAAAGTCATAAAAAGTGTGCCTTGTGCTGAAGCTAAAAAAATTGATTGTGTTAAAGAACTAGACTAGAAATAGAAGTTGTGATAATCACTTAAGGTGTTATTTACTAGTTTTTACCCATTGTACACTACTTATCCACCCTTTAGGGTTGTCAATTACGTAGTGTATTATTCTATTGTCCTTACGAGTTTTCAATGGACTAGCCTAACCAAGTGGCCACCCTTTATGAGTTTTTAGCCAACCTAGCCCCACTCCTAATGATTAAGTCCATCCTATTGGAGTGTATAAATTTTTTTAAAAATTATAAAATTTGAAGTGTGTGCAGTACCTACTGAGAAGGTGGTGGCATGCTCTACATGGATTGACCTAGTGGGTGTTGTGATGTTGGTTTTACGTGAGATGTAGTTGATGCCACATAGTCTAGTGGTGGAGGTAGTTCTTATTATTGGAGGATTGGGTATGAAATCATGGCCATCATCCTCTGATGGAGCACCTGTTATAGTTAGTAGGAATGAAGTGTGGTTCTTCAATAAGTTATGCGATGGAACTATCCATATGTGATAGATCAAGTTTGAACATTATCTAGTTAGTGAAAACTTCTCACACCATAATGAGCATTATACACCTAGTGTTTGATACTTTGAGTTGGATATCAAGGGATATCTCCTCCAGCCAATATGCATGTGTATGCATTATAATGCCAACAAATTTTCTTTGTAGGATCTCATTTTCCCATGTTTATAGCTTCTATATGACACTATCATGTAATTCAAGTAGTTACTTGAGTGTGATCTCCATTTTTGTAAAGGTATCCTAATGATCTTCCACCACGTATTTATCCTTGTCTGCCTTATCAAACTCTAGTTTGGCCTCAGACAATGAATTGGTGAGTTGTTGCTTCCAATTAAGTATGCCTTGTAAGATCTATTTAGCTTGAACCAAAGCCATATCTAAGACTTTTTTGTATTCTTCAAAGATCTCAAAAATTATCTTTGTCTCTACTTTTATGTTCTACCCTTGAATGTGAAGTGATTGTAATTTGTGCACAACAAGTCAGTCCTTTATTAACTATAAAAAGAGGGTTGATAAATGTTTCTCTTCCAACATCACTTGATCACCCAAGGTTTGGGTGACCAAAGTAGGGCAAGTGTTATCAATGAGTTATTAGACTATTATCAATTATGTCATGGAGGTGTCCAGATGAGTGGATGAAGTACCTTGATAGTCTAAGTAATAATGACAAAGTGTGTAATGTGCTTGTCCTAAGTATGCTTAAAGGTGGCTTGGTAGATCTTTTGTCTTGTCTTGGTTATAAATGTTCAAGGATGAGTATGGTGATTTAAGGATGTGAAATAGGTCCCTAAGATGTTTTCTAGTTGATTTCTTGTGTGCATGAATGGATTTCATCTAGTTGATCATTATTGTCATCTAGACATGTTAGGTCTAGTAGCAGAAAATTTGAGTAGGTAGTTTGTTGATGTCACCATTGCCACATGTGATTGACTCAAAGGGATTTTGTCATATAGTTTTTACCACATTAATTCCTATTTTATATGCACTAAATCTTAGGTCATGCACTTAAGACCAATAAAAGTTATGCAAGTGCAAAGTTGTGCTCATAGGCAGTTTGACAATGTTTTCCCATAGTTAGCCAAATTTTCATGAAGAAAAAAAGTGTTGAGTAAGAAACTTGGTGATGGAATATATCACATATATGGACATTTTAGGAGAATTTGATTATATGGGTTTTTTTAGTTTTGTTCCTAGATTATTTATGCTAAATTTCATATCATGCGTTGAAGTGCGTCAAAAGATATGCATATGTAAAGTTGGCCTTCTAGGTAATTCTTGACATTGTTGACTCTATGACAAATAAACTTGAAGAGGCATTTTAATGTCATTATATCTCACATGTTTGAAGGTTCTAGGAGAAGATTTTTATATGGTTATATTCTCTTATGTGAGTAGACCATATGGTCCAATTTTTAGAATATGCACTTGAGCGAAACAAAATATATGGAGGTGCAAAGTTGACCTTACAGATAGATTATAAAGGTTCCTATCCTTAGTCATATTTCAAGAGATAAAGATTAGGATCAAATGAAGATATAATGGTGCACAAGTGATCATACTATTTTGATCTAATGGTGTGTGTTTAGCAAGATGATAAGAAGTGCACGATGCTTAACTCTAAGTAATGGTAAAGGATAAGGATTGAACAGTTCATGTGCATTCATATAAATTGATCTAATGGTGTGAGTGGAGTTAAATTGGTCAAAGTGATAGTAATTTAATGATGTTAAAGGTTGAGCTTTGAATAATAAGATTGACAGAGTGCATGAGGTCAAAGTTGTCAGAGTGCATGAGATGAGGTCAATGTGTTCAAGGTTTAACATTTGGGCATTGGCGCACTATGCATTAAAGTTTAGAAAAGATCAATGGTGCATGTTTAATATGAGTAATGAGGACATGATATGAGATCATAGTGTTCAAATTTTAACTATGACCATTGGTATTTGAATATTTGAATTTTGTAAAGGAAAGACTAGTGTCTGGTTTTTGAGACATATCTTTCAATCCAAGACGAATTTTCTCATGGTGTAAAAAGAAAAATGATAGAGGACTCCAAGGTTCATCTAAAAATATATATTTCAAGGCTTGTATTTATGAATAGTAAGAATTATTGAGCTTCAAATTTTACTGTGTGTTTGTGTGTATTCTATAATTAACCCAAGAAGATTATTCGAGCTTGTTTTGATATTATTTCAATATCTCTTGATGAATTGGATATTGAGGAGTGTTTTAAACTCCATATAGACTATTTGTGTTCATTATGAAGGTTTGACCAATAATATTAAATATGAACAAAGGTTTATAATTTGATTGTGTATTTGTTCATGGTGACTATGTGTATCGAATGTTGTTTAAGCAATTTGTGCTTAAGCAGAAGGGTCCTTTGTTGGTGGTTGGAACTTAATGGGGACCTATAGATCATATGAAATGATTCCATGCTTTTTTAATTGGTCTTGTTCTATTTTTTTATTTTATGAAGTGCTAAATGGGTGAATAGGTCTCCATGAGACCTATAAGAGCTACAACGGCCTAATTGAAAGGTGTAGCTACTTAAGGGTGACCCATAGATGCTATGGTCGACCTATGAAGATTATATTGATTTATGTCTTTGTATGATAGATGTATTGAGGGTTAAAACATTCATAATGGACGACCAAGATGTTGATAATCATGAATGCTCTATAAATGGTGAAACCAAATGTGTTTATTTCTAGACTTGAGAGGTGTGTGTGTGTGGAATTTGCTTTTAAGAGCATAGTGTTCTGAAGCAAAGGAAAGGGTGGGTACCCTATGGATGATTTGAAGAACATAATATATTGATAACTATTTGTATGACATATAGGTCATAATTATATTTGCATAATAATGTTCTTGTTGTTTGAGTATGAGCGAAGGAGAAGAGTGATAATCAGAGGTCCATCATCAGGTGTTGAAGACATCAATACAAAGGTAGATGTGGCATAAGTGTTGTTGTGGCAGCTCAACATCTAAGGGGGTTGCATCCTCATTATAATATATAACTTTTTAAAGGTCTGGTTGTTGTTGCAGCTGAGCTAGATAGGTCTAGTAGCACCTTGTGGGATTGTAGTCGAATTAAATAAGGGATTGTAGTTCCTTGATCAATTGTATCTAGTCTAAATTGGTTTTTATTAGTATAGGACAGTAGTCCAATTGTAAGTTCCAGTGGGTTTTCTTCCCCAATAGGGTCTCCCACATATGTCATGTGTTATGTGATTGATCTTGCATTATCTCTCTTGCTTATTTTTATGAATGATGTGTATGCTTCATGATTGCTTATGGTAATTGATTAAGAACTTGTAAGGATTCAAATTGAAGTTGGATTTTCTAGGCTCACTAATTCAACCCCCCCTCTCAGTGATTGTACCTCTAACATGATTTGATTCACATTGGTGAATCGAAGGTGTAGATATGCATTGTCCTTTTAAAGCTATGAAACTTCTTTATCTAAGTCCAAATCCTACTGTATAATTATGTCTTGAAAGACAATTTTTCCTTTAATTTATTAATAAGTAAAATATAATAAACATCAAGAGATGTTTCATGTCCTATTGTATCTAGATCCACTAGATCCAAAGTGGAAGTCATAGCCATTACAAGTGCCTTCTTGATATGTTCTATGGGAACAAAAAAAGTTATGTGACACTTGGATGATGTACGGACATCTCATAACCATTGCCTAGTGATTTGGGGCATGTACTGAGGTGCATCCTCCTATGCACCCCTCTAAGTATATTTTGAGCCCTAAGATATGGATGGTGGTTGTTGGATCTTACTTATTCCTACCATTTTGATGGTCTATATTGCTTGCTTCATTGTGACTTTTAATTACATTGTATGTTATGATTCTACCTTTGATTTTGCTTTCACATCAGCCTTAGCTTTAGATTCTACCTTAGCTTTAGCTTTAGATTATGCTTTAGCCTTAGCTTTGGCATCTTACTCCTTAAACTACCTCTTGGCTTGCTCTTCCTATATGCACAGTGATTCTTTAGTATTTTACTCTTCTTAAATCTTTGTGACTGCTTTTGTTTCATCTTTATTATGTTACATTGCCTATGCTTCTTGATTCTCTTTTTCTTTCTGCTTCCTCACTAATTCTCCTTTTTCTTTCTTCTTCACCTCCACTTATTCAACCATTTTATTTTTTGACTGAGATTCCTCAACCTTTTTTCTATGTTATTCATATTATACTTTATGCTTCCATTATTCTTCCTCCTCAATAGCCTCGCATTTTGCCTCTTCTTCCTTTTTGCCTTTGTATCACTCTTTGTAGCTTCTTTTCATGCCTTTTATTCTTCTTGTTGTGGCATGGCAGCTTGTTCTTGTGTTATTATTTTTACTTGTTTAGAAAACTACTCAGATTGAGGTGGAGTTACCTCCTTTGTCTCCTATATAGGAGTTGGCAAATCAAGTGGTGACTATGAATTGGATGATGATGTCAATTTGACCATAATACCTCTTCATTCTAGAGTCTTTTGTCTAGAATAAGGTGGAGGTGTGAAGTGTTTTTTCATTCACTTTTAATCATGGACCATCTCTTGAGGTTATCTCTCAAGTCCGTGGGTCTGATATGGTTATATCACCACCACTAGATTGATAAAAGAAACCATCCATTCATAGATTGATGGAGACAACCTGGATACATAATGGGTCCTTAAATTGTAAAATAGGGATGGTGGTGGACTTTTCTATAATGGAGAGTGCATTTATTATGCAACAAAATATTTTTAAGTAGATTTATATGAAAAATATCAACTTAAAAGTGTTGGTGTGCAACTTCTTTCCCTACAATGTCTACTATGATAGAATGAGGAGATTGGTTGATATCAACCCATAAGTCTAGTCGTACCTTGTTTTACACCTAGTAGGTGTGTATTGCCTTCAAGAAGAAAACTTATTTCTCCTCTTCTTGATCATATACCTTATTTCTTATGTCTACAAGCATTGACTGCAAGACTTCCTATTCATTTATGCTTAACTCTACAAGGTCACACTCTGTAGATATTTTTGAGACATGTTATTTGTCCATCCAAGACCTAGTATTATGTGTCCACTTATTTGGTGGTAGTGGTGAATCTCACTATGTTGGTAATTTTCACTTTCCCTTATCATCCTGTGATGTAGTTAGTTTTGTTTTTAGTGGTGTCTGTGGTTAAGCTTGTGTCTATGTAGGTAAAGGTTATTGTACACCTAGAGGTATAGATCACATACAACCCATAAGTCTGGTCATACCTTGTTTTACACCTAGCAGCTGTGTATTGCCTTCAAGAAGAAAACTTATTTCTCTTCTTCTTGATCATATACCTTATTTCTTATGTCTAAAAGCATTGACTGCAAGACTTCCTGTTCATTTATGCTTAACTCTACAAGGTCACACTCTGTAGATATTTTTGAGACATGTTATTTGTCCATCCAAGACCTAGGATTATGTATCCACTTATTTGGTGGTAGTGGTGAATCTCACTATGTTGGTACTTTTCACTTGCCCTTATCATCTTGTGATGTAGTTACTTTTGTTTGTAGTGGTGCCTATGGTTAAGCTTGTGTCTATGTAGGTAAAGGTTATTGTACACCTAGAGGTATAGATCACAAGGGTTGTACAGATCTAGTAGTCACAAAACTTATACCTTAGCATCTAACTTGGTGATAAATAATGGTAGTGGAGTGGTTTTTTCCATAGGAAACTCATGGACCTTGATGTGGATGCCATTATGTAACTTTGTGATAGATGCATGTTTCCCTAAATATTGCATAACATCCTTAGGTACTTTGGGGTGTGAGATGATCAAGGCTTAGATCTCAATCCATAAAGCATTAAATATTTCCAACTAAGCATAGTATTGACTTGTATCTATCCAATCAAGGTTGGAAAATGTGGTCGTAGGCTAAAATTCTTCATCTAGATTCATTGGACCCTCTAGTGACTTTCTTTGAGTAAAACATAGTAGGAGGACTAAAACCTAATACTATAACAACTACGATGTTTCAGGGAGGACCTTTTAAATGTTATTCATAAGCTTAGAGGCCAAAAAATTAGACCAATTAAAGTTATCATGCATCTAATCATATGGTAGGCAATGTCAATGACCCATTTTATTGCCTATCATCTGCTCTTAGTGGTCTGCCAGAACCACTTGGTGATACACTCAAAAATAATATGAATAGATATATCATATATTGTGTTGATGGGATTCCCCCTGCATACCCTATTATACTTTTATTTTGTATCTAAGTGAATGGGTGAAGACTTAGTTTTATAAGGTATAATATATTTGCCTCAAGTTGGAAGGCATGTTTCTCTCGTAATGATTGCAGCATTTATAAAGATGGTAATATCTTGAGAAATATGAATTGCACCCTAATTATATATAGTGAGAAGTGTGAGTATCACCTCATCCAATTGTTTGAAGGTGATAAGTTTGATTATTTTCCCTACATTATAGCCTCACAGAGGGTGTTAAAGTTAAACGGCTTATGCTTGTGTTGATTCAGGTTGATTTGGGCTGATGAAATTAGCTTCTACAACATCAATGAATTTGAAAGGGCCAAAGCATTATATGCTTAGATTCAATAACTCAAAGTTAAATTCTCATTAAAATACTTCATTGATGCTAAGAATATAACCTTTATAGTATTGAAGATGTCCATTTTGATTGTTCACTAGTGGGAGACCTTTAGTGCTCAGCATGCACAAGAGTGCATTCTAATTGAATCATTGAAGACTTTTGTCAATGCATTGAACAAGGAATACTACCCTCTCTAACACTTTGAATATATATACATCAAGTTCCAAAAACTGCATTAGTGCAAGGATCACTCAATGGAAGACTACACCAATACATTCCATGACTACTTTGCACTTCTACAAGAGAAATTGAGTGAACAAAATAAGGTGTTAAAGTACATCAATAGACTCTCACCTTATATCTATGTAAATTTATATTTCATGACTTATAACACTTTGGGTCAAGTGTATCTCAACTCTACCAAGATTAAATCCAAGGGAAAGATGAAAAAATGTACCACCTCTTCATTCAATGTAATGCAAAATACCCATCCCTCGCATAAATCCACATCACAACCTTTTATGCAAAAGCACAACACTTCTCATAAAGGTGAACAACCTCAAAATATTGCAAAAATATCAAAGGCTATTATGCCTTTTGCTTCAGATAAAGTCAAGAAGAATATAGGTGATAAGTGATACCATCACCATCACTCATTCACCCATGATGATTCTAAATGTCTTATGTAGTACTCCTTGCTCGCATAGTCTACATCAGGACCCACACTAATGGATAAGACTAATCTAGATGCCTCTTATCTAGGTACTAGCACCACTATGATTGACATCTCTAAGGAGTGTGAACATCTCTTCCACACCAAGTTATAGGTGAAGGGTCATCCTCTCCACATCAACATCGATAGTGGTAGTTAGAAGAATATCATTACATAATAAATGACTTAATGTCTTGGTCTTACCACTACTATGAATCTCAATCCATATTTATGGGGTGGTTGCAGCAAGGGAAAAATATACAAGTTTGGTGAAGTACACTTTTCAATACAAACTCAATCCTATGGAGGATAACATCACTTGTGACATTGCACCTATGGAGGTTTACTACACTTATTGAGGAAAATTTATATGTATGACCATGAAGCTACATATCAAGCCAAGCCATAATGTTGGACTATTCATGTGCAACATCATTTTTACCACCTTTTTGAGTCAGTGCCCAAAACCAAATTCACTTGGTCTCTAGCAATCAATGTTGCAGACTTGTCTCACATGCATAGAAGTTCATGTTGCTCACGGTTCACCCCGACACACCTATGCAATTGATGATAAAGACACTCTAGCAGTCACAACATTATAGTAGAAATAACTCAACAAGTTACTAGAGAAGCACAGTGAAGTCTTCATAGAGCCTGAAGGCCTTCCAACACATTACACAGTAAAGCACCATATTGATTTGGTTCTTGGATCCCCTCTTCTGAATAACCCCCTATATTATAGATTAGTTTGGGAGAATGATGAAATTTAATGCCATATACAAGAGCTTCTTTATTAGGGAAATATTAGGCCTATCTCTTCACCTCATGGAAGTTTGAAAATCCTTGCACCTAAGAAGGATAGGTGTTGGTGACTTTGCATAGACTATTGTGCACTCAAAAAGATAATAGTGAAGAATCGATACCCACTACCATGCATTAATGACCTTATGGACCAGCTCTAAGGTGATCAATACTTTACTAAGATAGACTTGAATTTAGGTTACCATCAAGTTTTAGTCCATCTTGAAGACATCTGAAAGACAATGTTCATGACATGGGAAAGATTGTATAAATGGTTGGTCATGCCTTTTATCCTAACCAATATACCAGCCACTTTTGTGCACTTGATCGATGATCTACTTAGGCCCTTCCTAAACTCATTCATCATCATCTACTTGGATGACATCCTCATCTTCAATAAGACTTGGGAGGAGCATATGGAGCACATCTCGCATGTCTTTGACACCTTGTGTCAACACAAGTTACAAGTTAACTTAGCAAAGTGTATATTTAGCGCTACATAGATTCATTACCTAGGCTACATCATTGATCACATAGGCATCCATGTAGATATAGAGAAGTTTAAAGTGATCCAAGATTAACCTACTCCATGTAGTCTCACAAAATTGAGGAGTTATCATGGATTTGATAGCTTCTACCACAAGTTTATCCTTGGTTTTTTGTACATCCCTTGGGGTCTCAACCAAATAACACATGCAAAATCCAATTTCAATTTGAATCATTCATAACAACATGTTTTTGAGGTACTCAATCAATGTCTCTAAGTAGTGCATGTTCTTGTAATTCTTAACATTATGCTTTCCTTTTAAATTCACATTGATGCATCTAAATATGCACTCAATGCAACGTTCATGTAGCATGGACATCTGGTTGCATACCACTCAAATATGTTTAGTGACACAATGCAAAGGTACTCCACCTATCAGTAGGAACTATATGGTATTATTCAATTAATTAAGTAATGGCAACACTACATTCTAGGAAAGGAGATAGTTGTTCATTTGGATCACAAGTAACTTCAATTCTTATAGATGTAGAGCATGTTGGAGAATGTATGATACATGAAATAGATGACTTAGCTAAAGAAATTACATCTCATGATTAAGCATAAGAAAAGGAAGGATAACAAGGTAGTATATTTCTTTAACCAACCACCAATTCACATGCTCATCATAGAGTTGGACGTGTGGATACAACTTTACAAACTAAGTACCCCTCTACTTAGTTGACCAAGACTTTGTAAGTACTTACACTATTCTAGTGCAAGGTAAACAAGTATAGGATTTTTACTTTTCTAACTAGCTTTTCCACAAGCTTGGACATCTTTGTGTTCCTAATGGTGCACCTCATCAATGACTCATCTAGGAGGTGTACTACACTAAGACCTCAGCACACTTCAGTGTGATAAAGATTCTAGCCACATTATAGTTGCACTTATACTAGCTGCACATATGTATATATGTGGAACACCACATCAAATCTTGCATTCCCTTATTACATCATAAATCCCACAAACAAGAAGTTGGGACTTTACATAGCTCTACCAGTTCTATCTAAACCATGGGAATCTACCATCATGGATTTCATGATTGGGTTGCTTATGATAAGATGTCAGCATGACATTATGTTCATTATAGTGGATAGGCTTTCCAAGATGGCTATCATGGTCACTTTTAAGAAGCACATTGACATAACTGGCATTACACAAGATTTATTCAACCATGTTTGGGTTAATTTTGGGCTTAAAACATCCATCATCTCTAATCAAGATCCATGCTTTCTAATTCACTTTTCTTAAGCATTTTGGGATTTGATGGGTATGCATTTGGACCGGTTGATAGCCTTTCATCCATAGATAGATGGATAAATTGAAGTGGTGAATCACACACTTGTTCATTTTCTATGAATGTATAACCATGTTCATCTCACACTTAGGATGATAATATACCATACATTCAACATGCCTACAATAGATCCCTTCATAGATCATGGGTCACAGTCCATTCCAAACATGTCTTGGGTTTCAACCTTCAACAGTTCTAGACATCTCCTACCATGCACCAATTGGCACTAAGTCATGCACACAAGAATAGGAAGTGGATAAAGATGACAAGTTTCTATGACACATCTAGTTTATTCATCAGCAAGTTCAATCGATCCTCTCTCATAAACAAACAAAGTACAAGGAGTGTCATGATGCACATCACACCTCTCATGCATATTCCAAGTTGGTGATAAATTTTGGTTTTACCTTCAAAGAAACACTTCAAAGGTCCACACCAAAATATCAAGCCTATGTGTTATGGTCCTTACACCATTCTACATGCAGTAGGTAAGAACACCTTTGTTCTTGATCTATCTCCATACTTGGGCTTGCACCCAGTCTTCAATGTGGAACTTCTCAATCCTTACACTCTGACACTTATTGAGCCATCAATAATATAACATCTTATTTGGATCTTGAACACTTATACCCTATAGAGAAGGACTAGATAATCAAAGTGATAGACACATGCACCTGCCATGGCACACATCAACTTTTTTAGTAGTCAAGGTTAGATAATATGTTGATAAATCTAATTGGTATATGTCTCAACAAATTTGAGTGCATTTTTATCAGTTGCACAACAACACAATGGAGACCATTACTCTTCAACAAAGGGAAAATGATCTATGTGCAGCCTCTACACATTTGAATACACTCCTCATTTATTAGTTTGAACAAATCTTGCACATATCATGCAATCATGTGTACTCCCTTTACCGAAGCTTACTCAAAACCTTATGCATAAGTCGTATGCTTACTCAAAAAATTATATGTAAAGGTCACCTTAAATCATAGCCTATGCACTTCATAGCTCATAGTCCTACACAACTCATGATCATTTGCTCATATACTTGCTTGCTCTTTTAGGCCCTATATACACACACAATATTTTTAATCTTTAATACTTACTAACACATTTTCTCTTGTATGGACCCGTCGAGTTCCAATCTCTTTGAGTACACACATTAAAGGGTGCACTAAGAAAGGGGTGGGCAGACCATTGGTGATTTACAATATTGTTATGGGTTTGTATCATTCCTACCATTAGTATAACTTATCTAGATTGTCTATACATTTACCTCCTATGATGCCTCCTTGAAATTCTAAAATCCTAAAATATGGCTAAGTTTGAAATACAATAAGACGCTCCTAAATCTAGAATTTGCATTATAGCTCCTAGTGGTCTAAACCACTCTCAAACATCCTAAAAGTATAAATATAAAATATAAGTTAACGTATAACATGTCTAAATGTCAACTTATACTTAAATATTTATTTAATATTTATACTACCTATTTCAACACATTTCATGTCAGTATCCAACTCCCTAAGCAATATCCCCACCCAAAATAGCCTCAACCTAAGCAAAGCCCCTTTTTTCCATCCTTTGAATGTAGTTGAATGGGTCGACCCAGTTTTGAAAATAGTGCACATTGTGGGACTAAGCCTATGTTGACTTAGTTCAAGGCCTAACTACTCTATTTTTCAATCAACTGGGTTGGCCAATATTCTGAAAGGACTTAGGGTCAAATCAGGCTATATATACACCTATTTCACCTCATTTATAATAGATAAAATCATTCATTTATTATTATTTATGATATGCATTTCTACCATTCTACTTGAGGAGTCATTGCTTAAGGTTTCATATTTCTTGGAGAAGAATGTTGTCTTGTGGAAATGTCTTGGATGCATAGGAGAAGTCTTGTAGCCTAGATTTGACCTATCCTTATGATCCTTATGAACCACAAAAACCTCTTGTAAAGCAATATTGTCTAAGAGAGAGATTAAGGCTCTATGGGTTCATCTTCAAGGTAAGTATTCCTAACTCTTACTCTTCTATTTTAGTAGATAGATTTGCATAAATAATGGCTAATTAATTTAATGTCTCTCCTTGCTTAGGATTACCTCTACATTGACTTGAGTAGAGTTTTACTTTGCATGTTGTTTGTTTATATTTATTATCCCCTATTTGTGCCACAAGCTTTAGTAAGCGCTAGATTAGATTTACTTTATTATTGCATTATTAGGCCTAACTAGGGTTATTGTGTGGTGTTGCTTGACTAAAGGCTTTGGAACCCTCTATAGTGATATTATGTGATAAGAGATCCTTTAGATAGGTTTAGTGGATCCATATTAGTCATGACCTTGATTAACAAAGTATTACAAGTGGTATAAATAGTTTGATGTATCTTCTCTGAGCTAGGATTGATTTATTTATTAGCTTCTCTTTCGCTTACATGCATTCTAGTGTTCTCGATGTGAATCTAACCCTTGTAGATTTTTAATTTTATTCTCAAACTACTAAGTTGATCCAATCGACTCAGTATAACACCTTATGTGCAAGTTTCAAAACTTTGTTGATATGATTAACTTGGTTTAGTTCTGTGTGCAGGTCATCTTCTTATATAGATAACTACGTCGTTATAATCAACTCGGTTCAATAATTTATGTGCAGGTTTTAGTACTCTATCAATTTGATCAACTCAATTCAGCTATGTGTAGGTTTTTCAACTATGACAAGCCTTTCACCCTAGTTAAGCTCTTTATGTGTAGTTTTTAAACTAAGTCTAACTGGTCAACTTAGTTCTATGTGCACAGATTTTTAGCATTCTCAAGAAAAACTACTAAATTGACTTGATCAATTTTTTAATATCTTCCAAGTTGACTCTTACCAACTTAGTAATTTAATTTTATCAGTTATCTAAATTTTTCATTTCTATTTCTCAATAATATCAATCAATATATCAAATTTATATTATGTTTTTGTACATTTTTTAGTTTTGCTAAAATTATTTACACAATCAACTATGTTGACCCAATTAACCTACTTTGTTTTGAATTTTTATAGAATAAAACAAAGTCCACCTAGTTGACTTAGTTTATTCTGGGCCTTTTTTCAAACTATTATTTTTCTTCCCAAAAATCAACTATGTCAACCCGGCTGACTCTGCAAGACATGGTCAACTTAGTATAATTTCATATTACTATTTTTATTCCTAAAAATCAACTATATTGATTTATTCGACTCTATAATTCCTAGCTTACATAGTTCAGTAGGTGGTTGACTTAGTTCTATAAGTGATCGATCTAGTTTATTTTGCCTCTGTTCTTAGACACAGTCTAATAGGTGGTCGACTTAGTTCAATAAGTGGTTGACCTAGTTCAGTAACATATTAAATTATTAATTATGTCTTATTTTTAGCTTTTAATTAATTAAGGACATTTCATAATTAAATATTTAGATCATAATCTCACTTATATTATAACTTTAGATGAAACTATTGAATTCCTTCCTTCATGTCTTCCTAATCCAAAACAAATTACTACACATTGTAATATAGTTGAGGTTACTCACTCTAGTCCTCTTCCTACTACCAATGTTTGGAATCCTCCACTCAATAATCCCTCCCATAATACCAATATAGGCAATGCTCCTCCTACAAACCCTAACATTACACCTCCTACCACTAGCAATCCTACTCCTCCCATTGATACAACTCAAATTATTACTTAAATAATTCAAAAAATGAATGTTATGCAAATAAATGACCATTTCTAAAATGATGCAAATTAAATATCAAATGTTAAAAATAGATATTCAACCACCTCCAGTCATCATGTCTCAACCAAATTAGTATTTTGTCCCTCCTCCTCTCAAAGATGTTAATGGAAATCTCATCCATCAACACCCTTTGCATAACAAAATGCTTCAACATATTCAAAATAAACCTTTATCTCCATTAATTGCATCCATAGACATTGAAAACATCTCTCCAACTATCACATATGATGGAACTAAACATCCCACTACCTTTCTTGAATATTTTGGTAATCTATATAAGGAATGGGTCCAAACTAACACCTTTGCTACCACCAAGCTCTTAACCAAAACCTTTGTTGATGATGCACTTGAATGGTACAATCAACTTATTAGACATTCCATCTCACAACTAGAGGATTTAGTCAATTCTCTAGTGAAGTAATTCCAACATAATGACCTTCCTAAAAATGACCTTAGACACTACATCAATTCCAAGCAACTTCCTAACAAATCTGCGCACCCTTTTATCAAACGATGGAAGTATCTAGCTCATAAAGTGGACCATAACATGAATGATGGCACTCTTTTAAAAATATTTATTACCACTCTTAAATCTCATCTTCTATACAAAGTTTAGATCTTTTCCCCTAAAACTTTAGAAGAAGCTTTAGACCAAGCAAAAAGGCAAGACTTCCTTATGACTCAATTTAAATCACCTCAAACAACTACTAAGGAACCTTTCCAATCATTTTCTCATAACATTGATTCATATAATCCTCCCCAAACTCAAAGGGGAACATCCAATTAAACTAATTTTAACCCAACGCACCCTCCCTTAAGACTAGAAGAAATTAAGAAGAAATTACCACCCTCTAAACCCATGAGCTTTGATCCTTTCAAACCTCTTCCAAAATAGTACAATCCCGATAAGTTTTGTTGGTGGCATGCTAAAATAGGTCACTCTAATGAGACTTTTATTGATATTCTTTGATTTATTCTCACTTCATTTCTTGGTCCACATTTCAATATTGATACTCTAACAAAACAACATTATCAAAATTATCTTCAAGCCTTGCAAATCTAATATAAAGAATCACAATCACATCAACATCACTTACCTAATGATAAAAAATGATTACCCTATACCTCCACCTCATCTTGTCCAAACCAAAATTGATCCTTATTCCTACACCAATAAATAAAGGATAGCTAACATGAACAACTTTTAAAATGTAGTTGCATCCATGTAAACTCAACATCTTAGGTCACACCAACCCAAAAATCACCTAGTTCAAATGCCTACTCCAAAGCACATCATACATGGTCCTCATTTACCTTATAGACCTCTTCATACCTCTCCTACACATCTTATTTCAATTTCAACATCCTCAAAATCCAATAAACCAACACATTTACCTATTTCTAATAGATACACTTCACTTCAATCTATACCACATGTTGGGGCATCTTTTGATGCCCATCCACATGTCATTCCAGACTTTGGGGAAACTTGTGATGCTCATCCATACATCCACTTACCTTTTTTGGCATCCTACGATTCCTAATATTATTCTACATTGCATAAAAAATAAATTAAACTTCAATAAACCTTCAGAGACACAAGCTTATATTTCACATGTTCATCTTTGATATAAATGTTAGCATAGATTTTGCTTGTTATGTTTGTCTCATGTTTCTTTATTTTTGTGCACTTTACTTAATGTAGTTTCACTTTACTATCACCATTATTTCCTTTGGGTTATTTGGTTTTATTTCACTTTATAGTTTGTGAGTTGCATTATAATATGTTGGATAAGATTGGGTCTTCCTCACAAACACACTTTACTAGCACCATTGTGTCCCTTTGGGTGCTTTGGTTTTATTACACATTATGTTTGGAATTTGTTTCCATTTTAGTTCTTAGATATCTCTTTCATTATTATCATTTTTTAACTATTCATTTCATTATTTACCTTTGTAGCTTTATGATTCTTTAACCGTCATTTACTTTCCTCCTCTTTTGGTATGATTACTACTTTCATTGGTGCTTGTGCTAGATACCTTGTAGGTTAGTATGGATTTTCTAGTGACATGACTATCATAACATAGCCTCATACCTTTCATAACACTATTTTATCTCCTTGTGATAAGCTACAAGCAAATTCCTCATTATATCACTTAGTTGTATGCAAGTGAAAGTGAATTTGATCTACAAATTAATCCTAAATTAGAGAAGATAAATCAGTTGATTATATCGCTAACAATACAGGCCCCATCTCAACACAACCATGTGTTGGCCTACCTTGATTATGTACTTTGAGATGTGGCTCAACTATTCATTAGCTATCAATGGAGGATACCTAGATCGAAGGTCATTGAATATAACCTGGACATTAATTATTTAGACCATTGCCAACCACCACATCTGATAGGAGATCAACACACCTATCAACATATTCATTAGTAGTTGTACATTAATTAATATTGCTCATGTAATCATGCATGTTAAATATGTAACATACACATCTAGTTAAAAAAACAACACAACCAAATTAATGTCATTTACACATTCGTAACATAGTTAGCTTGCTTTGTGCATAAACTTTGCATACACACAATATAGGCATTGTACTATTTTTTTCCCATTATTTCATTTATGAATAGAATTTGTATTTCATACAAATAAGACTTTTTCTCCATTGAATGTGTGTTTCATTGTTCTATCTAAATACATCTCTGCACATTCACTTTGCACAACCAAACTCATTTATCCCCTACAAACTTGGTCTTGAGCCCTGTGGTCCAAATTGTGTGTAGCCTCTCTCTGGGATCTCCTCTCTTCTACATCCTCTATTTTAATCCTACTCCTATTTGTAGTTACATTTGGGTTATCCTATTTATTATACCTTATTTGTTGTCATAGTTCTCTTTCTAATTCCATAATTTTCTTCTCACTCTACTTATCTGCATCCTCCATATTTTGGGTTTAGGTTCAAGTTCCTCTGTTCAACTTTGCATCATTTACTCCTACATCACACACACCCACATAAGACCTGGATCAACTAATCCATGTTGGTAGGGGTAGGCACCATGGCCTTTTCAATCACCAACATCTTGATAAGATTAGGTAGTCACTAGAGAAACTTTCCATCGATGCCCCTCATAAATCGGTCCTACACAGCTTCAAATCCAGATATCCTTGTACATCAAATTTTGTGATGTAATCACCGATGGTATTATTTGTCTAGTAATATATCACACAGCTCTGATCAATATCCATAGCTCTCATGGTGTCTATTTTTTATTTCATCCAAACTATAAATTATGCCCTTCTAGGCTGAAAACAGTAGCACTCCAATCTAGATAACCATGTAGGTAGTAGTCTAAGCAACTCACACCAAAATATTTCATATATTTCTCTGTGTACATGCTCTTGAATAACTTGTTTTACAGTGTTTCCTATTATTTTTGCTTCTTTTTTTTGTAAAGTTTTGGATTCTTTCATCTAGCCATCTCTCTACCCTAGTAGCCATCACAACATGTTTTAATGATCCATGCTCACTACACCATTATTAGTAGAGGTTCCTAGAAAACGCATCAAAACATGTTAATATAGGGATAGTTGTGTGAAGTGCGATGAAAGTATATAAAAAATAACAACTCAGACTGAAACAAGCCATTCAAAATTAAAAATAGATATATTTATGCATCAAACATAGATGTAATAAGTAAAAAACATACAGAATAATCTACATGATTAATAAATTCAAGAAAATATAACATTCATTTCACACTGAACAATAATAAAATACACTTTGAGATAAACCATTTTAATACTCCACATTAATATCTATCACATTGGAACCATTTTACAATACAATTGAGTGTTATATTTATAGTTTTTACAAGGCAATGTCACTTCATATTTTAGCCTTTCTCTATATCCAAAGGAAAGACTTTTCACATTCTATAGACTATTATTATGTTTTCAAGTGTCAAATACATGTAAAAAGAGATACAAAAGACAAAATAGTGTGAGTCACACACGTATCCACCAATTACACTCTATAATTTTTGTAGCCCTGTTCTACTCCCAACATGCATCTTAGGACTTGATGTGATCACATACTGTGTGCTTCATTGATATATCTACCTAGACATATTCCTTCTTTATGTTACATTATCCATACATAGCTTATATAGTTATCTTATGATTTTGAGGTAAGGTAAATACCAATTTCTACTTCCCTCACCTAAAAGGGAGGCATGTCATGAGGCATGGCTTCAACATTTTAACAATTTCAAATTTCATTGGGGGCATGTAAACAAAGCTATGACCTCCACACTTATTCAATACTCAACATTTTCAAGTCATATTGGGGGCATGTTATGGAAAACATGTTCTCCACACTTACACCAGTTCTCATATTTTTTAGATTTAGTGGGGGCATGTCATAGAAACATGTCCTCCACACTTGCATAAAATTTCAAATTGGCCAAATTTCACATTTTTATGATTTAGTAGATACACATTTGTGACAACATTTTATACATTGGTACCATTATTATACCTAGATTTCAACTCGAGACACATATGAGGTGCATATGCCATGTAAAGGGCACCTTAAATTTCAAAATCAAATCATTTTTAAAATTTCAAACACTACTATTTACTATTACCATACCCAAGATGGGTTTTTATGGATTTTTATTGAGCTAATCTACTGCAACAGTTAGTTCACCTTTTTGGAAGGTTGAGGTGATTAAATCACTCAGTCTTACCAATTTTATAGGTTAAAATTGACTAATTCATCTAGATTAAGCATATTTATAGGTTGGAGTGATTAAATCATCCACCCTCACTAGATATATAATGTGATTTGATTGGATCACTTACACTTGCCATGTTGTAAGCATGATTGGATTGTACGATTGAGATAAGCTCAATGGTTGTGTACCAACTCATATTGTCTCCAAGGTTTGGGGCATGTTATCCTCCTTTCCCTATATATATGTATGAACTTGTAGGTTTTAAAATTTTCCTAATATCAACTCTAATGCTTCATAATGAAGCATCTCTTTAAATCAAATTTCCAAAAGGTAAGATGGTTACATCAGCACACAGGTATATTCCCAACCTTGCTCTCTTTAGTTTAAAACATTTCAAATGCTTTCAATTTCAAATTATATGCATTGATTATACATTGGAACATGCTCTTGGTTTAGGTCAGTCACCAAAAAATCACTCAAGTTGGACTCATGTAAAGGCAAAGTGTGTTGTACACACCTAGTTACATATTTCTTTAACTTTAAACTAGTAATTTTATTACTAGATTAAATGGGAGGAAAATGTAGACACTAAATCTAAATTATACAACAACCCAATTTTGTACACTTGGAAAATACCTATCATGGTTGTACCCTTCATCTCTAAGACCTTTCACTGCCAAAAAGCTCATGATCATTATCTCTTTGTACCAAATTGCTTATCTCTTAGTCTAACTATATGTTATTTTAATGACCAGGCCTTTTATATTATGCAAAATGCTTTAAACCTGATTATTATCCTTCTCTACCAATTTGTACCTATACCTATTTTTATAGCTTCTCAACCACTTGCATCCTAGCTAAATACCTATGTCAATGCAGGTGTCCCTTTTCCAACTAAGTGTCCAGTGCCCAAAAGTCATCCAATTTTCAAATGTAATGTATCCTTATGGTCGACCTAAGTGTTTTAGTGAAAGATATTTTCAAAATGGATTGGTATATATACAATATCAACCCTCATTCATTCTTCACCTAGAAAATTCATACCTCTCACATATAAAACAACAAAATAACTATCAATCGAGCATTTAAGTGACCAAAGCTACCTTATTCATTCATATTTCTATATCAATCATAGGAGTACTCTATCTACAAGTCTGAAGTACTAAAGGAGTAACCCATGAGCCATATTTTCCAAGTTACAAAGTAGGTCATTGTAAGTACTTGATTATCACATATTTCATCCTTATACACACACAAGCCAACACTTAAGGAAAAACTACATAAGTCTAAATCCATCTTTAGATTATTGGCTATGTAGGTAGTGCCCATTGATAAAGGGGTCTTTGGGGCAGCTTGACACCTTGTGCCCACTAACCCATTTTCCCATAGGCACTCAAAGGGTGATAAAATTAGGGTTTGATCATTTAAAGAAGAGATATATCTTATGTGCATGATCCATATACATCAAAAGAAAGGTGTAAAAAACCCAAATGACTCCAATTGGTCATATCCAAATCGAGTTTATATGTTGTATAGGACACATCTAGATCAGACATTTGCATCGATGTAACTATCTAGATCCTGATGCAAGTGTTTGAGGCTACAAAATACAAATTTCTAGAATCTGATGACTATTCCAAGATCCTGATCCAATCCACTTCTATCATGTTTCAATCTAGATCTACATGTGCATAGTAAACCATCTAACTACTCTTGTGTCGAATTTATCACAATATCAATCAAAAGTTGTAATTTCTATTTTTAGTATATCTCAGTATTTAAATTCAGAATATTATTTATCTAGGTTTGTAAATTAATTGGCATGTTATAGATTTGTTTATCACCATTATTCCTTATCATTTCTATATTCTTAACCATAGATACCATATCATCCAATTTAGGGTTCAACACTTTTAGAAAACCATTCCAGGTATTTATAGAAGATTCTAAGTTATCATGCTTATGGGTATTGCAGTATTTATCCCAACATTTATTTATAGATAAAGGATTTCAAAAGAGTGAAGGTTATATTTTATTTCTCAAAGAATTGATTTACCATGTAGTATGAACATATTAGATTTAATTACTTATCTAAAATATATGCATCTATTCTATCTTCAAAAATATGGATGTCGATATTTGGTTACATACATTGTGTAGTTTTTGGCTAGTGCTAAGAGGTTAGTGTCAAGTAGATGTGTTGGAAGGAGTGTGAATATGCTTAAGAAGTTGATTTTCTTGTGTGTGGTGTTTTTTCAAATATTTTAATGTCCCTTGCAATATATCCTATATCATTTTTTGAAGCATTTATCAGATTGACATATCTAAAGTTGATTTATCCAAGGATATGAAGGAAGGTACGATGAAGGGTCATGATTTTTGAGCCCTAATTTCATGTATTCATACTTTATATGAGTGGGCATACAAACAGAGGATTCATATGGAAACTTCAATACCTCTAGGATATGATGTGAAGTTTGTATGCTCTGATACTATTGATATAGGCGTAGAAGGTACCTAATGAATAAATGCACTTAATGTATTAATTTTTTTATAGCAAAATCATATATGAAATAATAAAGTTCAAAAATTAAATAATTAGAATATTGTGAGACAAGGAGAAAAAATATAACAATAGACATTAGAAGTATAAGTTACAATTTTGTATTATGCAATAGTTTTTTACAAATATATGAGGGGTCAGATGTGATGTACCAGATATCAAATCAATATTATATTTTATAATCTACCTCTAATCCTTCAAAATATAAAGGAAAAGGGGATGTTTGAATTGTTGCAAGAATGGTAAATGCTCACTTTATAACCATTTTAAAACTTCATTGTTTTTAGTTTTCTTTAAATGTTGTTATGCAATTGTGTAGACCAATATTGACACTATCAAAGTTTTACAATACCAACAAAGAGGAGTTAAGAATTCACAATATGACCACTCGTGATGGGTATGTTCTTGGAGATAATAATAAAGATGCCACATGACATTAAGTATTGCACTTATACAACTAAGTCAATTAAAACTCAAGATTCTTTTGGATCAATGATGTATAATGTACTAGATATAAAAATACAACTCTAGTTTTCTATGGTGTTTAATTCCTATAATATTAACAACAAAATACAAACAAGAAATTGTAAACAAATTGAGAGTTTAATTAGGTAAGATTAAATCAAAATTTGAATTAAGTATAGAAAAATCTTCAATGAAACCTCTCCAACTATTCAAAATCAAGTAGAATAGTTATTTTTTTCTTTGATCTTTAACAAAATAGGCATGTAGTATTTTGTCGTTATACAACTAAGTCCATCAAAATTAGAGATTCTTTTGGATCAATGATGTATAATGTGTAGGATATGCAAAGATAATTCTAGTTTTCTATGGTGCTTAATTCCTTTATTGTTAACAATGAAATACACAAAAGATATTGTAAACAAATCGAGTGTTTAATCAGGTAAGAGTAAAACAAATTTTGAATTATGTATAGAAAAATCTTCAAGATACCTCACTAACTATTAAAAATCAATTAAAATAGTTTATTTATTTTCTTTGATTTTTGACAAGATAGGCATGTTATATTAAATATTTTATTTAAAGTTATCCATGGTGACATTGTTTTGGCATCCCAATATCACTCACATTACATAGTTATTTGATGGTTGGAAAAAATGTTTCTTTGAAAATTTTCAACTACCAAAACCTAAAAAAAAAATGTGTCATATATAATATTTTTCATACTATTTTCAACTATCATTGTTTTAAAGGAGTTCTTCGCATTTATGTACACATGGGTACCTCATCAAGTTTTGTTATCGGAACCCAACTCTTTATTTGAGTTTCATATTTTTTTCACAGGCTCCCTGAGTTGTACTTAAGGGGGGTGTGGTGTTGACATCCCTGTCACATCTAGGTCTCAGCGTAATTAGTTTAATTATATAACATGTATATTGTTTTTGATATTCATTATTATCTAGCTTTTATAAATAATAAATTAGGCTTTTCTTTTCTTTATCCAATAGGATTTAGCCTTTCCTTCAATCAATAGGAATTTTTTAGATTCTATGTAGTCAAAATTAGGGGGTGAGACCTTAGTCTTTCATATAAACTTTTCATTTTTCTCTCCTATAAGTATGCCTTTTTCTTCTCTCCTTCTTTAGGTTTTATGAAGAGTTTCCATAGTTTTGCATCAACTTTTCATGTAGCTTGAAAGAATGATGATTCTTTTGGTTAGGCATGTGACCTTCAAAGTCATTTATTGTCTCGTTAGAGGAGTTTCTTACACACACACACACACATGCTTAAATTTGTTGATTTATTTTCTTATTCGTGGATTGTCTAAATTTATTGCAAAGAAGATTCTATTGATTCTGAACTAGGTTCTATTCTTTGTACTTTCAAAATACTCTCACACTACAACACCATTACAAGTGTCTATAGAAGAGTCTATGTCATCATCTTCATTGATAGTGTAGTAGTTAAACACAACATTTATTTATAAATAAAGAAACTTTTAGAAGAGCAAAGATTATTATTTCTTTGTCAAAGAAATAATTTACCATGTAATATAAACATATTAGATTTATATAGTTATCTAGCGCATATATATTTATTTAACTTTAGAAATAAGAATGCCTAAATTTATTAATACTTTGTATAGTCTTTTACAATCAAAATTTCGATGTGAAGTAGTAGTATTGAAAGAGTGTTAGAAGAAGTGTAAACACACTTAAGATGTTGAGCAAAGTGATCTAATATTTCCACTCTTTCATGTGTGTGATATTCTTCTAAATGTTCTCATTGCCCCTACAAAATATCCTCTTATCATTTTATAAGTAATCTTTAAAATCGACATCTCTAAAAATTGATCTATCTATCTGAAAACGTGAAGGAAAGCATAATGAAAGATCATGAATTTCAAACCATAATACTTATAAATGTAAATGATTTACAACTTACTCAGCTAGATCAAGTTGAGAGACGCCGACTTTAGCTGAATGGGCACATAGATGACCATTATACCACAAGGCACTCAAGATAGATGGGCATGCCGTATTAGATATTTCATTTAAAGCCATGGTGTCATTGTTTTCTCATCCCAACGTCACTCAAACCGTTACTTTCACAGTTGTGAGCTGCCAAAAACCATAAAAGAAAAATAAACTGTCACAATTAATATTTTTCACGGATGGACTTTTCTTGATCATCAGTGCCGGACAGTAATCCCACACGGCTCTTACCTAATAATACGTACCACTGCAAATTCTAGATAAACGAGCTGTTCTAGACTTTGGCATTCAACAACAAACAGGCGGGCCCAATTTTCGTACTTTGAGAATGTGATGTGATTGATTGGCTTTTATAATATGATATTCTTTAGAGCTGGCTAGGAACCCTTTTTTATATGATGATGTAATTGCAAATTCCTTGCCACATATAACGAAGATATGCTTCTTGTTTAGCCTCCCTCTGTATTTGAGCCCTTCAGATTTGCAATTATTTTTTTAATATACCAAATGTGAGATGAAAGATAAAATTCTATGAAAACTTTAATATGAATTATTATTACTATCTAGGTAAAGATATTTAAAGAGAGGGCTTTAGCCTAACAAAAAGAGAATTGTTAGCACAACTCAATAAGTTTAAAGTGAAGGTAATATTGTAATGTTTTAAGAGATTTAATTAATCTAAAAAAAAATTGTATTTATACTTCAAGTTTTAAGGTAATAACATTTACAATTTAAATTTCAAAGTAATGTTAACTTTTTATTAATGTTTAGTTAAAAAGATGTGTTCACATTAAAAGGGTTGAAGTTTGATGAATGAGGATGATCATTTGTTATATCATTTATCAAGGTATAAATCCTTCTAAATATTTGATGCTTAGAAATTGTCAGATGGGTAAAGTTAGGTTCAGTTTTTGGGTGATTTTGATGAATGGATTCTCTCTAACCATAGCACTTCGGTCAAAGAAAGACTTTAATTTAAATATACACTTACTTATCATTTTAATCCACTATATATAATTCAAATATGGACAAAAATACTGAAATCTATATAATTCGAAAGATTCCAATTACCAAAAATATGTGCACATGCCATGCAACCAATCAAAATTGATAAACTTCTTTTCAACTTATATCACTAAAACAAATAGTACAATTCAACACACAATGCCTTAAAGGCATCTTCCTCATAGAAATGTGAAGTGGGTGCATTTGATGTTTATACCAATTTTTGTTTAAAAAAAGAACTTGTCATATGCTACTAAACTACATTATAAATTGTATTATTAATAAGAGGTAAATATACATATTTAGGGATTGGATTCCTTGGCAAGTTCTAAGGGTTCGATTTAAATTGCAATTCTCTGACCAAGAATCTATTTTGGAAATTTTAAACTCTATATTTGATGTGCATTTTTACAAAATTGGTGTTCAATTTCCTTCTAGATGGCAGATTGATTAGAAATATCCTATTGAGACACTATTCCTACGAAACCAACCACAGATAGCTTATCAACTTTTTTTGCCTCAATGCATCCAAATTGATTCTCTCAATGCCAAGTGGAGAGTCAATTCCATTAAAAAAGTCTTTAAAATAAGGTTTGAGCATGTGTGGGCATCCCTCTTTGAGCCCAAACACGTGTACTTCCTCCGATATATTTTACGCCATGGACTTCCAATTGGCACCCAATTAGTTCACATGGGTTTGGTTCATCATGTTTGCTCAATCTATAACCACCCAAAAATGCTCAAGCATGTGTTTTGGTTATAAAAACATGCCTAATAGGCATGGCTTTGGATTCAAACCCTTTTTAAGCCCTTCCATCCAGAAACATTCACCTAGAAGATGGTGCTCTTAGGAGATTCGGTCATAATTCCTATAAAATTCACTCAAATTTTACATATTTTTTAAGCTTGGATTATTTTTCAACTATAAAAAAAATGATGTTATATTTTCTCATGTTACTCTTAAAGATTATTTCTCTACAGCTAATAGAGTTAATATTCTATCTAATGTCATGTTTTAGAGTTAGGTGTAAGCAAAAAAAGTGTGGCTTGAGGTGGAGCACCTCCAGACTCTTCTGGATTATTTGGGGAGTGCCCCATGTGTTGTTCGTCGAGGTCCTCCCAACTCTCCTCACCGATGGTTGCCCCCAAGGGATTGTAGTTATAAGAAAAGTGGTAGAACTTGCTCTTGGAGCAATTGCCATAGTGGCTCCCCTTGCCAACATTTTCCCACTCTACAAGTAAGTCTAAATGTTTTTGGTGGACAAGGGTGGTTTGCACCTCCCTAAGGGAAATTCCATTGAATTGAACTTGTTATTTCACCCTCCAAGCAGGAGGTTGAGGATGATAAAGAAAAATATAAGGATAAAGATGGTTGGAAGCCAATACCTGATATGACAAAACAACCTACTAGAAGTGATTGAGGGGGTTGGGGTGACAAACCAGATGACCCACCACCTCCTCCTCTACTACTTTTGGTTTCCCAGATTGCTTAGATGTTCTTTTACTTTGTAGTTGTCTTTTTCTAGCTAGTTATATATGTTTTCACCCTTTTTTGGTTGAAAAAGTTTTTTTTAAGTTAAATTTATATTAAGCTTATCGGTGTTGGTCAATTTTACTCAAAAGTCACATTGACCAACACCGATAAGCTTAATACAAATTTAACTTAATTAAAACTTTTTCAACCAAAAAAGGGTGAAATCATATATAACTAGCTATACTAAATAGTTAGCTCACTAGCAATTGGATTTACAATTTTCTGTGTTCTTAAAAATGCCAAAACATAGATGAACAAGTACATAAAATGAAATGTACAACTTGATAAACATGAACATGAAGTAAATGAATAAGCAAAGCACAAGTTAAACACACAAGTTTATCTTGGAGAACCCCAAAATGGGAAAAACTCCAAAGGGTAGGTGAATGTGTTTCCCTTCAACTATGAAATGTAACAATATACAAGGTATTGCCTGTTATGGCCTTCATGGATAGAACTTTCACTACCATCCTATCCAGACTCGTATAAAATGAATGCTTTGTACTTATAGAACCTTTTATATAGTCACACACACCTAAACCAATCATTTACAATGAACAATAATGAGAAAACTATGAACCAAGACTCAAACTCGCCAAAACGATGTGAATCCAACTACACACATCTCAATGCCTTCCTCTAATGTCTTATGCCTTCCTCAAGCTTGTATTTTTGCCCTCTCAATCTTTGGGGTTCAAAAATAATTTCAAACGAACTGTTAGGACGAGTTGGAATGTTTGTAGCTATTTAATTCCTCACATTTTTTTAATTGTGATGAAAATGATAGGATCTATAAACATGCACTTATGGAACCACCAGAGTGATTACACAATTACCTGTTGTGTTGACACCAACAATGTTATTCCCATCCTATGTATGTCATAGTTTTGGAACCACCATGGACAATTACAAAATTATTGGGGTAGTTCTATAACTACAACCTTGATAAAGTGGTGGTTCCATTATATTATGAAAACCCCTTATATTTGAGAGCCAAAAACCAATTTTTTGATCAAGAGAAGAGTGTTTGGATAACCCCTATATTGATTTTACCACTGTAACACATATGAATTGATGTTTTGAATATAAAGTATCTTAGACAAGTGTCTTACAAGCATGTTTACATACAATTGGGCATAGTGGATACATTTAGTACATATGACTAAGTACATATAAAATGCATCATAGTCACAATCTCATGGGTTGGAATAGTGGAACACTTAATATGTTCATTCAAAGGGCAAAAAACATTATTCATTTAAAACACGAGTGCACTAGAAGAGATAGGAGTAGAAGATGAACAAAAATTAACAATCGCACATGCATTATTTTTTTATGAAAATCATTTACTTCATTCAACGTTTACATTAAAATTAGGAAAAGAAGAAGGATTTTTTATAATGTATTGTATCATTTGATTAAGCATATCCTTATTAATCATATCATCATATGTAACATTCATATTTCCATTATTTAAAGACATTTATTTGCATAATAAGAATCCATTTTCATTTATAAACCATGAAGCAAGATAAGCAAGATCACAAGCAACAAAATAAACCAATACAAGCCTTAACCAATGGTATGCTAAAAATCAAAACTAAAATGAACAACATAATAAACCATAGGGGAAACAGATTCACTACATGCACTAGCTATAGAAGGTTTTGGTTACTTATTGGTGAATGAAAAATCTTGAGATTTAGTTAAAGTTATCTCTCTCCTTTTTTTATGAGCCCACCCAACTTGTTAATGGAAATTTTATCGATGTCTCTATCCTCACCCTTATTGAGGAAGAAGATAATATCAAGAAATTTATTCAATATCTTTATATCTTATGCCTTGCTTGGGTTCTAGTATTCAATGGAAAAATAATAAATGCTACATGTATACATTTCAACCCCACACCCCCCCTCTTCAAACCCCTAAATACCCCCTCTTGGTTGCATAGATATAAGTGTAAGTGGATTCAACATAGATAAATATTTATATTTATCAGTGTCCCTTTTGAGTCCCAAGCTACACCCTCCCATCCCTGGCAATATGTCATTGATTGCATCAAGAAGAAATTGCTATATTGGATCACTAAGCTACTCTAATTATCATATAAATTCAAATATTATCTAAAGTTATAAGTGAAACTCGTGTTTATTATTCTTTGTGTTGGGTCCATTATAAATCCTCCTACTAAAAGCTTGAAAAATTGCTTAGAGATTTTATTTCAACAAATTCAAAGCATGGGAAGGGATTTTGTAATGAAATTTTGATGCATCACATTCCACAACAAAAGTTTTAGAAAAAATAGGAGTATCCAAAACTAGAGTGGTGCACATAGACATTTTCAACTGTTCAAATGCCTTGGTAGTTGTATTAGTCCACTAGAAATAGTCTTTCTTCAACAAAGATGTCAGCTGGGCTTTGATGCTACCATAATTTTTGATAAACCTATGATAGTAATGAGTTATCCCTAGAAATCCCTAGAGGTTTTTGAGGGTCTTGAAAACTTGCCTCTCCATCATCGCTTAAATATTTTTAAGATCAACTTTCACTCCATGTGAAACAATATGACCCAAGTACTCCACCTCTCATATGTCAAAATCACATTTAGAAGGTTTGACATAAAGCTGATGTTGTTCTAGAACCAAGAGTTCTTGTTTCACATGCTTCAAATGATCTTCCCATATTTTGATGTAAATGAGGATGTAATAAAAAAAAACCAACAAAAACTTTCTAAAAAATGGCCTAAAATAATAATCATCAAACTCTAAAATGTAGATGGTGCATTTGTGAGGTTAAAAGGCATTACCATAAACTCATAATGGTCTTCATGAGTTCTAAAAGTTATTTTAGGTATGACCTCTTCATGGATTTAAATCTGATAATATCCAGAATGAAGATTTAACTTGGTAAAATAAACAACACCATGCAATTAATCTATAAAATCATCAAATACTGGAATATGAAACTTAACTTTAATGGTGTACTTGTTGAGCTCTCTATAGTCTGGGCACATCCTCCAAGTGTTATCTTCTTTCGCACCATGACCATTGGGGAGGAATATTCACTTTGGTTGTGTTAGATGATTCCTCCCTCTAAGATCTCATGTACCATCTTTTCAATTTCACTCTTCTAGGCATAGGAATACGTATAGGGTCTGATGTTGGGTGGTGTATTTCTAGAAAGTAGTCTAATGGCATGATCATGATCTTGGCTTGGTGGAAGTCCTTTTCAAATGTCATCAAAAATATTAGAATGATAACCTAACACCATTTGTAAATCAGGATAGGTAGACTCCTTGGTCAATTCAACCTTTATGGAAAATAAGTGCACTACAAATCCTTCAACACATTTTCTGAGAATCTTCATCATCTGATGGGAACTAACCAATTATGGAGATTTAGGCTATAATCCATGCAGTTCAAATGTTTTGCCTTCTAATTACAAGGGCATGAATAGTTCCTATAAATTCATCTCAATAGTGCCCAAAGTGGTGAGCCATTTTACTCCCAGAACAATGCTAGCCCCTCCCATGGGAATAACAATCATAAGAAAATCTAATAGGTAGTCTCCCATAGCAAGCTTAATACTATGACATTTTACCAAATAGTTGATGGTACCACCATCTACAATCATGACCTAAAATTCTGGAGTTGGTTAAATGAAACAACTCAAATGAGTAGCCAACATACTGTTGATGAAGTTGTGTGTAATCCTATATTCAATCAACACATTCACCTTTTGTTTTTTGAGAAAACCCACCACTTTAAGAGTTTGAGGAGTAATAATACCTAAAAGTGCATGATAGGAAATAGTAGGTTGAGAATCTTTAGATTCTTTCTCAGGTTCATCCAAACCTACACCTGAGGCCTCATCATCTTCTTCATCCTCATTGGCACTTTCAATGTAAAACAACTTCTTTTTATCACAACAATGTCCTTTTCTCCATTTTCTATCACAGCCAGAACACAAACCTTTTACATGTTTCTCTTCAATTTGTTGAGGGATCAATCTGGTAGGCTGAGGAAGTGATGGTTCTTGGAAAGTGTGTTCACAGACATTAGTGAAAGGCCTTTATTTGATTATCTCTTTTTCCTTTACCATGCATGCCCTTGGGACGGATTCAAATACTAAATTAGGACTAAACATGTGAACTTCCAATTGGATGTTATCTTCGAAGCCACCCAAAAAAAGGTCAATTAGATTTTCCTCAATGATGTCTACCACACATAAGGAGAGATCCGAAATTGATGAATATAGTACTTTATAGTCCTTGTTTTTAGAAATTTGGCTAGCTGGTTGAAGTAGTGTTCAAAGACATTATTGTGATAGTGGAGTTGTAGCTCCTTAGAAAATATAGACCAGGAAACCAGGAGACCTTTATTTTTCTTTTGAGCACACAACCATCGATACCAAATGACCTACTCAGATTCTAGATACAAATAGGCTATGAAGACCTTTTAGGAACATGGAATCTAATGTAGATCAAATAAATTTTCAATTTGAGTGATCCATGTGAGTGGATCATTACCATCAAACTTGCACAATTCCACTTTTGGTAACATTAGCTTTGGACCTAGATTGGTTGTGTGATTGTTTGAAGGAGAAGAACCAAATTGGAGTCGTGAAGGGTTATTTTGTAAAGACTAATCTATAAAGTTGGACAATTGCCTAGTTATTCATTACAATTAATCCTACAAGACATTTAGATCCCCTCTCATCCCCGTGATGTCCCTTTAATCGCATCAAGATCATATTTCTACAACATGCCATGTTACTCTAATTGAATTCATCAAATCACCTCTGACATACACAGATCAAAAGTTCTCAATTCCATGTCATTCTTATGAAGAGTTTTAGGAGTTTATTTCCCTTTCCTACATTCATAAGTATTAGGACTAGTCATGCACAAACCCTAGGAGGGTTTTAGCCCTGAAAAAGTGTATTAGTAGATGAGATCATTGTGATCACCTCACTAAGATGAATCTAACAACTGTTAATGTGTAGAAGGGAGAAAAATTTTAGCCCAAAAAGTGTGCTGGTAGAATATATTGTTATGATCATATCACAGAGATGAACCCAATGATTGCTAATTTATACAAGGTTAAAAAATAGACTTTTTTCATGATTTTTTCAAAAAAGCACTACGAATAATACTGCAATGATGGAAAAATTAAATTCTTTTTGGATCTCAAGTTATGTTTTCCTAATCCTTTAGCTCGCAGGAGACACGCAACACCAGATTTTAAGAAATAAAACCACCATAGAAACTTTTCCAATTCAAAGCTTGGATACCGCTTATAATGAAATTACTTATATGTTCACATAATATAACATTATATCGTAGAAATAAGAATAGAATATATAGATCCATAACAATAATTAACAGAAGATCATAATGATTAATAAATATAATTGAGCCACTTCGAGGTGAAACCTACACGATAATGAAATTAAAACATAATTCACAAGATGGTAATCAAATACTAATTATTACCCCCTATATATACTCTACTTAGCCATGGTTATTCCATAGGTTGGCCTTACTAAGAACATAGATAAATGTGACAAGATAATATAATAGGTATGTAAGCCACAAGTCGGTCACACATCCCTAGACATGCCATAGGTTAAGGGCGTAGCAATTTTCATTGGGTATTTGGTATATTGTTGTCTCTCAAGGGATGCTAGTGGATTGGGGAATTTCAACATTAGCCATTGAGGCATTAAACTATGCACAAATTGGATTATTTGAGCTTCTTCAAGGGAGTTAGGCATGGAGAATTTTGATTTGAAATTATATTGTAGAATGTTCTCCCTACAAATTTGTCACTTGGAAGGGTTTATAATTTTAAAATCTTATCATCTTGCATGCTTTAGTTAATATTTTTGGCTCCTTTATGGTAAAAGCATTTGGAAATCTTGGGGAAAATAAAGCCTTGGTTGCTTTGGAAAGGGAATGGTTTTGGTGATGGTCTGTTTATAAACCTTCAACCTCTATGGTGGTCTCTTATCATTAACTTCCATGGTGTTCCTTTGACCTAGGTGACATGGGTTTATGTGCTCAAGCTTTTTAGAAGAGGCATGCATATATTGCAAGAAATTTTCTCCAAACTAGTTATAATTTGGGTCTCTTAAGTTAAAGATGATTTTTATTGAGGGGTCATTTTGACACAACCAACTCAACTCTAGGATTCAAGTTTTTAGGGCCCTTTGTCTCTCTTGAAAGGAGCGGATTTATAAGATCCTCTCCCCAAGGTTTATGTCTACTTGGTCTAGGTGTATTGATCTTCACTTAGTGGCTCATTGTGATCATTCCATTTCAAGGGGGCCATGCTGGTGTTGGAATACTTTAGACAAATCATAATGAACATTTAGGTCTTGTGGACTTGTTGCCTAGGGAAATCAACATATGGATTTAGTATGATAAAAAAACTAATTTAATAAACATTCATTGCACACATACATATTTAACAATGCAATATCAATAATGATAAGGTTTTGCAATCAAGATATACAAGAAAGCACATATTACAAATTTGAATCTAATCTACCTACTCTATCAAAGTTGTAAAAAAGATAAAAAGAGAGAGGGGCAGGGAGAAAGAAAAGATGATCCTACTTTTTAATGGAAACCAGTCTGTCCCTATTGTGTGGATAAATACTTTAGTAAATCTAGTTTATGCTTGCCCAACATAGCAAAACTAATGACAAAGATAATGTAGGACTCTGAGGATCAATTAACAATTCAAAGAGAGGGAAGCACACAACCATATTTCATGTGTAGGTCATGCATATCACTTCACATAGCTTTCACATATTAGATGTTTCATTGAATAACAAATTATGAGTCATCAAATGCTTAGTTGAATTAACAAAGGTGAGTCTAAAAAACCTTCATTCATGCAAAAGAGAAAGCTACTCTATAAAATAGGGAAAACACATAAAAGAGAATGTTTGGTTCGTTAACTAGAGAGAACCAGCCAAGCATAGTCCATTAACTAAAGAAACAAAATTTATTACATCAAAGAATATGTCGTATATAGGCAATTCATATCCATGGAGTCATTAATTGGTCCATTATAGGGTGGTTACAAGAATTCAATGGGAGAAGTGCACTTGAGCTCAAAGTTAGTGAATGTCTTACACAATCCCAATGCACATAAATGGTGGGCCAAGGTTGATTAAATTCTAATTCTAATATGGGTAGCAAATTGTTGGTGAAGATTATTAAAGCAAATAAGTGGTCATACTCTATGCAACTAAGACCATGTTGCCTTTAAGATAAGATTTTGTCTTATATGCTCTCACATATTTTTTGATTGATTTGATTACACATGCCAAGATATATATTCATGCCCCATTAAAATTTTCATTTAATTTTATCCCATTATGATCATTTAGTCTCTAATAAATGACTCACAACTTGATTCTACAAATCAAATTGATCACACAATCCCATCTCAAGTTTTGACAACTTTGATGGGTGGAATCGGGCGTTAAATTTGAGATAGTGTCTTGTTAGTGCCATCGAGATCCACGTGTCCAATTTTTGCTTCATTATTAATGGATCTTAGGTTCATGGGATGATGCCACATGGCATCATCCTGATTCTTTGGGTCTTCCACGGGCTCTCTATACATTGGCAACCATGTTGAGTCTTGAGATCCTAAGATGGAACCACATAGCATCATCTCAAGCCTTTGAGTATTCAGGGTTCTCCACCCTCCTCTGACATCTTCTGAGTCCCAAGCTCCCAAGATGGTGCCACATGGTGTCATCTTGGGCCTTTGGGGCTCAAGACTATTGAATGCTCTCATTGATATTCGTTGAGTCTCAGGATCTCGATATGGTGTCAATTGGGATTATCTCAAGCCTTTGGGGCTTAAGAAACTTTTAAATGTTATATTGACTATTGTGAACAGGCTTAAGCCATACGGGAGTGACACTTGTCATAATCATGTGGGGTGAAAAGCTTTGGGACTTAATCAAAATTTTAAAGTGATGAAACACCAAAAATTCATGATGGAATACAACGATGCCATGTGTCATCTTGGCATTGAATCCTTGATTGAAAGACTTTGAACCTTCAATATTTATAACAAATCAACTAAGTATACAATTTAAATTATATAAAGACTTATCCAATTACACGATCCTAAAGTCAATCTAAACCATTTTATTAAAGAATGACTAGGTAAAAGAATAAATCTATATGAATGCTTAGTCATTTTAAATCAAAGTGAATCAGAAATGGATTAAATTGCTCAAGAAAAGGAATGTTAAAAAATCTAAAAAGGTTGGATTGATGGAATAATCCTAAGGCAAAATAACCTAAAAGGGGAAATTTGATGCATTTCCAGAACATGTTTTAGATAGACCAAGACTTATTGAATTCATGTAAATTCAAAAAATTATATCAAATAAGCCTATAAGAAAATAGACCAAGAGCTTATGATGAAGTTTTCTTATTTAGAATTGGATAATTCAATGAAGCATATTATGAACTCAAATTCTTCATCTAGGAACCTACATGCCAAGGATGGTAATTCTAACAGACAAAACCATCAAAATCCTTCAAGACATAAGATCAAACTCCAAATAAAAAGAAAAGGTTTCATGATTTCACTGATGAAATTAGGGTGTGTTGTTCAAATAAAAACAAATGATGACTTTGCTGAAAAATACTCCCGAGTATTTTAAGAATCCAAAATTTTAATACTCATACCCAAATATCAAGCATTAGCTAAAAATAGTGACTCAAGACAAAATAAAAACATGAAGGTGCCAAAGTCTACTACAACATGTGACATATTAAGCTCCTTTGTTGTCTACAGGCCATCATTATGTGCTAAAGTGATTATTTCTTCTGTAACTTTTGAATTCACACACAAACATTCATATCTACTTAAGTAATCATAACTTCTGAGGGAGAAAGATATTGAAATTCTACTTAGGGGGAATGGCATGGGCATTACTCTACTACTAGATAGTAATATATAGCCCCGATAGAGATAATAACTTTAGTTTCACTTGAGGCTATGCTCCACTACTATCCGAGCCAAAAATACTACAATGGAGTTTCCTAAATCATCCTTTTAAGGAGAGACTTGGGATTTTGAATTTAAATTCAATCCCCTTTGATTTATTTCTTTTGAGAAAGGTTTCCCTGTTTAATCTTTTGAGGGATGGGGATCAAGCCAAAAGGCATAATGAAATTCAAAAAGTTCACGATTACTGAGACATATTTATATTAATTGAGTGCTTCATCCTACTTAAAATATTGCATTAAGTGCATTTGGTGGCTTTAGACAAGAAAGGAAACATTTCTAAAATTCACATGTTCTATTTAGAATCATAGGCCTTCATAATTCTAAAAATGTACAAGTACTACAATAGCTTATATAACTATTCAAGCAATATTTTTCAACTTAGGATCCAAAATGTCATCGTGTCACTTACTTACAGACCCTTTCATTCATCATTACTTTGATCAACATGGAAACATAGGTAAAAATAGTTGGAACAGACCCAATGAAGAAAGCAAAAAACAAAGTAAGAAATCAAACCTACACTAACCTAAAACTAACATCAAGGAACATGAAGGAAAAGCAGAAAATAAAATAAGAAAGGGAAAGAGAGGGCTATTTAGAAAACTTTCTAATTAAATGCATGCTTGAAAGCGATATTTGGAGGAAATGCTCATTAACAATCAACAAAACATCCTCACAAGTTAGAACCCTAAAACATAATGAGTTCATGTTAAAGATTTTAGGAAGATTGGTAAAGATCCTACCAAAAGAGAGGACACATATTTACATCTATGTTGTCTTCTACGTTCATGAATTTTATCCCAAAGTGATTCATATTTTTCATGAAAATTAAGAAAATTTTAAAAATATTCAATAGTGTTCTTACATTTAATTTGCAAAAATCACTTAGATCAGCATTGAGAAATGCCTCTGCTTGAACATTAAATTGAGGCTAGGGGTAGGGGTGGGCATCCATACATACCATAGTAATTTGTTTATCCAACCTGGTAGAGATATCCTCTTGGTCACAGTCATTTGGTGAGTCACTTGTTGGTTGTTCCTTGATTAATATGGATGCTTTGGTAGCATCCTCCTTATTTTTCTCATCATTTGGAAGGATTGGGATCAATTCTTCCCATGCCAATAATATTCTAGATTTTTCATTAGTGGTTTTAGTATGTGGAGGGTTGCATTGGATCAACATATTTTCATCTCACTCCTCCACATGCATCGTTTCTTCATCTAATCCACTGTGCTCATGATTTTTCATTTCAATTGTGAATGCCTCTATTATTGATAGGATCACATAGCTAATGCCATTGAGTTGTTGATCACCTTGAACTAGATTTGTAAATGTATGAGCAAGAGCATATGATAAGAATGCTTCAAATGCATATCCTGCATCTTCCTTGTCCAATTTTTCCAGCTCTTCTAATTCTTATTTTGGTTGATTGTAAGAGATGTATGATTGTTCTTCTAGTAGAGTTAGTTCCTTGTTACTCAAGTCTTGTGCCATGAATTTACCTAGAAAGATTATTTCAACCTCATCATTTGATTCATCCTCTTCACCACTATTGCTCTCCTGGAATGAATGGGACATTTTTAGTCAATAATACTGCTTCAACATGATGTCTTATTCCATCATGTATGCTCCAAACTATGAAGTTGGGCGCCTGGTCTCATAACCTAGATTATACATTGCTTGTTTGGGATATCTTGTAGCAAATGGCATTTTATTATCAATAGAACTAAAAGATATCAGATCACTAAAAAAAGATGAAGCGGCTTATTGATCACACATTAAATTAACAAAATTATATGCATTTAATAAACAAGTAGGGTTCTCATTTGTTACAGGGAGATATGACTGATATCAATTTGAGGAAACACTTTGTTATAAGGCCCAAAATGGTATACGGGGTGATTTTTAGGCATGTAACTCAAAGGGTTATGGATGTAAATGCCTTATTTTTCAAAAGAATAGGAAGGGACAACATTAAATCCTTGAGACATTATTTATTGCTCAATGGTGTAAGCCTCTTGATAGGTGAAATCCAAGGATGAAAGAGTACATGGATTCCTTAAAATAAATATAGAAGTCAAGGGGTACAGTGTTTTGAGATAAACATCAATGGTGATCACTTCTGTTTGGAGGAATGGATCTTTCATCCTTTTGTATAGTTGATGAAATTGGTGATTGAACACACTAATGGGTTCATTGGGCTCTCTACAGGTTGTAGCAAATTGATATTATAGGGTATCAAGATCAATGGGAACACTAAAATGGTTAAGAAATATATTTTCAAATATGAACCATGTGGTGATGCACCTATCTAGTAGACCAAGGTACCAAGAATATGCAACTTGATCTAGGGAATAAGGGAATATGCAACAAGCCACATCCTCACATTGAATTTGAGTTCTAATAATGGCATATTTAAATGCTTGAATGTGTTTCCCATTAGATTTAATCCCATAAGGTGTATATCTTCAAAAAAAGTCTTTGAGATCTTTAGGCAAGTCATGGATAAGCCCTGGAATGTTAACAGGGTAGAACCATCCACCTAGCCAAGTAAAGGCCATTGGTGGATTAGAATATCATCCTTCTAGTCTTAGAACATGGAATATTACTTGACAAAACTCCTAAAAAACCAATAACTCTAGAATAATCCAACTTAGGTCCTCCTTCTAGCACTAATTTGTTGAGGGGTCATTTTGACATGACCAATTTAATTGTAGGCATCGAGTTTTTTGGGTCCATTGCCTCTTTTTAAAGGAGGGGATTTGTAAGATCCTCTCTCCAAAGTTTTTGTCTACTTGGTCTAGGTGCATTGATTTTTACTCAATGGCTCGTTGTGACCATTCCATTTTAAGGGGCTTGTGTTGGTGCTATAATACTTCAGACAAATCATAATGAACATTTAGGTCTTGTGGACTTATTGCCTAGGGAAATTAGCATATGGATTAGCATGATAAAATAACTGATTTAATAAACAATCATTACACACATAATTATTCAATAATGCAATATTAATAATGAGAAGGTTTGCAATCAATATATACATGAAATCATGATTGCAATTTTGAATCTAATCTACCTACTCTAACAAAGTTGTAAAAAAGGGAAAAAGAGAGAGGGGCAGGGAGAAAGAAAAGATGAGCTTGATTTTTAATGCAAACTTCATGTTGAGTAGACAAATATTTTAGTAAAACTAGTCTTTGTTTGGCCAACATAGCACAACCAATGACAAAGATGGTGCATGAGTATAAGGATTAATTAGCAATGCAAAGAGAGGGAAGCACGCCACCATATTTCATGTGCAAGTCATGCATATCACTTCACATAGCTTTCACATAATAGATGATTCATTGAATAACAAATCAGGAATCATCAAATGCTCAATTATATTAATAGAGTTGAGTCTAAATAACCTCGACTCGTGCAAAAGAGAAAACTACTCTAGAAAGTCGGGGAGATACATGAAAGAAAATGTGCAATTTGTTAACTAAAGAGAACTAGCTAGGCATAGTCCACTAACTAAAGAACCAGTCTTTATTACATCAAATAATCTATCTTATATAGGCAATTCATATCCATGGAGTTATTTGTCAGTCTATTGCAGGGTGGTTACAAGAATTCAATGGGAGAATTGCACTTGAACTCAAAGTCAACAAATGTCTTACACAATCCTAATGCACATAAATACAAGGGCAAACTTGATTGAATTCATATTCTAATATGGGCAGCATAATGTTGGTGAATTTATTTAAAGTAAGTAGGAAACCATACTTTGTGCAATTGAGACCATGTTACCTTTAAGACAAGTTTTTGTCTCATATGCTCTTGTGTCCTTTTTGATTGATCTAATTGCACATGCCAAGCTCTAGATTCATGCCCCTTTATGATTTTCATTCAATTATGTCCATTTTTAATCATTTAGTCTCTAGGAAATGACCCACAACTTGATTCTCTAAATTAAATTGAGCACACAGTCCCATCTCGAGTTTTGATAGCTTTGACAGGTGGAAACAAATGCCAAATTTGAGCGTGTCTTGTTGGCACCATCAAGGTCCACATGTCCACTTCTTGCTTCATCGTCTATGGATCTTAGGGTCACATGATGATGCCACATGGCATTATCTCGACTCTTTAGGTCTTCTAAGGATCTTTATACATTATTGAACCCCATTGAGTCCCAAGATCAAGGGAAGGCACCTTGCAGCATCATCTTGGGTCTTCGGGTCTTCAGGGTTCTTTGTCCTCCTTTGACATATTCTAAGTCGCGAACTCCCAAGATGGTACCATGTGGCATCATCTCCGACCTTTGGGGCTCATGATACACACACACACACACATATATATACATATACATATACATATATATACATATACATATACATATACATATACATATATATATATATATATATATATACATATACATATACATATACATATACATATACATATACACACACACACACACACACACACACACACACACACACACACACACACACACACACACACACACACATATATACTTAACAGAAATATACAAATAATTCACAAAAAAATATAAGTGGTATGAAAGCATGCCACATCACACTAGAAAGAGCTTAGGAACAAGAACAAAAGTGTCACAAACTAGAAAAAGCCTACAAACAAGTCACAAAATCATTAAAAAAAGATAAATTTTATGTAGTCAGAGCAAGGCCAGAAGGTGGAGGATCCATATCATCATCAGGACCCAACCCGACCTTGGTTAATCATTGCCATCTGGATAGGCTCCCAGTCAGTAGCTTGATTAGTGTCCCTTTCATCATCTTCTGCTTGTGTTTGAGTGGGTAAAATGGCCAAAGAAAGCCTAAGGAACTTATTCAGCACATCCAAACGGCCTTCAGGTGGCACCCCCAAGCATTTGGGCACAGAGGAAGAGGAGCGCCCCAGCCATCCTGCCCAACAGGGGAGGGAGGCAACGACTGCCACCCTTGCGGCTTCCCAGGAGGGGAAATACACTGGTATGGGGTGCCACTGTGAGAGCGACACCTAGAATGGCTGCAACGATGCCCACCACGAGGAGACCAAGACACTCTATCATCCAGTTTGGGATCTTTGGGAGGAGAAGGTGGAACTCGAGCCATTGCACAAGGAGCATCTCCCCAGTGGGATAGGAGACCCTGAAGCTACCCAGGTCCCTAGCTACTTTATTGGCTTGGACTTGAATCTATAAAATAACATTGGAGATGATAGAAGACTTGTATAAAGCAAAAATATTGTAATCAACATAGGCATTATTAAACACATAATTATTTCTTTCTTTCCAAAGCCAAAAGAGAATCTCCACTTTGAAAGTATGCCAGACTTATGTGTATTTGAAGGGCATCGCACGTTTGTCTCCAAGGAGGATATGCTGCCAAATGAAAAATTCGATTTGGAAAGGCCTAAAAAGATCACGGATCCAAGTCCAGACCCTTTGAGCTTTGAAACAGTACCAGAAAAGATGAGGAAGTGTGTCAAGGTGGCTACAAAAGGGGCAAGTAGGTAGGTGGACTCCAAGCTGAATAAGTCTTTTGCCAATAGATAAGCCTTGATGCAGTATACACCAAGCAAAATGAGCAATCTTGGGCTCCACACAAGCCCTCCAAACAATGTTGAGACGAAAGCTCCATGTTTTAACAAACGAGAGTAACCCCCAATAAATACATCTAATATTTTTATCAATAAAATATCATAAAACTCAATATTATAATAAAATATTCATACAAAATTATAATTATTATTTTTTTTTAAAAACATCTCATAATAACTACCATTCTTTATGGATATATAAAATCACTATTTACCATAAAAAGAGATTTATAATTTATCATATATATAAATTAACAAATTTTATAAAATTTTACTCATATATTTAATGATCTTGATATAATCTTTATAAATATTCATTACTTTAATAGTTTTTTTTCCATAAATTATTAAACTTTTATTCTCTTCAATTTCGACCTCATAACCAAAAAGCAAACTTAATTTTATAAAGCCATCTACACTATAGGATCCCATTCAGAGATTGAATACAAAGTTAATGCACCACAATTTGATACTTACAACAATAATTAAAGAATTGAGTCAAGTCCCAAGTTTGTCATTGAAACTGTGCGAGCATTTTTCTTTACACTCAGCCCACTGTTCTATTAACAAAATAATTGTTTATGTAATTGGAATAGTATCTATTCGATTTTGTTTTATAAATTAAATAATAGATAGTGTTATGATGGGCAACGTGGGCTTTTCTAATTTGGAAATAAAAGAAAGATCCACCATTAAACATGATTTAGGTTGTGATTTTTTAAGAAACGTATTTGTACATTTATTAATTAAAAATGTATCAAGATAAAAGTATAAGATGGTTTAGAATAAATAGAGTGGTTAAGATAGTTCACAATTAAAAAAAGTGTTACGATTTAAAATAAATTTTTAATTTAAATAATTGTAATTAAAATTTAGAAAATATAAAATTAATTTGTATATTAATATTAGATAAAAGAAATAATATATCATCTTTAGGAAATAAAGTAATGTAAGAAAATTGTTTTCCTATGACGTATTTAGTATTATCTAACTTTTTTAAGTGTTATTTTCTAAAATTAATGGTACATGGTTTCCTCACCGAAAGCAAATTAACTTAAGAAGAAGGTTCTTCCGATTATAGCGTTTGCACCACCCAACTATCTTAAATACTATCTTGTATAACCATAAACATAAACACTTCTCGTGTAAAAAGTGGAAGAACAAACAACCCAACATCCACACTACCACGCACAAAATAAAATCTAACAAAACAACCCAACAAAATTTTAACTATATACCCAAAGGCTTCAATATTTAAATTTAAAAAACAACTTATAAATTTTAAACTTTATTTAAAACAATTTTTTTATTTTATTTTTAATTTAATGAAAAAGGTTCCAATACTAGAAAAAATAATCATCTAACATGATAGAAGAAGCCTCCACCCATACATGTCCCTTGACTTTGTTCTTAAATAATTATGTTTCACATATTATTAATACAAATCCACATTAAAGTGAAACGTGCAATGCCCTAATAAAACGGAATGATAAAACGCATCCAGTTACATGGTATTTATTATGAAATCCACACCGCTTGGAGTGGAGTGGGATATGCAATAATAATAACAATAAATGGAGTTCCAATTGTCAAAGCTATGATAGCACTTTATGCTTGAGGTAAAAGTTATGTTTAAGTCGAAAATTGAAGGGAGGCGTGAGGCCCACGTATTATATTAAAATTAAATTAAAGCAAAGCGTAGGGAAGAAATAGTTGTAGTTGTAGATGGTGAAAGTGAAGGTATGGATGTTGATGACGATGATATGATGTCTTTTGTGCGCTGTGTGAATTGTTGGTTAGATTTTAAAATCATAATACGTAATCATGACGCACAACCCAACTTAATCCCAAATTAGTCAAATTTTAATGTTGAGATCAAAACACGAGTTGTTGTTGTTGGCCATGCCATCTCATATCCGACTTTGAAATGTCAACATTGGAGTTCCTAGCATCCACAATTGACCTAACTTTATATGCTTTCTAATTTGATAGTTACTCATTTTAATATTATGCACACATGGGGTGGGACGATAAATTTACTAGTCTTCCTTCTCTACTATTGGTGGGTTGGGTTTAGCTTTTGAGAAGAATGATTAAAATTAAAATTTATATTAATATATGAGCACTCTTGTCTCTTAGTTGGAGAAGAATGTTAAATGATTTTATTTATATATTCGGTTTTCTTTATTTTTAATTAATTTTTATATTAGTAAAGATTTTAGAGCATATAATTTTTTATAAGTAATTTTTATTTTATATTATGTATTTATGTTAAGTATTTAATCTTAAAATTATTAAGCGATTTCGAGTTAAAACGGATAGAAATAGTGTAGAGCATAAGGGTGGTAAACTATTTTTATAATAAATCGATTAATTTATAAAATTAAATAAATAATATTTTAAATTTATATATTGAGTTATGCTAAAAATAGAAAGTACAGTTATATTAGATATTGTAATGATAATGAAAATAATATATTTAGTTGATTCTAATACTAATAAATATCTAGATCTGGAACATGAAGGGATTAGATTGGAAGTAGATTCTGAGACTACTGTCAAATTCCGGATTTAACATTTGTGTGAAATTTTACCTATGTATATTTACATTGTGTTAAGATGACCACCATGCATAATCATTACCCTAATGATAGTAGTCTTTGTATATTTTTTGTAATAAGTATATAACAATGGGACCTTAATGACGATAACGACAATCCAATTTTTAATGAAATTTAGATTGAATTAGTTTGTAAAACCTAACAAATTGTGTAGACAATGGAATTTCTCTTCTTCGAAAAGTGTTATTTGTAATTGTCTTCATAAGTGCGAATATTTGTAATATTTGGAATCTTTCTAATTGAAATTGCTATGTGTAACCCTCCTAATCGAAATGTTTAGGGAAAGAAGTAATGAATTATAAACAAATCAAAATAATAAATAATAAAACACAATTTTGAATGAGACAATATCCCATATTATTAGTGGAGACAATTAATTTGATATGGTAAATATTTAAATTTGAAATAAAATCGTTTGTCAAGAATTTGTTGGTTTATGAGTAAAGTTACTTGGCTCACAAAGAACCCATGAGTAAAGTTACTTCACTCACAAAGAGCCCACTAGATATTATTTTTTGTTGAGTATAAAGATTCAACACTATAAGGAATGAGGTGAGATTGAGTCTTGAATAAATTTCATAAAATGAATATGTCTTAGTCTTTGGCACTAAGTTGAAGAAGCTATACATTGAATCCTAACAAAATGTAAAAAAAATTATGAGATATTTATACTTTATATATATTTTTTCTAATTAAATATGAAAATGACCTATAAAAATATATATTTTAAAATAAATTGGGATTAATAATTGTTTAATTTGTAATTAATAATAGTGCATAAGAACGAATCATAATTTGTTACATCTAGGTCATAGAAGTATTGGAATGTTATTCACATATTTTAGTATCAATTCATTTTATAGTAAATGAATTCAAAATCTATGTTTCCTATCAATTAAACATGCAAAATAAAATACTAAATTAATAAAAATATAATGTTATTAATTGAACTTTTTGTACAACATTCGTTATATGATAAATAGATAGATGTTTTAATAACGTTTACGAGACCCAAAAATATTTATGAGACCTCAAACGAAAAAATATAATAGATTCCAGTTGTTGGACCCTTACCATTATTCTTCCTTTAAAGTTCATTAAACTACTATAAATCTTGATGAAAAATTATCCGTTTCTATCAATATTCTCAACCTCAAATATATTTTAATATACTTATACTCTAAACACAGTATGAAGATTAAATCCTTTCCTCGAATAAAAATGTGAACTCTTGGAAATGTTTGGTCACATGATCTTTTAAGTAAAAGGAAATGTTGAGTAAAAAGGTGAACTCATGGAAATGTTTGGTCACATGGTCTTTTAAAAGAAGCATGAGCAACGATGTAGAGAAATAAAACTATGACCCCCGTAATGAATGGCAGGCCATGTAGAAGGGGTGATCTACTTAAGACGTTTTAATGACGGGACCCTCTGACCAACCCCCTTTGTCAAAGAGCATGATGCTTCCCGTGACGCAAAGCCCTCGACACCCCCGCCCTCCCCAAAAAATAAAATAAAATAAAAAACTTTACTTTATATTTAGCAGTCCATTTTAATATTAATATTAAGATTAAAATTAATTCGATCCCTTCGGACTCGGTCGCCGTCTACTCCTATAAAATGCCCACCTCCATCTCAGTGTTTGTATTGTCCATTTCAGATCCGAAAGAAAGAAAGAAAGAAACACAATAGAAAGAGTCCCAGAGCATTGCATTCTTACATTTCTTCCATCCACCTTCAACATGGCCGTCAAAGTCTACATTGTGTAAGTTATTTTTTCTCTCTTTATTTGCAATGAACATTGTATCTCTGTTATCTGTATCGGCTTTTTATGCTTTGATCCGTTTCTGTTTAGCCCAAATTTCATGCCATCAGTTTTCCATTTGCAGTTGAGATTACTTTGTCACTGGTCGCTTTAAATATCGACTCGTTGATTTTGAAGATGAAGCTTGAAACACTTCGCTGTTTAAATTTCTGTTTCCCTGTTTTATTTTAGTATAGGCAAATAAATCTTAACGGTACAGGAGATTTAACAAATGAGAGCAAAAATCTAAGTGCAGAAATTTAAATTTTACTGCTTTTGAGAATTCTGTAAGGCATTCCTTTCATATGGTTTTTTCTCTGATTAATTGTCTTTAAGATCTGGATATAATTTATCAATAGTTGATTGGTTGTGAGATGCCTTTCCCCTCTTCCTTTTCAGGTTTCATAATTCTGAAATTAATAAATTCACATGTTTATAAATATTGAATTGGATTCGTTTCTCCACGAAGCAAGTCACATTCTTTTACAGGAGAACAAGAAAATTATCATCCTGTTTTTCTCTGTGTTCCCTCACCAGCCTTGTCCTTGTTACTTTAGTGAACGATTGATGAGGCCGTGTTGTACAAATTCATTTAATATTTTAAGGTTTGGACGGATCAGATCTATTTGCATTTTATTTTATGAAAAGTTTGATTATTTTAATTGTACACATGAAACCATGTCATAGTTTTTTAAAATTGAGGGGCTTCATAACACATGTATGTTATATAGTTAGAAAAGGTATTTTAATTTAATTATTCTTTTTTAAATGTGTCACCATATTTTTTTGAATGGAGACAAATTTACTTTTTTTTAAAGATAGGTTTGATCAGAGCAACAACTGGTTAAATTTGAACTTAAGTGATATATATAATAATCAAGTTGCTTTACCAATGCACCCTCATCTCATCAGAGACAAATCTACATTTTTATTATTACCTTCATTATATATATATATATATATATATATATATATATATATAGTTAAAAAAAGACATATAATTTTAAAATATTTATTTTATATATAAAATATAGAAAGGGGTTTAGGTGAGTTCGTAGCTCAATTCAAAATAAGAGTAAAGATAGTGGTGGCCCACTTTTTAAAGGATAAGAGAAGCCCAACTCTTCAATTAAAATAAAAAATAAGAAGAAACAATTAAAAATGAGGTCAAATGATATAATTTTTAATGAAAAACTTCTTCTTCATTTTTTGTTTTGTATTTTGAGTAATTTTATATTATAATGAAAATTTATAAATGTAATTGTGTGAGTGCTTGATCAGACTATGTAAATCTTCATATTTTATTCTCATTCTCATCTTGATGATGGTTTATAAAATATAACTTAAAATATTAATAAAAAACATTTACACTAAAATATTCACTACATTCTAAATAAATTGTAAAAATACTATTATTCTTATATTTTTTTTATTGTTCCAACTAATTTATATATTAATATTTATTTATATTAATCCATAAACACCCATACATATATATATATAATTTTTTCTTCAAAAATCATCACCTCACCTCATCAACTACTTAATCTTAACCTTTTGACTTTATTCTTAAGAGTTACCTTAGTAAAACATAAAATTATCATTATTATTATTTTGTGCATGACATAACAAATGGGATAACTCCATACCATTTATATTGTTTGGTTTTTTAAAAAAAAAAATCGAATCAAAGTCAAAGTTTTGAGTAGATATGATGTGTGAGCATAAAAGGCCAATCTTTTTCGGTTTGCGAATGGTGGATGGGCCCACACAATTATAGTGGTACCATCAAAGAACTCTTGTATATGAAGCTAAAAGGTGTCTATCTATATCTCTTGATGACGACTCATTTGCCTCATAAACTAAATATTATGGATTAGGACTCCCACCAGAATTGACACCCGAATGCGTAATGATGACATGACCACAACTGGTTATTTCACTCTTAATTCTATCTTTACCAGAATGGGCAATGAAAGAACCAACCAACCGGGTCAAATTAAAAGTTGTTAGCTTAGCCATGTCATGTGTCAACACTAACCTTAACCCTAATTCATACCATGCCATCCTGTGGGGAGGGTGGGTTGGTTTTTTATTTTTTATTTTTTTTTAATATTATGCTGTGGGGAGGGTTCGTTAACCATCACACTTATGAATCATGTTTTTCAAATTTGAATGCTGAAGGGATGCATTTTATATTTAAATTAAGAGTTGTGTTTTTTTATATATTAAAAGTAAGAGGTGGTTTATTAAAAATAAAGGAATGTATTTTATATTTAAAATAAGAGTTAAATATTTTTTATATATGAAAAATATAAGATGGTTTTATATGTTTTAAATTTCAATTTATAATATATGAGATTTTCTTGTAGTTTCAATATATAAAAGAGGCTTAATTCTTATTTTAAAAATAAAATACATTTCTCTATCATTTAAATTTGAGAAATATAATAAATTAAAATTAATTAAGTGTTAAATAAAATCTTCAATTTTTATAGTTTCATATATTATAGATTAAAAGAGATTTTTTCTTCTTTTTTGAATAATTTTTTTTAATTATCAAATTAAAATTAATTAAGTATCAAACAAAGCCTTCAATCTTCATAATCTTATATATTGTAAATTAAAAATATTTTTCTTTTCTTTTTCTAAATAAAAAAGTTATTTATAATTAACTTCCATATTTCTACTTTATTTTTGTTGTTGTTTATATATATATTTTTTCTTAGTATTAATATTCTTTAAAAATACTTATGTTTTGTAGGTCTTTTCCCATCATCATCAACATTATTATTATTATTATTATTATTATTATTATTATTATTATTATTATTATTATTATTATTATTATTAAAACATAAAAATATTATTATTTTTTAAAATTTATTTGTAAAAAGAGATTATATATATATATATATATGATAAAAATTTATTTAATTCATATTTTCAAAAATCATTTTCATTGATCAATTTTTTTAGACTAAAATTTTGTATTGTTATTTCTATTAAAAATAAAAATCAATAATTATAATTGAAATTAATATATTATTTATTAATTTAATAATAAAATTATTTTTTCATTTACATTTTAATATTATAATTTTAAATAAAAATGTTGAAAAATTTTAAATAAAATACATAAATATCATATATAATCAATAAAATATTATTAAATATAATTATAAGTTCCAATATTTGTTAGTGAACCTCATGCAAACTCTCCATTATTATTAGCAATTGACTTTTCAATGACCCTTATCTCTATTTATTATTATTGATAATATCTTTTAAATTTCAAAGCTTTTTCATTTTTCTTTAATTATTAATTAAAAAAAAAAAAAAAAAAACTTAACCAATCAAATAAATCAAAGATTAATTAAAATCATCATTTTTGATGAAATCCATTTTCCAAAATTTAAACTTGGTCTCTCATTTACTAAAAGACTTATTTACCATTACACTAAAATACTTATTTATCATAAATAACTACTCTTAAATTTAACTCTATAACAAAAATATTGTCGACAACCACCAGAATATGGTTAAGTTTTATTGCCGTAGCTCAATTGTCAAATTTTATGAGGTGATAAATCTCCATTACCGTACGTAACGAATCGACTCTACAACTACTAGTATAGGTACGTACCTAAGTTTTATTTATCTTGGCAAATGGAAAACATAGCAAGTTCGAGATTGAATATACAAAATAAAAAAAAAGTTAAAGCTGTGATTAGACTAACTATTTGAAGGAAAAAAGGTACTTTCGCGTGGGCCCCACGTACCATTCAACGCCTTATGCAATTTCCTATACCTAAATATGTGGAAGAAATTTTTATGGTGAGCTTAAATGGTTTTTCTTTTCTTTTTTTTTAAAAAAAAATATGGTTTGACGCAAACGTCTTGTCAAATTCTTATTTGTAGTGGAAGCTTTGGGTAGACTCCATTTAGATTTTACATAGTGATGATGAAAACTCGATAACACCTCCTAGCTTTTACACACTAATCTCTACATTGATTACAATTTGATTAGTCCATTTGGATATTACGAAGAGTAGGGTAGGAGAACGTAATGGTGACTTTCATTATATTATTTTATTTATGTTTAAATTATTTTAAGATAATATATATTTTAATAATATTTTTATATGAAAATGTTATTTCATATAAAATAGGATAATTTTTTTAAATCAAATATATTTAAATTAAAATATTTATTTTTAAATAATATTTTTAATAGATTATAAAATTTAATTATTAATAAAATTTGAATTTTACATTTTTTTATATAAATAATTAAATATTATTTTTTTGTTAAAAAAACTATTCATGTATATTTTAAAGTTTAATAGGGATGGGTTTGGGTCTCTAATATCTGTAGAGAGTTCAAATTCGACTCCCACCTCACTTCAAAGTGTTCCTATGACCACTTTATCATTTCAGAATATAAGTAATATGTAAAAGTCCCACTCCACACATTACATGCAAATCAAGAATTGAAAACCTAGATAACCTAAATCATTACTTCCATCCATTCAAACTAACCTTCATAAATATATACATAACATTATTAGTAAAAATTATTTACTATAAAAACACTTCACATTATAAAATTAATAATAATTTAAACTTAAATAAATAAAAATTCCAATAAAAATTTATATAATACATACACATATATCACTTATACATCTTAAGTTGATAATTGCTCCACCATACCACTCCATTTTACCAACCGCACAAGGAAACTTTAGTCATACCCCATTAAATTAAGATTATAAAAATAATTCATTCAGAGCTAACGGAAGGCACGAAGCTCGCGCTCCGTCTTTGCTATAAAACAAGACGATCATTTGTTATATTTTGTTGCTCTTGCTTGGATCTGTATCTGTTCAACAAAAAGAGGCGCATCCTTAGTCTCACAGTACAACTGTACTACTACTACAACAACATGGCGACCAAAGTTTACATTGTGTAAGTTACCATTGTCGAACACACCGAAGATTTATGTTTGTATTGTGTCCATTTGAATTGATTTGTTTTTTAAGGTCTTTTTCTTTGATCTCTTTCTATTTACCGATCAATGTGAATAAAATAAACCGATCGACCGAGATTAATGCGTTATTTAGCCTGATTTTCTGATATATTTTATGCATGGGCTTCGTAGAGAAGCCCACAAATGTATCTGTTGTGAAAACAGAACAAAAGAAAAATGGTTATTTCTTAAAAAATGGCAGCTCTTAAAACTTTTGCAGCTTTAGCTTTTGTTGAGGAAGTGCGAATGAGCTCCTCAGATTGAGTGTCATTGAAAACGTGAAGGATAGGTTGCTTATCGAGGAGTTTGTGTAAAAAATCCACAAACCTTATTATACTTTCTGACACAAATTGATTATGAAGAATTAAAAAACCAAAACAAATGCTCGTCCTGTGATTGCAGAAATGAAATTAGGAAAACCGTCAAAAGGGTTCTGGTGAGGAGAATGGCATGCCACAATTTTTATGCCATTTACCATGGTACAAATCCCCAAGATAAATCCCTGAAATCAAAGGGACGAGGCTGTAAACACCCAAATAATGATATTTATCCTTCAATTTAAAAAAATACCAAAAACTATATTCACTGACATTTATAAACATACAGTTTTATGAATTCAGGATAAATCATTTGCAGGAACTGATCTGGAAAAAATTGACTCTCTTGAGAGTTCTTAAGAGACAAAAAAACCAGTGTACACTGACCTGGAAGATGTTTTTGGCAACAGAATGTATCTAATTAATCGGTAGACTTTTCCAAATTAACTTTCTCAAATCTATCTTGTCAATGTTTGACACTCATCTCCATACCGTACAAATGGATCGAGACAGAGTAATCTGGCTCGGATGAGCTTTTGTGGTCAAGCCCTGATGAATCAGAACACACGTAAAAGTCGCATTTGTGCCCTATCAGGGCTCTTCAAAGACATTTATATTTTATAAAGTACCATGCGTTGAGAATTCAATGGCTTCTCTTTTTGTTTAAGAAAATAGGAAATACTACTCTGGAGAGACACTAATGCACCTTCTAACTCTCCAGCCTTGTTCTGGTGGGGCCTACATGTGGCTGGATAATGCGGCAAACAAGTCCAGTTGCCCAGTTGGTTTGAACCTGGGTCATCTAATGTAATCACATTGCGAACTGGACAGGTTAACCGGAGTGTTGGGTATGGTTTGTTGTAGCCTCTCTCACACACAGGTTTTAAGCTTACTTGGTCATCTGATGTCAATCATGATGAGAACTCAATAGGTTAACCAGGGTGTTGGGTGAGACACTTACAATTGTTTGATTTATTGTAGCCTCTCTCAAAAAGAGGTTTTAAGCTTGCTTGGTACAGAACGTGCCACTAGGGGTTTTACATGGATCAGTTTACTTGTAAATGTTAATCCACACCAAAAAATCCAAAACATAGTGTTGGGTGAGGCATTTACAATTTTTTAATTTATTGTAGTCTCTCTCAAGTGGAGGTTTTGAGTGTATCATATCTTAAGATATACGCAATGATTGACAAACCAAAGAAAGTGGATTTTGAGCCATATTTTTCAATATGAAACATGATTTATATCTTGAAAGTTGATACTATTTTTCTTATTCTGCTCAATAATTATCCTTGTCTTGGTTCAACCGTATAGATGACCCCTTGACAAGATTCAGAAGCATTATGGATGCTTCATGAAAGCCTATACTGTTTGATAGAGCCTGCATTCATTACACTTATTCATAATTTTCCCTGTAAAAATTTCATACCATGTCTTCTAGGTCACTATACAGGGTTCGTATTGCTCTTTTATTGTGATCACGTAATGAAACTCTTACCCAATTTTTTTCGGTAAGAGTTCCATTAATTGATCACAAGCTTCATTGGAAGTGATACTCCAAATATACACTTATGGACAGGACAAAATATTATGTGGGTTTGACATTGAGGCCTAGTGGTTGTTAGTTGCATGTTCCTAAAGGACAGATCCTACAATCCTGTGTTGTGTTCCACTTGGCATTAATGGGTTCTCAAGACTAAGATAGCACGACCTTTTAAACAGGACTTTGTTGCTTGTTTCCTCACAAAACAAGACAACTGCCTTTATGGCTACAATAATGTTGTTTTCCTTTTCATGGTCAAGGAGTATTCTATGCGACAATCCATGAAGAGATCGATGGCCCTGTGTGTCTTCATAGTCAAGAAATATTCAAGTCAATCTGATCAAGTGCCTTTTCCAAGTCAGTATTCATGAAAGAAGTGTTTTGTCATGTGAATATCCTCGACCTATTCTTTCTTAACAAGTTTGAAACATTTGCAGCATCTACCAGTGTACAGAAACAAGAACTTTTGTATGTGTGAGCACCAATATCTTGTCTAGGTCTTTGAAGGTGTTTAAAAAGGTTTCTGATTTCTAAAATTGATCAAGTCAAGCTCTTATCCTCTTCAAGAAAAATTCATAAGCTCCTTAAACATTCTTCATCCTAGCAAATAAGTTATTAGAGCATTGAATTTCCCATTACCTTTGCAGAACAAGGATGGGAAAGACATCCATACCATCTTGATTAGAGCTGACTTGAACTCAGAAAAGAGAAATTGACTTAAGGAAATGGCGATGCCAAGAGGCATTGATACATTGCCACTAGTGTGCTTGTATTTTCCCATTGTGACAAGAACACAAATCAGCGATGCAATCTTTTCTACAGCAAGTTTCTTGTAATGCTTGAAAGTTGAAAGAAACAAAATTAATATCTATTGGCTTGTTGGATATAATGAAGTCATGATGTTTCAAATCTTGTGTTGATCTACTAGGACCAAGCATGTATAGACAAAAGTGTCATTCTTCCTCCGGAGGCGGTGTAAGGTGATGCTGGGTGCATGGTTTCTTCTATTATTGTCTTGCATGAATATGTTTATAAGAATTTGGATAACAAGCAAATCACCTGGTTGAATGTTATTTGTGACTATTCATCTAATATAAAAACTAGGAAGATTGTTTTCTGAAGGAAAGCAAAGTTGATAGCATGAATTCTTTGTACACATTTGTTGGAGGTTCACAATAAGTCATTCTCTTTGCCAAACAATCATATCACTGTATATGCTACTACCTTAAATCACCTAGAGAGCAGATGGGACCATAGTTTCTTCAGTTATTGTCATTGCATGCATATTATTATAAGAATTTGGATATCAAGAAAATCACTTGGCTGAATGTGAGCTGTGACTATTCATCTTATATAGAAACTAGGAAAAATTGTGTTCTGAAGGAAAGCAAAGTTGAAGACATACCTTTCTGAATAGCGAAAATGCTATTAAAAGCAATAACAGCTGGTATTCATGTAATTGTAGCTTCAGCAGATACACTTCCTATCCAATTACTTTTTCTTTTTTTTCGGTTCTTATCTCATGAATGATTACATGATTGTATGTTTTGGAGTTTTTAACCTTTAGCGTCATCTTATTGGATTTTCCATGTTGGTATATTTTTTATAACTCATTAGATTCTGGTTTTACCAATAAAGGAAATTTTCGTAACTAAACTATTAAACACTTCAATATGTGTGTCTTCTACAACCTCCGTGTAGCTTCCATTTATGTAATATCCATAATGCTTTCTGATACTTTTTGCAGGTACTATTCTATGTATGGACACGTGGAAAAGCTTGCTCAAGAGATTAAAAAGGGTGCTGCCTCTGTCGAGGGAGTAGAAGCCACAATATGGCAGGTAAAGATTCCCTTGCAACCATTTTCAACTGTTTTTCTTTTGAATGAAATACTTAAGATGAAATGTTTCTTTTGAACCGAACATTATTTGTCCCCAAAGACTAATCACCCCAGTGATATAAGAGGAAATGGAGAAGTCGTGCTGTTGCATCTCGTTTTGGGTTTCTTGCCTTTTCTAGCATGCACTTGGCATCAGATAAGGAAATGAATGCCGATGAAAAGGCACTTGATTTGAACCAGGTGAATTAGGTAGAATTGGTTTCCATTACTGTAGACATACCTGATAAAATCACATATATAAATTTCTCACTAGCTTATTCAGGAGTAGTTGATATATACACCTTTTCTAATATGGTAGTTATTTTCAACATAAGTAGTGCATTAGAGATCTCAAAAGAAGACAGGAAGAGATTTTCAGACCTTGGCAGACATTCAAGTTACAGAGTTGATAAATTCAATATGATTACTATACTGTTTGACTCTTGAGCCTTGTTCACACTTTACCATTCCCTGTCTATTTTTCCGTGATAAAATTAGAATATCTATGCAGGACCAACATCAGCCTACAAAATTTTATGGTTTAGGTTGTTTTAACCTGAGCATGTTGCCCATGTGGATATTTAAGCATACAATTTGACGGTAGAAGTATGCAAATAAAGTGCATATTAACTAAGACTTAAGGTTACAACTGAAAAGCCAATGAACTTATGTTAATACAATAACAAATTAAAGCAAGCATATTTCAAGATGTATGAATCTTCTTATGAATTCATGGAAAACATTTTGCTCTTCTGGCAAGAATTTCATCTGGAAATTCGCAACCATAATATCTAAGCTGGCAAACCAGGAATGCATTGATAAAATTCTATCACATTTTATTTACTTAAAAGTTGTTTGTATGGTACTGCGATTTCATAATTTGGAACATCAGGAGAAACAGGTAAAATTCAAGAACTATCTATTGTTTTTGTGTTACGCAAAGAGATTATGGTCTTAAGACGGGACTAATAATTTTTTCACACTGCCGTATGGATCTATATTCCTTTAATATTAGTCCTTTATATTGAATGGCAGTTTCATCTAAAATGCTGGTGTCCTGTTCTTGCAGTGTGTTTGGAAAGATCTTCTTTGTCTGTTTATCGTCTTTAAATGTTATTCATTCCCCCGGACTTGGAAAAACACATACTCCTGGTAGTTTTTGTTTCTAAAGTTATTTGTTCACCTGTTTAATGGAAATTTTCTGATATGCAGGTTCCAGAAACGCTTCCAGAGGAGGTGCTTGTGAAAATGGGTGGTGCACCCAAGGGTGAAGCACCAATTATTGAACCCCAGCAACTTGCAGATGCAGATGGCCTTGTATTTGGCTTCCCTACAAGATTTGGCATGATGGCTGCTCAGTTCAAAGCTTTCATGGATGCAACAGGTGGATTATGGCGAACTCAGCAACTAGCAGGCAAGCCAGCAGGCATTTTCTTGAGCACAGGATCTCAGGGTGGCGGACAAGAGACTACTGCGTGAGTATCCTTTTATTTTTCTTCATTTTTCTCTGTGTTTTGAATCCAATTTCTCTGTTTTTCCTTCTGTGCAGTAGAAGAAAATAGCCGTACCCTGCCAAGCAGTACGCAGTAATCTTTAAGTTGGGGTTTTTTCTAAAGTCTGGAAGTAGAATTCATTTCTGCATAAACATTTGAAATAGTCAAAACATGGTAATCGGAAAGTTGGTAAAAGTTACCACCTTAGAATTAGAACAGTGATGATGTGAAATGGTACTGAGACATGAAGCCCCAAGGCTGAAAAATGCATATTCTTTGAAAGACGATAGTGTAGAGCCCTACTTCTAATAAATCTTAGTGTGCATTGTACTACATGATTGATAGCTTATCAAGGCTGTTGGTATGATAACATAACAGCATATTTGCAGAGTTTGAAGTCATTCTGTTTTCATGAGAAACATTATGAAGATTCACATGAATTTATGATGCTACTAGCTTGTGGTGCATTATGACAACAGAATTCTAGTCTTTACTTCTAGAAAAAACTGCAACAACGAAGCCAGAATGCCCAAGCTCTCCCTTCTTAATTTCAAACTAGTTGAGAGGGCCTGGTTGTGAATTCCTTTCCTTTAACTAGCTAGCAACCGGGGTAAGTGTTTTAAGAGTTTGATATTACCTGTTACATCAGATAGAATGAACTACCACCAGTTAGAAGATAATACAAAATATTGTGAAAGTTCTGCCAAGTATAAGCTTCTGTATTTGAGACAATCCTTTATGTATAGTCATCATCAATGGGCGATAGAAAGCCTAGGCAAGGGTGCTGCAACTTGGACCCCACCAAGGTTACTTGAATATGAAAAAGCGATTGTTAAGAAATAAGAACAAACAAGTCTGTTCGAAAGGAAATCGGCATAACAAAGCATACTTTTAAATTGATTGGAATCTTATGCAATCTAGCTGTTCGGTTGAGATGTGTAGCTGAACATATGTATTTAGACAATCATGTTGGGGCTTATGAAATGTTTTAACTTTTATCTAGATGTTATTCTTGACTAACAATAGTCAGTGGAGCTGTTGTTGCTGATAGTCAATTTTACAATACACCTATGATTTTGACTTTGAACATGTTCTCTCATAGCAGCTATGAGTTTATTTTTCAGTTATGATTCTTTGCAGTTGATTAGCAAGCTGAGCTGTTGTTGCTGATAGTAAAGTATATATCCAAAAAGGCCTTTTGGTGCCCACTATATTAATTTATTCATCTTCTTCCCCCGGCCTCACTGCCCCACCCTTCAACAAGGAGCTCCTCTTCTGTATAGTCTTTTGTGGGTAGGAACTTAGGAAGGGACAACGTGTGTACTGCCATAAGCCCCCTTTTGGCAACCTCTCTAATTCGTGTCAGGTTTGAAATCAAGATGACTCACCCTAGGGTATTTTCTTGTAGGTGTTCTAGTAAACCTGTCATAAGTTACAGTTATATCCGGTTACATGGAATGAGTGAGATGCACTTCAAAAATATCAGATGGAACAAAAAGCACTTAACATTTGTCCACGAAAAAAACAGGTTAACAGTTGGAATGGTTTGTCTTGGGCAGAAGAATGCAAGGAACTTAAGACTAGCATGATAGACACTCTCTATTCTAATGCCCATTGTCTTGCTTTGTATGCAAATGCTTTGAAAATTTCAGATCCCAAAACTTATTTAAGTACAATGCATGTTCAAGATATAAAGTTTTAGAAAAGGTTTCCTACCATGGAAAAGACTATATGCTTTATTTTCAGGTCGTGCAATTAGAAAAAGTGATTCTCGTTCTTTGGGGACACATATTATATTTACTTTTTGGCTATAATTTATTAGCCTTATAAAGGAATAGAAGAATTTAGAGTCCCTTTAATGAAACAACAAGGGAGAAAACTAAAGGGAATCATTCAGACATCCTCTGTCATGGAAATTTGTAGGACTTAACCATAGAAACAGGACACTACCCATTAGCAATCTTCTTTACCTTAGAAAAATTAATTATCCAGTCGGAGAGGAGACAAAATTGTTTCCAAATTTTTAGATTTTTTTAAAAAACGGAATAGTGTTTGATAGCTAGACCAATTTTAGCAGTAATACTGTGTATTAACTTTGAAGGCACCACCACCTTCTGAAAAGAAAAAAAAAACAAGATTGAAATTTCATACTGGAAATGTTTGTTCTTGATTCCGTATGTTCTTGATTCCTATGTTGTGCTAGAGAACCCTCATTAATTGCATTTCGACCAAGAGAAGTTACACATAAGTCAAACAGTGTTAATTTTAAGTTGATGCTAATGATCACCCTCTATTGGTTGAGAATGTCTAGGAAAAGTGAGCCAAATTATTTTCACGCTATTAAGAATGTCATTCTTTCGTTTCTAACACTTTAGATGACAAAGGGACTTAGGGCTCCTTGAAGGCCTTGTTTGGTGCCACGAGCTACAATCTAGTGCTGGTCATTTTATTTTGGCAGAGAGTATTTTGCCTGATCTTTTTCTAAAGAGTGTGTCAACCAATGGTTGCTTAATAAGAATATTTATTTAGAGATCTGATTAGAATTCAGCAAAAAGCAAACGATGATCCCACCCCAGGTCAGCCCACCCCACTCCACTCGTATACCTTCTTCCTTTCATTTTTGTTCCCTTCTGTCAACTTTGGGGTGGATCTTAGCAGATTATTTACCTTTGGCAGCTTTGTTGGAGGTGACCTGCATCTCCTCATAAAATTCTGGCACATATAATGATGTCTTTCTGCCTGCATAGTTTTTCTCCTTTCCAGCATTTATGCCTCTACTATTGAGTTCACGTTGCTAGCTGTTAAGATTTTGCTTTGTTCATCTTCACATGCACGGAACTTTATTCAAATGAAAGTCTTAAACATTCCATTTATTTTGGGTTTTTTGAACAGTTTTCTTTTGCAATGTCTGCATGCTCTTTCCCCTTTTCCCGTATTTATGCCTCTAATATTGAGTTCATGTTGCTAGATGTTAATATTTTGCTTTGTTGAATTTCACATGCATGGTACTTTACTCAAATGAAAGTCTAAAACATCCTAATTATTTCTTTGAGGTGGTTTGAACAGTTTATATTATCTTTTATTTTTGCAAGGTTAGCATTCATACAATTTCTAGTTTTACTTCTATCCTAGGGAACTAGACATACATTGAATTGGATGTCTATAATCATTTGGTGCTCTCTTTCTTGAAGATGTTTCATGTGGTAGTGAAAAGAATTTGGCATTATCTAGGGCTATATTTATAACTCTATAGACATTCCATCAAATTCTACAATTGATACTTTTAACTTGTGGTTCTCTTTGTAATATTTAGATGCTACTGAATTGTTGCAATAATAATGATGGCTTTATGCAGTTTGACAGCTATAACACAACTGGCTCACCATGGTATGATTTATGTGCCAATCGGGTACACATTTGGAGCTGGCATGTTTGAGATGGAACAAGTCAAAGGTGGTAGTCCGTATGGCTCTGGAACTTTTGCTGGAGATGGTTCACGACAGCCCACAAAGTTAGAATTGGAGCAAGCTTTTCACCAGGGAAAACATATTGCTACCATTACAAAGAAACTGAAGGGGGTAGCCTGAGTGTACACAATATTATTGGACTTTAATCCTTCTGTGATAGGATATTTTTAAATTTGGTGTCATATAGTTTGATTCATATAGCATGAATATTTAAGATTGAATCACAGGTTATATAACTATTAGATGCTTGTGCCAATATTTTGGTGCATGCTATATCTTCTTATTCGTTTCATATTCAAATTATTTGTCAAATTCTTGTAAGATGCTTGGCTTTATTGCTGTAGTAGCAGATGCCATAAAGAACTTCGCAGCTTTGAATTTGATGATATCAATTAGGTTCTAAGTTATATTTGTCCATTTGGCATGCATTCTAGTAATGCAGGCTTTTGAGTGGTAAAATTTATACAGGATGAGATAGATGTCAATTTGAATCATGCAGATATTGCTGTTGATATGGATCATTAATGGAATAATATTTTCATAGGAAATTGGCAACAGCCTTATCTACCTTTGGTGCATGCTATATCTTCCTATTTGTTTCATATTCAAATTAGTTGCCAATCTCTTGTAAGATGCTTGGCTTTATGGTTGTAGTAGCAGATGTCATACAGAACTTTGCAGCTTTGAATTTGGTTCTAAAGTTATATTTGTCTATTTGGCATGCATTAAAGTAATGCAGGCTTTTGAGTGGAAAAATTTATATAAAATGAGATAGATGTCAATTTGAACCATGCGGAGATTGCTGTTGATATGAATCATTATTGGAATAATATTGACTTAGGAAATTAGCAGCAGCCTTATCTACCTATTTACCTTGTAAATAGAGGAATGCATTTATTCACTGGCAATTCTTTACCATATTGCAGGTTTTACTCCTTCAGCATTTTATATTTCTTATTACAATCCCAACCTAAAATGTTAAATTTAACTCAACTTTCTTGTATTTTGGGTTCGTTTTTCAAGATGGTGTTTATTAGGCTTGAATTTAATTATCTGATGCTCTATTGCATAGTTTTTTGACCGTGACACCATAAAAGGACTATGGCATGACCATGGCCCTGGTTTATTGGCTTGAAAACTATGACATGACCATGGCCCTGGTTTATTGGCTTGAAAACTATGACATGATACAGATATAGAGCAATTTCAGTGCAGTAGCACAAAGCTAACGATCAAGGATCAAATTTGAAGGGTAAGGCCATATTTCATTTTGAAGGACTGTTTTGGAATTTACATTTTTTCCTCGATGAGTTAAACAGAGTTTGGCATCAACTGATTTTTTAAATTTTTAATCCAATTCAAGTTATTAACTAAAATATATTCAAATTGAGTTACTATAGTTTGCAACATGGAAACTTTGTGATTCTCTGCCATTGGAGACCAATTATCTTCGGCTTGGGAGTTATAGTAACAGACCACTTCCCTATGTCACTTTTTCTGTTTTAGGTGGACGATTCCCTCACTGGGCAGACCAATTATCTGCAATTCTATCACTGAGCTCTGAGATATATGATAGTGAGCTTTCTCCTCCTTGCATCATACTACCAGTAACCGATGGCAACTTTCTATAGAACATTTAATAGAAACTCTGCATAAAATTTGCACTATAATACATTGCAAGGATTGATTGTTAATGAAAACCTCATCCACCCAAAATCTAAGTGATATTTACAATGAAATTCAGAGGTGGCAAAAAAATAACTAACGCACTTCAGGAGAAAATCAATGATATTGATAAGGTACAATATCGTAAACAGTTATTTATAACAAAAAGAAGAATATGTTGGAAAATTGTGGGCACATACAAATGTGAAATGTTGCTGCAACAAAGAAACTCACCTTGAGGATGTCAGTGCCCCCAGAAGATACTGCTCCTAGCTTGCTTCATCAAAATTGCAAGTGCTTTTTCGCCCTCCGTAAGTTTTCAGCTTCCTTTTGCCACCGTTGGAGGAATTAATTGGTGCTTGCCTGTGTGATTTAAGAAATAGAGATATTGAGGGAAAGAAGATGGAGTATATGAATTGGTTATACTCTACTCAAGTCAGTCATGATTGGATTCTACTGTTTAGCTCTAGAAATTTCAACGCTGGCACTCTTATGCTGATGTCCAAAATTGCATTGAGACATGATGGTTAGCTTTGTAACTTGAAGGTACTCAACAAAGACTGAAGTTATAACTTATAAGACCGTGGGGGAACATACCAATTTCAGTTTTCATTGCTTTTGGAATAGAGGATATAACAATAATCTGAGTGTAAATAGTCTGGTCAAGAGGAAAATAAACTGTTTCCTTGCAGAACTTTTCACCTTAGTTGTAGCTTTCATTTGAACTTATAGTTTGGGTTATGTTGATATTTTAATTCCCATCAAAGCCCTCTCTCACCTCATAGCAACCACAAAATCTTTCCTTCGCCTCAGTGCTTTCACCCCTTTCTGTACCAGCCCTCATCCTAAGCAGCCTGGTACTTCTTCCATTGTCACTTCCCCCTCCCCACACATCCGACACTCCCCTGCAATTGAGCAAAACAACCATCAGGCTGTTCCCGAAAAGCAAGCGTCCCACAATGAGAAAAAGCTCTCCTTATCATCGACAAACCTCTCAAGGCGCTGGCACATAACATAGCCTGGATGATCCAAAGCCCTCAACCGGACCTGACTATCGCAATTTACAGAGACTAAATTTGATGGCTGCATGACCGTATTTACGTTTTTAAGCTATAAAATGTAATCAATTTTTTTCGTAGACCGTGTCAGATGCAAGGTGAAATTTTGTAGAGACCGTCAAAGATTATAAAACATTATAATAAATATATAAATCGTCCTCATTGTTTCTATTATACTATATAAACTGTACTAATCTTTAAAAAGTAATATTGAATGAATAAATGTCATAAAAAAAATTATGATAGAAAAAGTCGACTGTCAAATTTAATATCTAATTGTAAATATGGAGAAATGCATCTTGTTTCTATCTAACCTTAGTCCTTTGTAAAATATAAAAAAGAAACTTAAGATGCAAGTTCCTTTTAGATATAGGGTTTGGATTCATTGAGTTCATTTTGAGTAGCCCTTGCCCCCGCTCTCTCTCTCTCTATATATATATCAAGTGACTTTAACCATACAATATCTATATAAACCATAGTGTTGGAATCTCAAATAGGATAGAAATTAATATGTAATTCAAAATATTGCATTCAAGCATATTTTTGAATACAAAACATTAAAATTGATTGTAATGATTTGACAAGTGGCATGTGCTAAATAAAGTACAACAAAGTGTGTGCATTCAAATCCCCTTGTTTCTCTCTATCCCTAATTTCATCTAATAATCCCACAATTTTTTTAATCTTTTTAATATTGAAATAATGTTGACAAAAGTCTATAAATCCAAAGATGCAAAATAACAAAAAAGTTGCCAACAAGTTTGTGGCATATAGTCAAAACAAAATCAGTCTAGAACAGTATTAAAATATTAAAAAGCCACCTAGGTGGAAGCAATGAAAAATCAACAAAACCAATGGAAAACAAAGAAAGGTGTTCACAAGAACACCATCAACGACATTTTCAGGCTGTCCCCATCATTAATAATCATCACATCATCTTTAGTCAATACAGAGTTAGTCACCTTAGATCCCACTGCACTGTCAAAAAGACTAGGGCCCAACTGTGAGCTGTGTACTGAGGAGGGAAAACATTGCAATTTACTCAACATATCCTTCATATTGGATTTCTTGATAAAGTTTATCAAATCTTCCACATCCTTGCTGTTACCCGTTGGAATCACTTTTTCAATTTTTAAAGAAGTTACATTGACAAAATTCTCAATACTATTAACAATAATCTGATTTGGGTCGACACTATCACCAATTTCATTTCTACCTCAATCAACTTCACTGCCAAATACCTCATTGCCAACAACAATCACCATCTCAACAACAACCTCCTCATCGAGAGCAGCGTCCTCTTCAACCCCATAAACCCACAATGCTTGTAGAACATCTTTGTTTGCTTCCAACTAGGGAACTGACCCATTTTTAACCGAATTCAAAGACCCAGTGCTATCGGCCACCGGATTATCATCTTGATCAAAGCATGCCTCTCTGATTAGTTCCCAATCATATTCAGAAACCTAAACCTGTGTCGCTTTGTCATGAGAAATCCTCTAGTTTGGACGTTGTAAAAATTTGGGGAATCCTCCACTATCCAACAGATAGCAAGAAGAGACCTTCATAATCCTTGTTCTTAAGAACTTCTCTATCTCGCTCTGTGGCACCTTCAATTGCAAAAATATCTGCCAAGAAACAAATCTCACAGTAATTTCAAGATTGAAGTTAGTAAGCAATTTGGTCTTAAACTAGAAAACTTCTAAACTCTGTTGTTTCCAAATGAACCAAAGGATTTCAACGGAGAACACAAGCCATAACTTATGGAAAAAAAATGAACCTTCTTTTTGGAACACATTCAAAAGCAATATTGTACCATGAAATCTCACAATCAAATACAGAGTTCCAACCAATAAGACAACTTTTCCAAATACTTGCAGTGTAAAGGCATAAGAAAAATAAGTGTTCAACAGTTTCAAGCTCACCACACAACAAACAAGGAGGATTACCAAAGCAAATTTAGAGATTACCGACCTAACAACTAATTTGTTATACAGAAGCAACCATCTGAAACAAGATTTTTTTGGTTCAAGGCATGAAGACCATATAATATTAAATCTAAAAAACTAGCTGGAGTATGGATCACACACATGCCAAATTTGGTTAAGACCAAGGAAATGACTTTTGTAAAAAGCAAGTTTATCATAAAGCATTTGTGTTATATTCCAAAGTGGGGGAACCATTAATCCATTTAATATCCTCTCGAAACCCATTAGTATCATCACAAACATAAACACTTCTAGAAGCTTGCAGAGCCTTAGTGAGAAGAGTATAAGTTCTCCTTTGAGACCTAGGGATTTGGTACCTTTCTCTGATCTTAGTCCATGATGCCCAACCATTGAAAAAGAATAAGTCTTTTAAACATCTTAACCCTTTGGAGAACCCAAAAAAAGATGAGCACCCTCTAATAAGGGCAATGGGCCTTCTGTTAACAGAGAGGTTCCACCATATAGTCCTGTACCCCTAGCACCCAGACCCCAACCCACTAAAGATAGGAGGCACAATAACAAGGTGTTTTACAAGCTTCAAGGATTTCCAAATAGACCGAAAAATTGGAGAACCTTGGACTTGCACAGGAAATGAACCAATCAACAAGTTTGAAATGTGAAGCCCTTTCCAATGTGGTTTACCTTTTGGGAACCCCTCAGGATATTATGCCTAGCCAATATCTTCCACATATCATCCCCATCCATGGCCCTAATGATCAACTTGACTGCTAGTGAGATACCTTGAAGCCTAAGGTCTTTCAACCCAAGCCCCCCAAATTTTCTAGGTACACAACAAATCTTCCATGCCGAATCATGCATTTTTCTATTCCCCTTGCCATCAAACCATAGAAATTATTTAATTATTATATGCAACAAATTGATTTGAGACTTATTAAACATCCAACATGAGGCATAGTATATACTATAAGAAGATAACTTTTTGACATATGTAGATTCTTCCTGGGAGAGAGAGGAAACGACTGTGCCACTTACCAATCTTGTTAATTTTAACATACAACCATTCCCACATCTATTTGAATGAGGGTATCAAGGAAAAAGGAATACACAGATATCTGACCATCTGATTAGGGGCCTTCTACATCCACCTAAACTCCACCAGCGATTTTGGTGGGTCCTCATTCCACCTAATCATACATAATTTATGAAGTGCCACTTTGAATCCAGAGGCAGAATAATATAAGTCAAGTCTTATAGCCATTTGTTGAAGATTATCTTTTTCAAGCTTGACAAACAATGAAGAATCATCTGCAAACAAAAAATCAATCATATTTGTTCCATTGGGTAATGAAATGCCTTTGACTAGAGGACCCACTGATGAACTTCTTAACAAATAATGAAGTGCTTCGGCCACCACAACAAAAAGAAAGGGGGCAAGAGGACACCCTTGTCTAATTGACCTCTGAAGTTCAATGGATTTAATCAACTCACCATTAACTTCAATAACAGCTGAGGTATCTTTAAACAAGAAATTTACCATTCTACAAAATCTTTTTTGAACCACAAAGGCATGCAACATAAAATTGATGAATGGTCACTCAATCTTGTCATAGGTTTTTTCAAAGTCAAGTAGGTTTATACCAACATCTTGCCCAAAATCACAAGTCCAATACATACCTTTCCAGTTGGAGAGAAGATTATCAAGGATATATCTGCCTTCAACAAAACCCTTTTTGAGTAACATAGATCATTGAAGGCAGAATAGAGGAAAGCCTTCTAGCAAGAATTTTAGCAATGATCTTATAAGAAACATTGATAAGAGTAAAATTGGTTTCTAGTTCTTGACCAAAGAGGGTTCTCCATCTTTTGGTATGAGTTTAATGACACGTCTATTTATATCAAGCCCCAAAGTACCAACTTCAATGGCTTCATTAAAAACCTCCAGGCATTCAACAACAATCCACTCCTTATTTAACTGATAGAACTCTGTAGGAAACCCATCAAATCTTGGGGCTTTGTCTAACTTCATTGATTCAATGGTTGCCTTAATCTCATCTAGAGAGATCTCACTATCAAGCATCAAAACTTGCTCCCTGGTAACTTTCCTAGGAATATAGTTAAAACAAATTTCTCTGCAATTATCAACTTGCGAGTTCAAACCATTTGATAAAAAAAGATCAGAATAGAAGGAGAAGAATGCTTTTTTTTATCATAGTCGGGTCACTAGACACAGTCCCTCCATATTCAAATGTAATAATTTTACTTTTTCTGTGCTTTGCTCTTAAATAATTGAAAAAGAATCAAGAGCCTTTGTCTCCAAGTTTGAGCCAGTTTAGCCTAGAGCAAACTTGTGCCCCCCAAGCAACAAAATTTTGATGATTTTTGATTGCATGTTTTAATTTTGTCGATTGATCAAGAGATTAGCATTGTTCAGGTCAAGCTGCAACCTTGATTAAAAAAGAATTAGCTTCTCCTGAGTATTACAAGTCACCTTGCTTCTCATAATTGCTTGATGCTTACCAAATGTTCTTATACAATTCTTACAAAGGCTCATACAATTTTTCCACTTATCAATGAGGATGAAGAATTAGTAGCAAACTTACTAATGTTTTATGTAGAACAAATTCCACCTATACAATCAAAATTGCTCAAATGTGCAACATTCAATTTATATAGTCCTTTCCACTCAGGAACATTCAGCTCCCGCTAGATGTTTAACAAAATAGACATTTCAATGGGATGGTGATCAAAGATTGTGAACATAATCACCTTCACCGAGTTGCACTCCTTTTCCTATTGTGCTTCAAAATATTCTTGTTGAAATAAAATCTATCAAGCCTAGAATACACTCTCTTATGAGAGATCTGATTATTACACCATGTATACGAGATACTCTTGCTATATTTTTTTCCCTAATTAAGAGGGTTAGAGAGTTTAAACATCCACTTGAGTTTGGACCCAAAAAAAAATTCATTTCTTTTCCAAACACTTGGGTCACCCCCTTGTTTGTCCTCTTTTTCCTCTACCATATTAAAATCTCACCCCTGAATCCATGGATGTCTTTTAAATTGGAAGCAAGCCAATTCCATAAGATAACCCTTTCTCTATAGACATTAAGAGCATACATATTACAGATTCCAAACACATGATCTTCACTTTTGAGAGTGACCCACACTTCTCTATGACAAGGAGAAGAACCAAACTCAAATATTGACTCTTGCCACTTAGTATTGACTAAGATGGAATCACCACCTTTCTATTTTGGATGAGAGGTAGAGAACCAAGCATAATTTGGCCATAAAATAGAGTCTAGTTTGAAACTAACAATGTTAACTTCCTAAAGCAACAAGAAGTCAATGCCTTCTCTAGAACAACTAAACTGTCTTACAATTGGTTTATGATCAGGGGATTCTAGGCCTCTCACATTCTAACTTACAATCTTCATCAAAAGAGGGGGGAACCTATCTATGCAGACTAGAGGCCTTAGAACCTCCCTTATTTTGGTACAACCTTATAAAACACTGAAGAACCTTATTTTCTTTAGATTTCTTCTTACTATCCTTAACACCTTCTGAAAACCCTTTAAGAACCTTCCCATCATCACCTTTAGGAGATCCTAAGAAAAGTTCCAAATTGGCCTCACTTTTTAGTTTGTTACCATTATTTCTAAGCATCCCACCAGAGATATAATTTAAACCAACATCTTTAAGAGACAATGCTCTTTCTAAAATAACCTCAATTTGAACATCAACACATAGGGTGAAAGAGAGTGCCATGGGAACATGCTCATCACATATCACATCTAAATCAGAGGTCAAGGGGCCAGGGGTATGGGCTGTTGAAGTAGGTGGATTGGTTAAAATAACAATATACTCATATTAAAGTCTACTCTTGGTGCAGGGGAGATCTTCCACCATAAAGTCACTCTGGTCAAGGCCCAAAAGGGGGGCATGAGAAGGAATCTCATGCACCAAAGGAAGAATGTTTGTATCAACATAATTGCCAAAAGAGCCAAGACCAACATCAACACAATCTATACTCATCAAGGGATTATCATGTGATAAGACAAGGGAGTCAACATCTTGCAAAACCTTAGGGGAGCCAAGGCCCACCAACCCATCACTAAAGAACACTCGACTCAAATAGGGATATGAAACAAAGTACGGGTTTTCTCTAACACAACACTATCATCAGAATTAGAAGTTTTTTTTCAAAAATATCATTCCCTGTAGCAATACTATTTTTCAACATCAGATTAATCACTCTTTTTATTTTATTGAGCTGAGGGCAAGCTTTCCTAAGATGACCATCCTTTTTATAGAAGAATCAAACATTAAGACCACCCAATCCTTTGATGGGATAGGAAAATAATTCACCCTTAATATTAAACAAAAGGGTATCAGGAAAAAACTTTTAGCGGATCCAAAGAAATCAAAACCCTCGCATGCATATGTGATAGGGATCTTCTCTAATATTCCACCCTAAGCACTTCTCTTAGGGGCTTAAGAGCTTGAGGTGAAAAATTCCAAATTTGGATAGGAACATTCTCAATATCTAACCATTTTGGGGTTACTTTGACTCTAATTTCTTCATAGTCTAGTTTAGGGTTCCAAGGGACAACTTTAAAAATAGACAACCCTACATTTTATAGGTGTTTGCTAATAACCCGTCTTTGCATATTAAATTTTTTGAATAAAATCATGAAAAACCCCTTCTGAAACATTTTACATAAGGAGATATAAATCCCCATTTTTCTACCCCAGATGAAATTCAACCAATTATCAAAAATATTATAGAGGGTAAGGAATTTCTATTCAAACATACAAAGAAAACCCCAACATTCATAAGATGAACTTCCTCTAATTGTAAATCCTTTTCCATTGATTCATTCAGAAATAGAGACAAGTTATTTCCAAGACCAAATGACTTACCAACTTTGGGTGTGACACTGCTGTTGACTCCATCTTCACCCATAACTACTACTTCATGCATGAATTCTGCACCTTTAGAATGTTTGGAAATGTCCTCCTCTCGTAGGACCTCCAAAAATAAGGTTTTTTTGTTCCCATCACCTTCTTTCTCCTTCTCACCATCCACCACACCTTCTATAATGTTCTAACGGGGGTTGTTATCAACAACCACCATTAATAGCACCATCCTTATAAATTTCTTCATGCTTAGAGGTGACCCTTCCAACCCTTTCCATATCACTATCTCATAAATACATGAAAACCCCACTTTTTCCCTAAGTCACATAGGCACAAAAAATAAAACATAGACAATTCGGGTAGAACAATCAAGGCACCAAAAATAAAATCAAAAAGAAAAATAAGACCCAAAACACTCACAAATCACTATAGGAAGGGGACCATGCACAAACATCAACAATAAAAGATGACCATAGAACAAATGTATCAAAGGGACCAAGGAAGCAAGGAGAAAACAAAGAGAGATTGAAGCATCAACAATGGAGGATGACTTTTCACCTTCCCATTTGTAGAGCTCCAAGCCTCTTCCTCTCAACTCATTCCAAATTATCTTAATGTTGAAATTATTTACTAAATAATCCTCTCCTAGTCAATAGTCTAAACCCCTTTCATTTTTTTTCTATATTATCCCAACTTTATATATATCCCACAATATATTAATCCCCCATTCTTCAATCTAATAAAATCCTATTAACCTAATAATCCTATTTATCCCCACTTGCCAATTTTTAATTTCTAAAATTCTAACTACCCCCTATCCACCTACCCATAGCCTTTCCTACAAACCTAGTTCCTAATCCCACTTTAAATCTCTCTTAAACCACATTAAATCCCCTAATCCTCCCTATAAGTCTCCTTAACCCACCTTGAGCCCCTCACTTCCCTTTCTGGGGAATTCTAATGCATTTTTAAATCAAGGGCTCATTTAATGACATGTCCTCCAAGGAATTTTTAATTCCTAGGAAAATTTGAGAGCCCTTGATCTTCAAAGACCCAACTTTGAATTTGGGCCATCCATTTACCCTCCCTCATTCCTATATAATCCATACAAAGATATTGGCCATGATAATGAGAAATTCAACAAGCTTGTGAAGCCTTCATGCTCTCTTAGCCATTCCCATTGCACTCATAATCCTTTTCTTGTCATATTGCATCCATAACCATTAATTTTGTGCACCTAATGAGTCCATTTTGCATCCAAATCTTGAAGCCATATCATGTTAGAATCCAACATTCATTGAGCATTTGTCTTTGAGAAACATCTATAATCTTGGAGGGGAGACTCAAAGAAATAAACTGATGGTAAGAGTACTCTAAATTAATTTTGATTATTTCCTCATTCTCTCTCTCTTTTTTTTTTAATGTTTTATGAGGTTTGAGTAAGTTTAGGTTAAATTGTGCATACTTAGTGAATTTGCTTAATTTTTGCATCATACACAAAGGATGAATACTTAGCTTTGCTCACCAATTGTCTGACTATGACTATGTTTTATTAGTGGAAAATAAACTGAAGCAATCTTGTGATTTGTTAGATCAACTATATTTCTTTATGTGTAGTGTTGATTCTAGCATATTTGGGTCAATATTGACTTGTAGTGGTCGATAGTACACTGTGCTAAAATATGGGTCTATGACTGTACGATCACCTTCATATATATTTGAAAGCTTTATATTTATGACGTCAAATAATAATGATGCACACAACTCCAAAAATCAACATCTTTCACCTTGGAAACCTATGTATGCTTGTGAGGGGTAGAAACTTACAAAAATCAAAAAAATGTTATACACTGAGCTGACCCCAATCACCCTTGTTGATGTTTGACTGTTGCCTATATATTTGATATTCTAAGGAAGAATATCAATCCACATGTAGTTGTTTCACTTAGTTTGGTTGTGAAATTGTGCTCCTCCACTATATGAATTCATCTAATGATTTGGTTTTGGTACTTGACAATGCTTACTTTGACTTGGTTTTAATATGATTCAAACTTGGCTTGTGATTACTCCTAGTGATTGGTTCACAATTTAAAAAGAATAAGGTAGATTTACTTGATGTGCAGTAGTGTTGTAGATACTAAAATCTAATTTATATAGTACCTTAGTCTTGTACACTTGGAAAATACCTTTCATGGTTGTATCTTTCAGTTCTAGACCTATCCACTATCTAATGGCTCACATTCACTATCTATTTATGCCTAATTGCTTATTTCTTAGTTCAACCATTATTGTTCTGATGACCAGGCCTTCTATATTGTGCAAAAAAATCTAAACTTGATTATTATATTTCATTGCAAGTTCTGACCTTGTACCTATTTTCTAACTCCTTAGAGACTTATGTCCCACGTAGACACATGTCAACACAAGTGTCCACTTTTCCTACAAAGTGTCCAGTGCCTAAAAGTCACCCAATTTACAAATGAAACATATTTTAAAGGTTGGCCTAAGTGATTTAATTCAAGATATTTCTAAAAGGGATCGGTATTGTTTCTACTCATGTTTTGCTATTTAATATTCAGAAGAAATAAGAAACTAAAGATAATGGTCAGGGGTTTGTACGTACCCAGATGAAGTTGCGCACCGTATCCAGACGTTGTAGGAGCTCCTCTTTGGCTGTGGAGGAAGACACCTGTAGAAAGAAAGAGACTTAAACACAGAAAATGTTAGATAGATATATGGTGGACTGCCAAGCACATGCTCGGTCCTAGAAGCGCAAAGATTTCCTTGAGGGATGACAGTCCACTTATTGATAAAAAGAGTGTCGGATAAAAGAAATGGTGAAAGACTAAGAAAGAAAAATAAAGATAACACGTACCTATATTCTGCTATTGGTCTTCCACATTTGTCAACGTCGATAGTCCTGTCGGCGTCGGTTGGTGTTGCCGATGTCGATTAGTTTGCCGATGTCGGTAGAGGCAATGGTCGATGTCGGTCAGGGCAATGGCCTTGGACAGGTTTTGGACAGGTTTATGGTCAACAGAGGGGTCTGGAAGGAGTTTGGGTCTGTGCAGGGTTGCAAGACAGTAAATAGGGTCTGAGAGGGGGCAAAAGGCAAAGGGTTGGTATGTAAATGGATAAGGATAGGAGGAAGGCTTTTCAGCCTTTCTAAGAAGAAAGTCAGGTTGTCTCTCAATAGTACTCAAAAATAGCAAATTGACTGATTACCAATCCATTCTAAAGATACTGAAATGAAAGGCAGAAGAATACTTAGCTCTTGCTTGATGAAGAACCAAAAGTGATTGAACGCTTATTCCTGTTTCAGCTTGTGTTGAGGTACCTGTGCAATGATCCAATCCAATCTGGAGTCGGGAGTGCAGAGTTTCTATAGCTAGGCAAGCGGTAGTTGAAGTCTGATGCTTTGTCTCAGATTCTGCCTATTAATGTCAAAGTCCAACCCAAGAGAGAGAGAGAGAGTCCAAGAGGAAGTCAATTCGAGATTCATGATTCATGATTCGTGATTCCAGAGTCTCAGAGCCTATAACTCGATGTTAGATGTTGGTTTATGTAACTGATGTTGGCTATCCCGCCAGTGTCGGCTGATAGTTGACCGACATCGGCAGTTGAAGAATGAGTAAACGGGCTAAGAAGCCCGTTCTCCATCTGCCAAGTGCACTTGTTGGTTTGGGAATGGTCAAATGATGGGGTTGATAAGCACGAGGGTTAGTTAGGGAATAAATAGGGAGTGAGAATAAGTCTTAGGTAGTTAGGATTGGGATGACTTAGTCATAGGGTGAGTCATGGGGTAGGAAATGGTCTTAGGGGTGAGGTGTCCAAGGCGAGGTGTCTTAGGTGAGGTGTCATGGGTGATGTCAAGGGTGATGTCATTAATTTAAAATAAGTAATTTATTTTAAATTAATAAAGTGTGTAAGGGACCAAGGGGACCAAGGGGGAGTCGACCAAGGAGTAGACACAATTTTGGTGTCTACATTTGCCCCTTTTTGTCTTGTTAGTTATTCTTGACAAACTGCAAGAAAAAAATAGGAGTAGGTTGCCCCAAGTAGGGGATGAAGTCTTTTTCTTGTCTTGTTGGTTGTTCTGATGAACTTTAAGACAAAAATAGGAGCAAGTTGTCCCAGGTATGGGTTGAGGTATTCCCCCTCAAAGTGGGAGTTGAGGGAAGGGAACCTGATATCAGGTGTCAATTTGATAGATAGTGGATGAGTATGGTGAAGTTGGAGTGTGAACGCTGCAATAGTTGAGATTGCGCATATACCACTTCACGTGATAGTCTAGTCAAATTGTCACAGATAAGGTTGAGTGCTAAAATTAAAGTAACCAGTCCCTAGCATTTAGTCGTAGCTGATTGGATTATTTGATCCAAGCTATAGCTCCAATGGTCATCATGTTCCAAGTATCCTGGGCTTAGGAAGTGCTCCTAAAAAACACGAAAATGTCACAAGTAGTGGGGATCAACTTGGGCGCGATCCAATACTTGTGAGGGTCATAATGTGGGGTGCAGACAATTTGCTAACTATTTGTGAGGTAACATAAATGCAATCAAAACAACCAAGGCAGAGTTGTCTCGAAAGTGGTTATGGTCTGAGGAGATAGTCATGATCTCCAAAGTTGTTGGTCGAGTTTGGTTGAGATATAAGTGATCTCAAGAGATGTGTGATGTGGTCAAGGAGATGTGTGTGATCTCCAATGTGCCCCATGAGAAGTCAAAGGTGACTTCTACAATGTCAGGGATAGTGGTTTGGTCATGAGTTTGGGCTACTTAAGTCATGATTAAAGGTTAAATGGTTTTTCCATCAGGTAGATGAACAAACGGGTGGCCGTTGTCATTAGGGAGATGAATAGGCGATTGGCCAAGCTAACCTCAGAAGACTGAGCGCTGCCTACATAGCCCCTATTTTAAGAGCCTCAAGCCAATGTAGTTCTTGAAAGAAGAGTCAAAGTGGTTGATATTTGTCTTGGTCATGCTTTGAAATGATGAGTGTATGATGATGTTACAACCTTTTCCATATTATGTGATGGTGTATTATGTAACATTGGTTATATGGTTTTTCATCCCTAGTAATTTTCCATATTAGTGATGGTGTATGCCAAAAATGAAATGAGTATATTTATGCTTTAGCAAGTGATGGTTTATGCTTGACATAAATTGTGTTTGGTCGATAGTTTCTATGTGTATTGTTGTCCATAGAAACTAGTGTGAATGGGTTATGTCATGTTAGTGGTTTGAAAATGTTTGGTTTGGTTTGGTTGGGTTGATAGTCTGGTTATGTGTAACCAAGATGTATAATAAGTGAAAGGCGTGTTGCTCTTTCATTGACAAGGACCATAATGATTGCATAGATAAGGTTTTTGGAAATAAAAGCCCCATTTATGCATTACATCGTTGACCATTAGTTTATGTTAGAGAAGTATTTGAATCACTTGATGTTAAGTGAGCTCAAAATCCATTGAGTATGTTGGGGTGATAGGTGTGATTATGTGATATGTGAGGGTAGCGTAACCCCTTTTTGATAGGAACAACATTGCCCTTTTTATAGGTGACCCTGAGAATGACTATAGGCAAGTCCATGATTTAATAGTTTGTCAGTCATTTTTTTTTGGTATATGGTAGATTGATCAATGCGAGAAGTCCATTTGGGGATGTGTTGTTGTGTTGTGGTCATGTTGTGTTGTGTATGGCGCAAAAATGTGGGCATAGCCATCCTTCGAGGGAGTGGTCTATAATTTGCTTTGTATGTTTGGATGTCTAGCTGTCCTTCAAGGGAGCAGTCTAGTAATTATAGCAATTATGCAGCTGTCCTTTGAGGGAGCAGTCTACATATATGGTTTATGACCTTGGAATAGGCATCCCGATTTTATGTTTTATTTTTGACTGAAGTTTTGGTCATGGACTTGACTATAGAGGTTTAAGGGTTTCCCTTTTATTAGGACAAAGCATTCATGCTTGTCAAAAGGGTTGACTAATGTTTGTTGGGAAAAAGGGTTGAAATGATTATGAATGACGATGACGGGGGTTGCTCAAGGGATGAGCTCAAGTTAAACGTCAAGTGAATGAATACTTGATTAACAATAGAATGGTCAGAGATGTAAGGCATTAAGGGGCTCAAGTTTTGGTCGGCCTTCGAAATAAGACTGACGATAAGTCCCTGATCTATGCTTGTGTGTTATGTAAGGTCCGAGTCAATTAGGAGCAAACTTGCCCCATTTTCTTCTTTCCATATTGGTCACATGTTGATGGTCTTTAAGGATGAGATCTTTGATTTTAAAATCTCGCTCTTTTAGATTATTATTGTGGGCATGATTTGGTCGATGTTGGATGTGAAGTCGGTTAGTAGGTTGTTGGCATTTTGTACAATGTCGAACATAGTTGTTGCAGTCTTGGTTAAGGGTGGGCCAGTAATAGCCTAGGTGGAAGATGCACTTGGCAACCATGTTACCACTGAAATGTCCCCCACAAATCCTATCATGGACTTGTTTGATGATATAGGAAGTCTCAGTGGTTGTTAGGCATTGAAGAAGGAGGCTGTCTAAGCCTCGTTTGTAAAGAAGTCCCCCTAACATGGTGTATTAGGTAGTACTTTTGATAAAAGCCTATCGTGCATTGCTAGAGAGGTTAGGAGGTATGATAAAATATGTCAAGTAGTCCACAAGTCATTTGTACCAAACGTCATGTGGACTAGAGAGGTTAGGAGGAATTTCCCCCAGAGATGTTGATTGATATATGCCCAAGATAGAAATCTTGGGTTGTGTTGGTTGAGAGGTCTTGACAAATAATGGATATGTCGGAGGTGTAGAAGTCTGGTCTTTTCCTTTATCCTTCACGGTTTGGGGCCTAGTGGCCACATTAATAGTGTTGATTTCGAATAAAGGTGGAGAAGGTGGTAAAGGGACTATAGTCTGATGATGGAACCCCGATTTAGGTGAAGAGGTTCGAGAGGCATGTGATGATGTTGGTGATTTGTTAAAAGTGTGGTCAAGAGGATCCTTAGTGAAAAGGGTATCCTTTTTGAAGTGTTGATGAATGACAGCTTTAAGGGCACAGCAACGCTCAGTGTCATGTCCAGGTGTGCGATGATACACACAAATTTGAGTGTCATCAAACCAAGATGGTTTTAGTCCAAGAGGTTAGAATGGTTTAAGAGGTGGGAGACTAATGCTGGAAGACTGTAACAATTGGTGTAATAGTGACGCATAACAACCCTTTAATGGGTCTGCACTTTTTGTTGTAGTAGGTGTTGACAACTTCTGTTTAAGAGTTGTAGGAGAATTTTGTTGTACCACTTTTTTGGTCGGTGGTGTGGTCATATGTGTAGATGACACTTTTTTGGTGAGAGGTGCCGAATGTTTTAGAGGATGTATGTTTTTAATGGGTGAAGGGAGTAATGGAGGCAATTTGCCTCTGTGAGGTGTTAGAGTAGGAAGCACTCCTATTAATGTGGACGGGTGTGGGCCCAAAATAGAGGGCAATGATGATGGTGGGGGAGGAGTTCTCCGATGTGGTTTAGCAACCTTATTTAATTTAGTGTGAGGACTACTATTGTGAGGGGTGAGGTTCAAGTCTACCTTCACCGAATCTTCTTCGGCCGAAGTGGGTGAGGTGGTAAGTTCCTCTCTCGACGGAGAAGGGATTGGAGATTGTGGCTCTTCAGTTGGATAGAGCATAGGGATGGTGATGGCTTCAACATGTGGTCTAGGAGTGGGGCAAGTATGATCCCCCATTGATGATAAGAAGGATGAGGGCGAGGCAACTAGCGTTGGTGCCATCAAAACATCCTCCAATATGGGAGAGTTCAAAGTTGACTCTCCTACATTTGAAAGTGGGGTGGATGGAAGACTAATAAGAGAAGAAGGCTCTTCTACCCATGGTGGAGAAATAATAGAAGAATGTTCTTCTACCTATGTGGACAAATAAGTTGATTAACCTCTTCAAACTGTGGGAGAGGTTGGTTAGAAACCATGTCGACCGTGCATATATTACGCTCTTGAAGGTCATCGGCTATGGTCTGAATGTTATGTTGACTTGGGGGATGGTTAGGAAATGGTTGTCTAAAGACATCCATGTGTTGGTTGGCCGACGCATTTGGGTTATCCAAAATAAGATCCCCCTTGTCCAACATGTCTTGGATGATGTTTTTGAATGTTTTTCAGTTGTCTGTGTCATGACCCTGGACACGATGAAAGTTGCAAAAGTCATTTTCCCTATACCATGTAGGGATGGATTTTGAGGGGTCAAATTGAGGTGTTCAAATTTGAGGGAGATTGAGGACCCCCTGCTTGACTAGTTTATCCAACACGGAAGCGTATGATTCTCCAATTGGAGTGTATTGACGCTGTATATACCATTGTTGGAATTGTTTTGTGATGTATTCTGATGTGGAAGGTTGAGATGGGTTGGTTGTTGTTGAAGGTGATGGTCTAAGGACTACAACATTAGCCAATCCTTTGGACTTAGAGTGAGAAGAAGAAGGTTTGGAAGAAGAATGGTCATCAGATTTTGCATTGTTATTTTTACTACGCAATTTGACCTTATCTTCTTCGACAGCACGGAGTTCAAGCTTTCGGGCCATGGTGAAAGCTTCGTCAAATATGTGAAATATTTGAACTCACAAAGTGGATGAGATGTGCTTGGCACATGCTCGTGAAAAGAGCTCAATGAGCTTAGTTTGAGGTAAAGAGAAGGAGAGTTGGTTGATCAATCCTCTCCAACAGGTGACAAAGTCAGCTATTGATTCATCGTCGAATTATTTAATAGAATATAGGTCTGTAATGGATACCTTTTTAGTGATGTTGATTGAAAAGTGGTCAAGGAATAGTTGGGTGAGTTGAGTGAATGAAAAAAGAGAATGACTGGCGATAGAGCTATACCAGTCAAGGGCGGCCCTTGAAAGTGACATGGGGAACGTGCGAAGTAATAATGCATCATCATGTGCTATGAGGTAACAAGCATGTCTAAACGCTCGTAGATGTTGTTGTGGGTCCTCATTACTCTAAAAATGAATGAATTTAGGGAGTTCCCACTGGTTAGGATAGGGTCGAATAGGCATGGAAGGGTGGATGGGTTCCTTGCATATTTGTTTGTATGACAGAACATTGCTTGAACTGGAAATGGATGTCTCAAGGTTAGACATCTTGTCCATCAACATCTTAATTAGATCAGCTGACAGATTGGCAAGAGGGGTACCCCCTAAGTTTTAAGGTACTTGTAAGGCATTAGGAGAGGTGTATGACGTACTTGGTTGCATTTGTAGAGGCATAACGTATTGGTAGTTCATCATAGGGACTGATGTTGAGGTCAAAGGGGCTTGTGTCGTGAAGTTGGTGGGCATAAGTTGACTAGATACTACCAAAGGTGGTTGAATGCCGGCATTGGTAAAAGGATAGGTAGTCACTCCCATGTTTATGGGTGCAAGAGTGTGTGGAGTCGAGACAATCAAGTTCTGGTATGGTGTAGAACTTGGTTGAATTGTTTGTGGTTGAGGGGGTATAAAAACCCCAATGGAGGTAGGTCCAAAAATAGAAAAGGAGGCCAAATCTTGAGGATTGGCCATGGTCGGGCTATTGGTCGAGGTAATAGGTTGAGTTATAAAAGGCTGGGTAGCGGATGCTGTTGATGTCATTGCCGCTTTAGTGACGAAAGTTGGCATCCCATAATCAGGATTACCTAAAGGGTCTCGCATTTGGCTTCTTGCGAGATAGTGTTGGAGAGCCTTGACGTTGTGGTCAAGGAGTCTCTCAAAGTCTTGATCTCCTTTGAGAATAATAGGAGATTGATGGGTGGGGGTAGGCTGGATAGGAGTACATTCAATATCTAAAATATACACCATTTGAGGACTTGATATAAAAGGCGAAGGCAGAAGTGGTTGTTGCCTCACGTGGTCAATAAGGGATTTAGCTTGAAAATGTGTCAAATCCATCCAAGGCAAAGGGGGTTTAAGTTCCAAAAATTGTATGTTTTAGTTTTAGAAAACCAGAAGGTATGTTTGATAGCAAAAAAGTTGGGTTTTTAGCTTGCTATTTTGGACAGAAAATCTGTTGACAGTGACCAACGTCGGTAGAAAGACCGATGTTGGTGACGATAAGTTGCCGACATCGGTGGAAAAACTGATGTTGGTGAGGAAAAGTTGCCGACGTCGGTTAAAAAACTGATGTCGGTGTCTATGTGTTTCCAGAAACTCAGAAAACTAAAAGTTTTTGGAAGAAAGAGAAAATTCCAAGTTGTTTCAAAACTCAAAATAATGCGTCCTTACTAGCTCAATAAACCAGATAAAAATAATAGAAAAGATGATGAAGGCAAGCAACCTCTAAACGTTAAATTCTTAAGAATAAATTTTAGAGTCGTGGTGGCTTATGCCTTAGAAGAATATGTTGGAAGAATGGGCTTTTAGAATAGGTCCTAAAAGAGGCAGTCTAAGGTTGGTTTCGGGTTATGTTTTGGTACTCAAAAAGTCTGTGTTAGGTTTTGTACTTGGCTTGGTGCTAGGGGCTTGCTCCCCTCACTTCATGAGCCCAGAGCCAAGCTGGGTCACTTAGCCAATATATACTTCTCCTAGAGTTTATACTCTGCCAGAGAACATAGTGGGTTCTCCCCTTGGTAGTGAAGTCCAAGTAGGATTACCAAGAAGGGTAAGGTATCCGCTAGGTGATGAAATCCTAGTCGGGCCTTGTCTTAGGTATGTTTAAATGTTTAGTTTGATGTGCTTGTGGTTTGGATGTGTAACATATGTGCACTATGATTTATTCATAATGCGTTTTTAATTACTAGATGAGCTAAAAATGCATTCAAGCAGGAATGAAATGCAATATATTTTTAACCCAAATTGAAGTGTTTTGTTCAGATGCAAACAAGTGAGGAAAAGGTTAAGAGTATGAATTTCACTACTCTATGCAAGAAAAAGATGACAAGAAGAAAAAGAAAGATGTTCTTTTTAACTTGTGCTTATGGTGTCTTTTCGAAATAAGGAGAAAGAGGAAGGATGCAAGAAGAAATCTAATGCATATCTATATGAATGTTTGCCTTTTAGAAGAAATGAACCCAAGGAAAATTCCAGGGTCCCACCAGGCGTGCAAGAATGTTTCTACTCATTTTTTGCTATTTAATATTTAGAAGAAATAAGAAACTAAAGATAATGGTCAAGGGTTTGTACGTACCCAGATGAAGTTGCGCACCATATCCAGACGTTGTAGGAGCTCCTCTTTGGCTGTGGAAGAAGACACCTGTAGAAAGAAAGAGACTTATACATAGAAAATGTTAGATAGATATATGGTGGACTGCCAAGCACATGCTCGGTCCCAAAAGTGCAAAGACTTCCTTGAGGGATGATAGTCCACTTATTGATAAAAAGAGTGTCGAATAAAAGAAATGGTGAAAGACTAAGAAAGAGAAATAAAGATAACACGTACCTGTATTCTACTGTTGGTCTTCCACAGTCATCGACGTCGGTAGTCCTATCGGTGTTGGTTGGTGTTGCCAATGTCGGTTAGTCTACTGACGTCAGTAGAGGCAATGGTCGATGTCGGTCAGGGCAATGGCCTTGGATGGGTTTTGGACGGGTTTATGGTTGACAGAGGGGTCTGGAAGGAGTTTGGGTCTGTGCAGGGTTGCAAGACAGTAAATAGGGTCTGAGAGGGGGCAAAAGGCAAAGGGTTGGTATGTAAATGGATAAGGATAAGAGGAAGGCTTTTTAGCCTTTCCAAGAAGAAAGTCGAGTTGTCTCTCAACAATACTCAGAAATAAAAAATTGACTGATTACCAATCCATTCTAAAGATACTGAAATGAAAGGCAAAAGAATACTTAGCTCTTGCTTGATGAAGAACCAGAGGTGATTGAATGCTTATTCCTATTTTAGCTTGTGTCGAGGTCCCTGTGTAATGATCCAATCCAATCTGGAGTCGGGAGTGCAGAGTTTCTGTAGCCAGGCAAGCGGTAGTTGAAGTCTGATGCTTCATCTCAGATTTTGCCTGTTGATGTCAAAGTCTGACCCGAGAGAGAGAGAGAGTCCAAGAGGAAGTCAATTCAAGATTCATGATTCAAGATTCATGATTCCAGAGTCCCAGAGCCTGTAACTCGATGTTAGATGTCGGTTTATGTAACCAAAGTCGGCTATCCCACCGGTGTCGGCTAACAGTTGATCGACATCAGTGGCTGAAGAATGAGTAAATGAGTTAAGAAGCCCATTCTCCATCCACCAAGTGCACTTGTTGGTTGGGGAACGGTCAAATGATGGGGTTAATAAGCATGAGGGTTAGTTAGGGAATAAATAGGGAGTGAGAATAAGTCTTAGGTAGTTAGGATTGGGATGACTTAGTCAGAGGGTGAGTCATGGGGTAAGAAATGGTCTTAGGGGTGAGGTGCCCAAGGCGAGGTGTCTTAGGTGAGGTGTCATGGGTGATGTCAAGGCTGATGTCATTAATTTAAAATAAGTAATTTATTTTAAATTAATAAAGTGTGTAAGGGACCAAGGGGATCAAGGGGGAGTTGACCAAGGAGTAGACACAATTTTGGTGTCTACAGGTATATATACACAAGATCAATCCTTATTCATTCACCACATGGAAATCACATACAGTTCACAAGGCAATATATCAAGTGGCACTCAATCAAGCATTCAAGTGAGCAAACCTATCTTATTTTTCTCTATTTTTAAATCATTCATGTTGGGGTTCTATATTGCACCCTAGCTGAGCAAGGGGATTGTTCAGGTCGTCTGCCCAAATCTAGACCAACATGGGATTGATCCTAGGCTGTGGGTATCCTAATAATGGATCAAACCTCTGGAGAAGGACAACTTCCTTCTAAATTTATCACCTAAACTAAAATGAATTGGGAAAAGGGAGAGAGAAACATAACAATATGAGAAAACATGTAAAATAGGTGATGCACCAATAATGTGATTTTTCATCGACTCTATTGAACTTCTAACAAACATTAATGAGATTAGATCTACAAATCTAAATGATTGTTTATGCATTAGTATTTCATTTAAAGGTTCACCAAATGATCAAAACCTAAGGGAAGTGATAGAGAGAATTGATTTAAGGCATTAACTAGTCAATGTATCCACTTGCTAACTTTAATCAAATAACATTTAACACTAAACATGACCTGTAAAACAATATAATCTAGTAACTAGGTGATATTCAGGATTCAACAAGGGAGATATTTCTACCACATATGTAAACCATTCTAACATTAACACACTATACCAAAATCATGAAATCTAAAAAAGAGTCCTTTATTTATCTCAAGAGGTTACAAAGATTAAATCTAGGTAGATTCTAGTCATGCCCAAGAGATGGATTATCAAGTTATTTTCAAGCCTTAGAAGCCTACATTTATAGAAAATAATGAGAGAGAGGGAAACTATGTGTTGGAAAAGGACCAAACACTTTTGATGGGTTAAGAACAATTAAAGGATGCTACCGAGTTAGGATCTTATCAAGAAGGCACAATTTCAAAGGCCTTGTAAAAGAATTTAATGCTCCATGATCCTTATGCAATCGCCAGATCTTTTCTTGGAACTCCATGATATGATATAATGATCTACTGATAAGGATCACATCTTGGAATTGGGAAAAATGTGCCACATCTACATTAAGTGGATATCTAAACCTAAAAATGTAAACCATGATGAGGTGAGACATAGGTCTACTATATGCAAAAACCAATCTTAGACCATTAGTTTTCACAAAGTCACTAGTCTATCCTTGACTTATATATTAGAACCAAAGGATGTATTTCACTTACATAGAGATTTGCTAATGATGTTTGATTTTTGAATTGTGGCCCTGGTTCAACTTAGGTTTGCTTTTGAGCTCAGCTCTTCTACATTTGCTTTGCCTGGGTCCAAAATAACCTCTTTGATTTTCATCAAAAATGTCTCAAGCTTGCTCTCGCTTATTGGCTATCGAATGCTAATTCAAACCCTTAAATTTTCTAACTCTTGTTCACTCTATTGATCTACCTATGCACATATGCCTATGATTCATTGATTTTATACCAACTGAATGCATTTGTGCCACTTGTCCTTGACTCATTAGCTCTTTAGATTCATTGACTAGTTTGACTCATGCTCATTATTCGATCAAGATGTACGAGTATATGTGCTTCATTGATCTTCTTGGTCCCACTTTCCTATCATTTTTTCATTCCATCAGATCATTTGTATGATTGAGAGTGAGCCCTTGATTTAGATTTGAATTATCAACTCTATCCTTGCTGGTACCACTTGACAATCTTGCATTGATTTTTAGGATCCTTCTATTAGTTTGTTAGTTCACATGATTATGCCATGTGGTGGCCTCTCTATCTCTCTAACTATTTGACCCATTTCACACCATTGGATCAAAATGTATGATTGAGCACAAACTATTAGATCTATTTTGGTTTGAAAACCAATGACTATTTATTGGGTCTTAAAATTGACATTTACGTGACTATCATTTGACGTCCACATGGACATATTTAACATCCCAAAAACTATCAAATATAGACTCCAATGGATTTTTTAGTGGCTTTAACTTGATGTTAATTTAATTGTTTCACTGCACAGGTTCAAATTTTATAGATTCTAACTTGAACCAGAAATCTCGTACAGGTTTAAATTTTTTTGAGGATGATCTAGGCATGTAAAATTATATTTACGCTTGATCCACTAGTCATGCAAGGTTTATTGAGAAAGATATAAAATGCAAAAATTGGCTAGTCTATTTGCTCTTGCATGATGTCCTAATGATGGTCTGGTCCTTCAAATCTTGATTTTAAACTTTTGTAGAATTTATAAGGCTCTAAATGAAATCTTGAGGCATATGCAAGCGTGTCCATGGCCTTGAATGCATTGAATACTATGACACTTGCTCAAGGACCAATTCCTTTCTCTATAGATTGATTAGAATGCACTTTAAGCAAGCTTAAAGTGTTTTAAAATCTTTATGGTCAATACGAGATCGTTGGACTACTCATTCCATCTAGAGCTTTGTCTAAGCCATTTTGATCATTTGATCAATTAAGAACCCTTCTTCTTTCTCGCCATTAGGACCATTTTCAACCTGACCTATCTGGGCACATGCTTGGTATGTGGGTCAAATTTGGCCAACATTTATGATGACTCATAGGGAATCATGCCTATTATGATTTAGAACCCAAACTAGTTTGCCTTAGCTAGCCCATTAGGTATGGAGTCACTACTTGGGTCTAACATATTGACTTGGATCTAACACTAGCTGCCAATATTGCTCTAACCTCTTTTTGAAACAACACAAAGACCAAAGGAGCAAAATAAAAAAGAGTGCCTAAGGCATTTATTGAAGGGAAAATAACCTAAAACAAAACAAGGATAATAAATAAATATGCCAAAAATTACACTTAGTGGAATTTTGAAAACTACCCTAATATATACAGCTTAAAACTATGTGTACCTTTCCTCTTGGATCAAAAGGAAAATTTGACAACTTTCCTGCACCATGAGATGTGGAATTTGGTGAGGCATGCAGCTACTTGAACCTTAGCCTTGATGCCTCCTTCTTTGTTATATCTGTCAACTTCATTGGCATGATGTTCAATGAGAACCAAGCAACTCCAAATAGGTCAGTTATGTGCATCCAAACAGTCTCAATTTCATCATATGGCTCCTCAGTTATAACCTCTAATGGCGGTTCAACAAGGCATACCTTCTTGGTTTCCATGGTGTCTTCAATAAGACTAGGCTTCTTCTTTGTTTTAATTTCTTCAAGTTAATCAAGGAGCTGATAGTCCATTCTGAAGATTTGAAACAAGTCCATGTCTACAATGAACTCTTGAGGTGTTAGAGTTGAAATACTACTCACTCCATCCCCTTTGACCTACTTATCAAGGCTGCTCTCCTTGGCTAAAATCAGACCATAGTCCCCTTGTAGAGGAACATAGCCTACTCTCAAGATCTTGAATAAATCCTCAAATGAGCCCTTTGGTTGGTTAGTAGCCTCTAGCTTCCCCACAAGTTCATTAGTGTGATCAACTATTTCTTTCATTTCCTCATACTCTACATAACATGGCATCTCATCATCCTTATTCTTGAAGGTAGAATTGCCTCTTTCACATCCAAGAGGGGTACCAATAACAAATTCCTCCTCATAAATGCTTGCATCCTCCTCAACACATTCTCTCTGAAACTCTTTTGAATCTACAATTTCTTGCTCTAGTTTCCACATGACATACTCCTCTTCTTGAGTGTGAATTGTAGAAATACAAGATGGCTCCACTTGTGATATAACTTGAATTGTTTGAGTAGCCTCTGCATAGAGGAAACTCATAAATCTTGGAACCATGGACTGCTTGACTTCTTTCAACCCTTTTACTTGATCAGATGGACTAGGCACAATATGATTCTCAAGATAAAGGCTAGGCATCACATAATTTGAGTGCATAGCCCACAAAGGTCTCCAAGTTTGAGATGGATGGGGTTCTTGAGGAATGGTAGGTGGAGTGGGTGGAGGGACAATTATTTCTTAGGGTGGTAAGTGAAGTGGGTCTTGAGGCATAGGAGGAATTGGTGTGAAACTTGGTACCTTTATGGACTGCTCTTTAGGGGGGGAAGCCATGAAACTGGGAACTTTCAATGGAGTAGATTACACTCGATGTAATTTTAATTGAATTCCTTTTGATGAAGGAAAGGATGTAGGATTTTGAGGAGGAAAGGGGAGAGGTTGAGTAGATTTATGTTTTCTTGATTGCATGATTTGGTTCTAAGATAGGAAAGATAAAGGTTCTTCTTTACCCTTTCGATTATGATTATCCTCCTCTTTCCTTTTATTCAACTCCAACTCTTTGATTTGCCTCACTATATTCTCTTGGAATAGCTTCTCTTGGGAAGGAATGGGTGGCACATAAGAAGGTTGAGGTGGTGTATATGAAGGCACATAAGAAGGATGGGGTAGGATCTGCTATTCTTCAAGGACTTTTAGCTTATCCTCAACGCTTTGAATGTAACCACCTACATCTATCACCTTACCTATGAGATTATTCTAATTTGTTCTTTCAATAGGTGCCCATTATCCTTTCACTTGCTATAATGACTCCCTTACACAATTGATCTGGTGAATAGGGACATCTTGGCCATAATACTTTTGTGATCACAATTATAGTGCATGCTTGTCAAGGCTCACTAAAGTTTGCCCAAGTGCTAGTATGGATGGCTCATGATGGGGTTGGTTAGAATCAATGTTATGATGGTCTTGCTATCCATATAAAGGATCAAGGTAATACTCTTACATGTATAACTAATATAGGTCCTCATATAGCTGGTGAGGATCATGAGGAAGGTAAGAGCCACCCCCTTGATAATAAGGATCATGAGAAACTTGCCAAGGTTCCTCATAAATTTGACATAAATATTGGTAGGGCTGATTAGGCTCATATGGATCATGGGGATCATATTGGGGCTAATGATAAGGTGGATAATAGGGATATTCACCATATCTATTCATATTGACCTCATATATCAAATGAGATGCAAAAATTGATTAGAAACTTCATTGAGACATACCTGATTTGCTCATAACTGAAAGCTTGATTTGGAGTCACCATTGGTGCTAATTTGCTTGCTTCCAAAAGCTGATAGAGGAGAGACACACCAAAAATCTTCCTCTTCATTTAGACCTAGTCCCACCAAGTGTGCCAAAACTATTGGGGTTCTATATTGCACCCTAGTTGAGCAAGGGGATTATTTAAGTCCTTTGCTCAAATCTAGACCAACATGGGACTGATCTTAGGCTGTGGGTATCCTAATAATAGATCAAACATCTGGAGAAGGTCAACTTATTTTTGGATCTATCACCGAAACTAAAATTTATTGGGAAAATGGAGAGAGAAACACAATAATATGAGAAAGGATGTAAAAGAGGTGATGCACCAGTAATGCGATTGTTCATCCACTCTATTAAACTTCTAACAAACACTAATGAGATCAGATCTACAACTCCAAATGGCTGTTTATGCATTATTATTTCATACAAAGGTTCACCAAATGATTAGAACCTAAGGGAAGTGATGGAGAGTCCTAATTCAAGGCACTGAATAGTTAATGTATCCACTTGCTAGCTTTAATTAAATGAAATTTAACATTAAACATGACCTATAAAATAATATAATCTAGTAACTAGGTGATATTTAGGATTTGACAAGGGAGAGATTTCTACCACATATGCAAACCAATATGATGTTAACACACTATACAAGAATCATTAAATCTAAAAAAGAGTCATTTATTTATCTCAAGAGTTTACGAATATCAAATCTAGGTAGAGGCTAGTCATGCCCAAAAGAGGGATTATCAAGATATTTTCAAGGCTTAGAAGCTTGCATTTATAGAAAAGAATGAGAGAGGGAGAATATGCATTGGAAGAGGACCAACCACTTCTAATGGGTTAACACCAATTCGAGGATGCTGATGAGTCAGGATCTTATCAAGAAGGCACAATTTCAAAGGTCCTACAAAAGAATTTAATGCTCCATGATCCTTATACAACTGCTAGATCTTTTCTTGGAACTCCATGATATCATCTAATGATCTACTAACATGGATCACATCTTGGAATTGGCAAAAATGTGCCACATCTACATTAGGTGGAAATTTGAACTTAAAAATATGAACCATGATGAGGTGAGGCACATGTCCACTATACGCAAAAACCAATCTTAGACCATTGGTTTTCACATAGTCACTGGTCTATCCTCAACTTTTGTATTAGACCCAAAATATCTATTTCACCTATATAGAGCTTTGCTGATGATGCTTGGTTTCTAAATTATGGCCCTGGTTCAACTCTAATTCACCTTTGAGCTCAACTCTTCTATATTTACTTTGCCTAGGTCCAAAATAACCTCTTTGACTTTCATAAAAAATGTCCCAAGCTCACTCCCACTTATTGGATATCAAATGCTAACTCAGACCATTGACTTTTCTAACTCTTGTTCACTCCATTGATTTGCCTATGCATGGATGCCTTTGAGCCATCGATTTTTTACCAACTCAATGTGCTTGTGCCACTTATCCTTGAATCATTAGCTCTTTGGATTCGTTGATCAATTTGAATCATGCTCATCATCTAATCATGATGTATGAGTGCATGCAATTCATTGATATTCTTGGTCCCACTTATTATTTTTTTCTCTCCATTGGATCATCGATATGATTGAGCGTGAGCCCTTGATTTAGCTTTGAATTGTCAACTCTATCCTTAATGGTACCACTTGGCAATCATGTATTGATTCTCAAGATCCTACTATTAGTTTATCAATTCACATGCTTATGCCATGTGGTGGTCTCTCAAGCTATCTGACTTTTGGACCCATTTCATGTCTTTGGATTGAGATATACAATTGAGCGTGGACTGTTAGATCTGCTTTGGTTTGAAAACCAATGGCTATTTATCAAGTTTTAAAATTAACATCTACATGACTATCATTTAATGTTCATGTGAACATATTTAATGTCCCATAGACCATCGAATTTAGACTCTAATGGATTTTTTAGTGGCTTTAATTTGACGTTAGCGTGAATGTCTCATTACATAGGTCCAAATTTTAAATCTTCTAACTCGAACTAGAAAGATCGTGTGGATCTAATTTTTTTTGAGGATGATCTTAGCATGTAAAACTATATTTATGCTTGATCTATTGGTCATGCAAGGTTTCTTGAGCAAGATTAAAAATGCACAAGTTGGCTGGTCTATTTGCTCTTGTATGACATCCTAGTGATGGTTTGGTCCTTCAAATCTTGATTTTGAACTTTTACATAATTTCTAAGGCTCTAAATGAAATCTTAAGGCATATGTAGGCTTGTACATGACCCTAAATGCATTGAATACCATGACACCTACTCGAGGACTAGTTCCTTGCTCTATAGATTGACCATAATGCACTTTAAGCAAGCTTAAAGTGTTTAAAAATATTTGCGATCAATGTGTTAGAAAGGAATGCTTGCCGTTACACCAAAAGGTTGACCTATTAACCCCCAATACAAACACCAGATAAGTACCCAGAGGAGGCTGTTAGTCCATTTCACAAATCCCTGAGGGGGATGTTGGTGATTAGTCCAACAATGCCCCCATCAACATTACCTGAGGGGATTCAAACCCGTGACCATGGCTCTGATACCAATTGTTAGAAAGGAATGTTTGCTGTTGCACCAAAAGGTCGACTTGTTAACGCCTGATACAAACACCAAATAAGTACCCATGGGAGGCTGTTAGTCTATGTCACAAATCCCTGAGGGGGACGTTGGCAATTAGTCCAACACAATGCAAGATCCTTGGACTACTCGTTTTATCTAGAGCTTTATCCAAGCCATTTTGATCATTTGATCAATTAGGAACCTTGCTTCTTTCTTTGGATTAGGACCATTTTCAACCTGACCTATTTGGGCACGTGCTTGTGGGCCAAATATGTCCAATAAGTCACATGAGTAATATTTATACAGGTATAAAGCATTCAAAGAGTAGCCCATGAGCCATATTTTCCAAGTTATTAGTTATGTAACTACATGTTTTTGCTTATCATGCATTACATCCTTGTGCACACACAAGCCAATATGCAGGTGATAACTACATAGTCTAAGGCCTTCTTCAAAGTATTGTCTATGTAGGTAGTGCCCATTGATAGAGGTATCCTTAGGGTAGATCAATACTATGATCCCACTAACCCATTTTTATCATAGTCACTTCCAGTGTGAAGAGATAAGGTTTGATCATTTGATAAAGAATGACAACCTGTGTGCATGATCTAAAGACATCAAATTAAAGGTGACAAAACCCAAAATATTCTAGTTGGTCACATCCAGATCTAGTCAATATTTAGTATAGGAGACCTAAAATAAGGTTAGATACATGTGTTGACATAAGTGTCTGAGGCTATAAAAAGAATATTTATAGAATCTAACAACTATTCTGGGATCATCTTCCAGTCTACTTCCATCTTGTTTGAGATTAGACCCAAGTGCATAGAATACACTAGCTAAGTATAATTTATTTTAATATCAATTAATTGACATACTTTACTATTTTTAACAATCTTAGTTGTATAAATTTAGAATATTATTTGTCTAAGTTTTATATTAATTTACTTGCTTATTAGATTAGTTCACCATCCTTATGTAAAAGTTAATATAATCCCCTTAGCCTTAGATAACCAACACATATAAAATTAGGGTTAAACAAGTGTAGATATATGTGTACTAGATAATTATCACGACCACTATCAAGTGAGACCTTGATTAATAGAGTTCAATTGAGTAATTTCATATGCCATCGACACGTTACAAAGATGGGCCAACCCTAAGGAAATGTTTGAATTTAAAAAGAACCCATTTTTTAGGAGAGGGTTGGTAGTATTAGGGCCAGTTTAGTATTTATTAATGATATTTAACCAATATGACATCACTGACCCATGTACATGAGAATTAAACTAAACATTTGGACATGTTTGTGTAGGATAATATGCTAGTTTGAAATAAATAGTGAGGTCCCTTTAGGTGTGTAACAACATAATGAAAACATCAAAATTATAAAGTAGCCTATAGATATGAGAGAAGGGTGGGTTAGGACCATATTTATGCATGCAAGTCATGCATGGTAAATGTATGTTAAACTTGTCATTGTCAAAAACTTAATAATAGATTTTAGTATTTACAAATGCCCCCCTTTTATTTTAGGAATGAAATTACTAGAGTAAAAAAAAAATGTATACTTGAGTGTGTAAAACACATCTTGTCTTTATAAGGAATCTGTAATTGTGTATGTCACTCAAAAATAATAACCCTAAAACAAACATATAGTAGTCAATGTCCATAGATTGAAAATTGAAATATGAACTTGAAACTTAAAAATTAAAGAGAAAGGAAGGAGTATCCATGTGCATTGGTGAAAACCATGTTTCCCTTACATTTTGTTGGAGATAATGTTTCTTTGGCTAGATAATATTTATTAATTATATAACACCTCAGTCTTGTACACTTGACAAACTCAAACCTTGGTTTTCCTATTAGTTCTAGACCTTTCCCACTTCCACAAGTTTCACATTTGCTTTCTTGTGCCTCTTGGCCTATCTCTTAGTCTGACTAGTCTTATATTGATGACTTAAGCCTTCTATCTTACCTAGAATGCTTAAAATTTACTTACTTTATGGCTCTACAAGTTTTGAGTTTGCACATATTTTATTACTCCCTAAACACTTGCGTCCCAGATAAACACCTACATCAATGCAGTTGTCATATTCTGATGTAAGTGTCTAGTCCTTTAAAGTCATCTAATTTGCAAATGAAACATATACTAATGGTTGGATTAAGTGCTATTATGCAAGATATTCTCTTGATAGGAGTGATATATATGCACCTTCATTATTCATTATAAATTTACCTAGTATAGACCTAACATGAATACCAAGAGCATTTAAGCAATCACTAAGTAAGAAATGCTTCCCTATTTTCTCCTATTTTTATATCAGTCATAGGGACAACACGTCTACAACATCTACATATTATATTGGCTCTTTGACATCTATGTTTTAGTTCCATGTTGATGGATAAAATATCAATTATTTATACATACACATGAGTTTAAAACTTTTATTTAAGCATAATACATGCATACATAGATACATGATCTATGCACTTATGGATGTTGGGCCTTCCTTCTTCTCATATCACCAGGACATTAGGGGCTCCACCTTTTATCATGTTTGAGTTTGTTGGAATTAAATATAATGAAAGGGGATGGGGGTGAATACAATTCCTTAAAACAATCCTTAAATTTCACTTAACATCCATGAATCATTCACTCACATACATATATTAACCAATGCATACAAAAACATCTATGAAAGCATACAACAAAAAAACATAGGATATATGTGAGAAACCCTCTTGGGGGATAAAACACGCTAATGAAAAAATTGGAGTATAGTCCTATAAGTACTGAATCAAAATTTAAGTGAGTCACCAACCCCATAACGAGCATTAACCCCTCACTAATCAAGCACCAACTCAACTAGTCCTTTAGCAAGCACCAACTTGTAAGGAGGCTCCAACCCTCTATATAACTCAGAACCAACTCAACTATCTTGAACATATGATCAACTTATAACACTTATTTATACCTCAAATGAATTTTACCTCTTTATTTTTCTCTTCTCACTCTACTTTCTCAAATAGCCTATTAGGCCTTCTCAGTTAACTAGCCCTTTCCCTAGCAGAATTAGGTGAAATGACCTTGCACATCACTTGTATAAACATAGTTAGATATTCATGATATATTTAGCATATATTCTAATGATATTAAATCCCTTTACCTAATTATAAAAACTCTATATCATTCACTCATATCCTCAATAATCTAACTAGTCGAATTTGGCCTATTAGACCTTCTCTTTATACTTGACTCTTGCTCTTACCCATCTAGGTTAGCCAAGAACCTCACCATGATTGGATAACCATTGGAATATATATATATATATATATATATATATATATATATATATAATTGGATCAACCATTACATGGGTCAGTCATTATCCTTGAGGACTAAAACCATCATTAAGCTTAATAGAGACCTAATGCAATTAAGCTTTCTCTAAGCACATGTTCCACTTAAGCCTCTTTGGAACATATTGAGCCTCAAAAAATGGATGAAACTCATATTACACTATTAAATTATACCCATGATAATAATACCTTATGTAATCAAAACCATTTAATTTATTTCACTCTTTGAGCCACACAATTAGGTCTACTTGCCAATAAGCCTTTTTAATATCAGAAAGTTTGATTTATAAATGTGAATCATATACTAAACTTTTCCACATAACAATACTAAAAAAACACATTTATATAATATATATGACCTTAGGTTAAACATAATTTTTATTATAACCCATCAAACAAGGCAAAAACCTCTAACTAATCAACTTCATATGCTCACTTAGAACTACACACATGCCTTAAGAACCCAATCAAAAGCCTTTGACATTTCACAACTTTATAGAAGTTTATAATGCATAAAAATGTTATAAAATTAACCTAATATACCTAAATAATAACTTAATGTGTATTGTATTCATCAAATCTATGCAAAAAGACTCAGGAACAACATTCTCACTCATACATAGAAAATTACATGTAGCACCAAAAACATAGTCAAGAAGATCAAGTCTTAAAATAATTGTGAAAACACTTTTATGATATTCCAATGGTTTTAAATGAACCCTAATCATCTTTAAATTTTAATATATGGATTAATATCAATATTGGTCTTACAGACCAATCTCACATCTTCACTCTACATAGACTTCACTATGTTAGACATATCACTTTGAGAATAACTTTTAGAATGTTTGTGTGCATCATAAAAAATTATAAATAAAGTAGATATGAGGTATAGTTATTCAAAAATTAACCCATGCATTTGGATCCATCCCTAATCTTCTACAACTAAATCCCTAATCTCTTTCTCACTACTGCCTAGTTTTCTCACTGTCTTGCTCATTAGGCATTTTTAGTGACAGGCCAACTTATATGACAATTTTATAAAATTTTAGGTCTGAAACATACTAAAAAAATTACATGGTCATAAACTAAAAGTGTCACACATCATCCTTCATCCATTTTCATGCTTTGTCTTGGTCAACCTTGCCTACTAAATCAAAATTTCAAGAAATAAGGGGTTTCTTATAGCTTCTAATCACTCTTATGACAAACCAAAACCACCTAGAGAAACCTAAAAGAGTCCTTTACATGTTAAAAAAATAAAACTAGGTAAACAAAACCATTCTGAGTCATAACTTACAATATCTTTCCTATCAGGTTATTATGAGGGTTTTGACTAGTTTCCCTTTTTAACAATCATTCATAAAGGATTTCCCCTCAAATCCAAAAATAATGAAAATAAATTAAAGCTAGGAACCTTCCCAAACTTCCATCAACTAATTAAGATCTCATTCAAATGTTTCACATGCCAATGAGTATAATAAATTCCTTATGGGGTCTGCAACACCCTATTTTGTGCACACATAAAACCTTAACACCAATTTTCATTCTTTATCTTTCAGGCTATGACCTCAAACTTGGTCAAAATACTTAACACAAACTCTCATAATTTTGAAAATTATCTCAAGAGATTTGACACCTAGGTAAATTAACTTGACCCCTCATTAGACCACATTAGATCTTTTTTCACACTAGGCCTTGAACTAATAGTCATACTTAGACCATGATCACACCTTGAAACCTATTTTACTATTCTCAAAACCTCATTATCATGTCAAATGACCTTATACCTTGCTCACACATTTCCACCCATCATATCAAAATCCTTATATTGCTTACCTAATCATGCTACCTAGCTTGTGCCTCCGTATTAGGTTTCTTCATTAAGGACTAAGCGTTAAAACTTGACTTTGGAACTCATTTGAAGGATTATTTGACTCTTACTCATGTTTACACTAATTTTTATACTCTCTTATTATTGTATTGACATAAATAACCAAGCTCCACTATGCATCATGCATAAACCTTCTCTCAAGGCTAGACTAGGCTTCTCAGGACACTTAGTACACAATAGTAGATTACCTTGCATCATTAAATCAACTTTGACATGGAATCAAACTAAAAAAAATTTCTAGGTTAAATTTAAATTATATCTTAATATATAAAAAAGATGTTGAATTCAAATTTTCTTTTGTCATGAGACTTCTTTGACACATATCATCTCACCATGCATGGCCTCAACTCTGACCTTAACATTAATGACATATGTCTTGACTTTGACATCAATGACAACAATAATTATTCAACACAAATAATAAAAACACACCTCAACAATCTCCCCATTTGTCATTGATGGCAACATTTAGATAAAATTGATTAGTCACAACTCCCCAAGCTGAATCTTCTTCAATACTTGATCTTTCTCCCAAATAAGAAATTTCTCCCCCTTTAACATTAATGACAAAGGGTCATCTTCTTGGAAACTATCTAATCCTTGGACCTAAAATAACACATCTTTTCTCTTTAAAAAAACTTAACACAAATCAAGATTACATACATACTCTTGGGGGATGATTGGCTCCCCTTGTCTCCATAAGAATTTCAGACATTATTAAGACTGTGACTTGGTTTGATCAAATCATCATACAAATTATTTGTGACCTATCTCTTGTGATCACACCTGCAATAGAATCTTGACTAAACCTTGAATTTGAATTTCATCAAAGAACACAAAACTCCCCCTATGACCAAGTATCCTTCATGCTTCTTGCTTACAAACTGAGTGCCTCCATGAAGCCTAATGGAGTCACCTATTCTCTAAGAAACTAGAACAACATAAAATTAGGAGATTCCCATATCTCCATGTCCTTACTAGACTGATTTTCCTTCATGATCCTTTTAGGCTTGACCTCTTCAATCTTCTCTTGAATAATATTTTGACTTGGTCTATTAGTCTTAACTCTTTCATCAACAAACTAAGCCGATAAAGAGAATTATTGGCATTCTTTTGCATCTTGACCATGCTCCACCATGGAAAATAGTCCACTTGGACTTGTAGAATATTCATCAACCTTAGCTTCCTTGGGTTTCCACTCACTTTCTTGTCATTTTTCTTATACTCTAGGAGCCTCAACTTTCATGTTTTGTCTTGAGAAATCATGCTTACAGTGTTTTAAAATATGGCCAAACTTTTGATGGAAACACACCATGACCCATACTTATTGATTGATGAATATACTCATAGTTCCATGCATATTTATTTTTAGAGGGCTTTCTACAATGCCTTATTCTATGTCCAAATTGGTTACATGAATAAAAATATCCATTGAAAGGGTTAGCATACCTTATAGTATTAAGATAATTGATAATATTATCCTTCATTATACCATCACCCTCATCCTTTGATTGATCATTTACCTTCTTGATCACATTAGTTTTCTTCTTTTGGTCTCTATTAAAACTAAGGCCTATTTTATCATTAACAATCTTTTGAATACTCAAAATGTTGTCTAGATCATTGGTACTTTTTTCAAATCTCATAAAAGACTTAACCTTACTTGATGTTTGATCCAAATAAGCTCTCAAGTAATCCACTTCAGTTACATACCTTTCACATTCTTCTTCTTTGGTCTTTAATCTCAAGTTGAGTCTCCACCTGTTTGACTATTTCTTCTTGTTCCTTGGAGTTGTTACTTAGTATATCTTCAAACAAGTTGATTTGATCCTCATAGTATTTGATAATAGACCTCATAAAAATATTATTATTCTTTACCATATTCAGTTCTTATAGAGTATTAATCAATTTAGTCTCAAAGTCTACCTCATCATCATCTTCATCTGAATCACCAACAACACCTCCAATCCATATGGACTCTTCTTGATTTGAACAACTTGATTCCTCAGCCATAAAGAGAAATTTATTGACATCAAGGCCATCACCTTCATGGTCAATCTTAGAATCACTTCTCTCACTCTCATCAGATGAGCTGTAATCTTCCTTGGTGTAGAAACTTCTTTTGCTCTTAAAAAACTTCTTTTTATCATCATATCTTCTAAAGATTTTCTTTCTTGTATCAAATCTATAAGACCTTTTATCATCATCATGTCCTTTATCATGATATTAATCATCTTTTTCCTTATGATTATGATAGAATTTATTAGCAAAGTGTCTAATCTTTCCATAATTGAAGCATTTAAATGGTAGCTTGCCCTTGTATTTACCTGAGTCTATCTTCAACTTTATTAAAAACATAGCTATTAACTCATCATCATCAATATTAGATTCATCTTTATATTTGAATTAATTACCTTGTGTCTTATTATCCTTTAACTTCTTTTCTACCTTGAATGCAACTTCCTTCTTTTTAGGTCTTCCTTTACTTGTCCTCATCTCATAGGATATAGGGTGCCATGAAGTCCATCCATCTCTAGCTTGTCTAGATCTTGCATCTCTTTAATAACAGATACCTTAAAATAAAATTTGGGAGTTAAAGATCTCAATTTTTTTTGAACAATATTAGACTCTTTCAATTCTTCACCTAGGCCTCTTATGATGTTGATCACTTCATCAACCCTTAACAGGTAGGCTGCAATGGTCTCATCTTCATTTATTTTTAAGCTTTAAAATTATCTTCTATGGATTTTAAACTTAGCCAACTTGACCTTGGAATCTCCATTATGACTAGTATTAAAATTGTCCCATATTTATTTAGCAGACATACAGTGCATCACCTTCACAAGTTTTCCTCTGATAGGCCACACATAATACCATTCATTACTTTTGAATTATTGTCACTAGTCTTCTTACCTGTTACATATGTAGGAGGAATATGGGGTGAAATATATCCATCTAAGACTGATTACTAAAAATTATGACCTTGAGACATCAGATATGTCCTCATCTTGACACTCTAAAAAACATAATTGGATACATTAAATAATGGAGCCTTGCTTGTAGAAAAACCACCTTGTGCTTGATTAACCATCTTCACTTGCTTAGAATCTACTTTATGTTTTTAAACCTCATTCAATGGACCTAATATGATAATTTTTTTTGGAATTACATATATTGAGAGGGGGGGGGGGGTGGATCGGTTGCCTTAAAATAATCCTTCAATTTCACTTAACATCCATGAAACATTCACTCACATACAGACATTAACCAATGCATACACAAGCATCTCTGAAAGCAAACAACATAAGAACATAGAATATATGTGGGAAACCCTCTTGGGAGATAAAACCCAATAATTATAATCTTTTAATAAATTCATATAAGTAATTAATCATATTTTTAGTGAGGCACCAACTCCATAAGGAGCACGAACCCCTCACTAGTCAAGCACCAACTCAACTAGTCCTTTAACAAGAACCAAATTGCAAGGAGGATCCAAACCCATAGGTAACTCAACACCAACTTAGATACCTTGAAATTTGATCACCTTATAACACATATTTCTCACTTAGTTTAATATTACCTCCTTCTTTTTCTCTTCTTACTCTACTATCTTTCTATAATAATCTATTAGGCCTTCTCTCTTAACTAGCCCTTTCCTTGGTAGAATTAGGTCAAATGACCTTACACATCACCTATATAAACATAGTTATATATTAATGATATATTAATCATACATTTATGATGACATTAAATCCATTTACCTAATTATCACAACTATATATCATTTGCTCATATCCTCAATATTCTAACTAGTCAAATTAGGCCTATTAGACCTTCTCTTTATTATTGACTCTTGTTATTACCCATATAGGTTAGAAAATAAACTAACAATACTTGGATAACCATTTTAATATATAAAAAAACATGTTTTGTAAGTGGAAAATCCATTACATAGGTTGGTCACTACCCTTAAGGGCCAAAACCATCATTAGGCCTAATAGAGACCTAATGCAATTTGGCCTTCTCTAAACACATGTTTCACTTAGGCCTCCTTGGAACACCTTGAGCCTCTATAAATATATGAAAAAATTCATACACACTTAAATTATAACCTTGATAATATCATCTTATGTTCCCAACACCATTTAATTTATTTCGCTCTTTGAGCCACATAATTAGGTCTACTCGCCAATAAGCCTTCTTATTGTCAAAAAGTCTGTCTTGAAAATATGAATCATATACTAAAATTTAACACATATAAATAATAAAAATAAAATGGATATAATATAAATTAACTCAGGTTAAACATCATATTCATTATAATCCATCAAATATGACAAAACATCTCTAACTGATCAAATTCATATGCTCACTCAGAACTGCACACAGGCCTTAAGAACCCAGTCAAAAGCTTTTGAATTTTCACACATTAATAGAAGTTTATCATGAATAAAAATGTGTAAAAATTAACCTAAGATACATAAATAAAAAATTCATGTGTATTTGTTTCATTAAATCTATGAAAAAAGACTCAAGAATAATATTCTCACTCACACACAAAAAATTACCTGGAGCACCAAAAACATAGTCAAGAAGATCAAGTATTAGAACACATGTGAGGACACTTTTATGATATTAAAATGGGTTTAAATGAACCTTCATCATATTTAGATAATATTTAAATATATTTATTTCAATTTTTAATGTCAATATTGGTCTTATAGACCAATCTCACATCTTCATTCTACACAGAGTTCACTATGTTAGATAGATCACTTTGAGAACAAATTTTATCATGTTTGTGTGCATTATAAAAAATTATATATAAGGGAGATATGAGGTATAGGTATTTTAAAATTATCCCATGCATTTGGATCCATCCCTAATCCTCTGCAACTAATTCCTAATTTCTTTCTCACTAATGCCTAGTTTTCTTACTGTCTTGATCATTAAGCCTTTTTAGCGATAGGCCAAATTACATGATCAGTTTAGAAAATTTTAGGTCTAAAACCTGATTATAAAATTAAATTTTCATAAAATTAAAGTCTCACACATCATATTCCATCCATTTTCATATTTTTAATTGATCAACCCTGCTTACTACATCAAAATTCTAAGAAATAAGGGGTTTCTTGAAGCTTCTACTCACTCATGACAAACCAAAACCACCTGGATAAAATTTTAAGAGTAATTTACATGTTCCAAACATAAAAATAGGTCAAAAAAACTATAATAATCCATAACCTACAATATTTTTCCTATCAGGTCATTATGAGGGTTTTGACTAGTTTCCCTTCTTAACAATCATTCATAAAGGATTTCCACTCAAATCCAAAAATAATTCCAAGAAATTAAAGATAGGAAAATTAAAAAAATTCCATTAAATACTTATGATCTCATGAAATTTTTTCACATGCCAAGAAGCATAAGAAATTCCTTTTCAGGTCTGCAACACCCCAGTCTTTGCACACAAAAAACCTTAACGCCAATTTTCATGATTTATCCTTAGAGATATGACCTCAAACTTGGTAAAAATAATTAAAAAAACCTCTCACACTTATAAAAATTCTATCAGGACATATGGAACCTATGGAAATGAACTTGACCCCTTATTTGACCATGTTAGGTCTATTTGCACACTAGGCCTTAAACTGCCAGTCATATGTAGACCATGATCACACCTTGAATGAAACCTCTTATAATATTATAAAAACCTCATTATAATTTTAAATGACCTCATACCTTTATCACACACTACCACCCATCATCTCACAAGCCTTATACTTCTTATCTCATCATGCTACCAAACATGTGCCTCCTTACTAGGTTTCTTCATGAAGGACTAAGCCTCAAAACTTGACCTTAGAACTCATATAAAGGATTATTTGCCTCTTATCATGTTTCAGCTATTTTATATACTCTCTTATGCCTATATTGACACAAGTCACCAAGCTTCACTATGCTTCATGCATAAACCTTGTTTCAGGGTTCGACTAGGCTTCTCAGGACTCCTAGTACACAACAATAGCTTATCTTGTATCATGATGTTGAATTTGACATGCCATTAACCTAAAAAGAATTAATAGGTTGAATTTAAATTATATATTGATATAGAGACAAGAGGTTTCCTTCAAATTTTCTCTTGTCATGAGACTTCTTTGACACATATCATCTTGCCATGCATGGCCTCAACTTTGAACTTGACATGAATGACATCTGTGTTGATTTTAACATCAATGAAAATAATAATGATTTAACATAAAAAGTAGTAACATACCTCAATATATCTAATATGTACTTACATATGCCTTTATCTATGCTTATATCTTATATAATGTACTTGATATGCTATGTGTTGGTTGAATATTTTGTCTATCAGCGTATTGGTAAACAAAATAGGTCTTATCAGACAAAGTAAGAAGATTAGTCATCCTAATGTGTAAGTTTAACACATCAGAAGGAGATTGCTCTCTCCTCTCATCATGGGGAGGTTCCCTGTGGATATGCTATGTATATGTATAAATAGAAAATAATACTCAAGGGTAGGACAAGTCATCCATCTCTCTTTCTTTAGAGATGATGTATACAAAAAAAAGGAAAAACTCAAGGGAATGACAGACAGCTCTCCTCTTCTTTTAGTAGAACTATTCAGCCAACCACAAGAATACTCTTGGAAATAAAAGCAGAATATAACTGAGAGTATGATAACAAGCAAATTGAGACACAACACAAAGTCTGCACCTGAAATACTCAAGAGTGATATACGAAGGGCAATGAAAGCTCAAAGTCTTCTCAAAGTCCTTTACACAACAATATAAATAAAACACACTGAAGGTAGCTTATGGGAGCACAAAGTCTCTCCACAGTTGATTCTTAAGGACACCTTCCTGACTAATTTTACTAATCCTGCTTATTAAATTAATGAAACAAAAAAGATATCATACCATAAAGTTTGAAAAAATCCCTTGCTTTCATTAACAGAATATGATCAATAGACTGAGCACAAAGTCTCAATGATGCCTCTCAATTTGGGTAGAGTTTCATTCAAATTATCAAAAAGAAGATCCAATTACAATGAATGAAAGTCCCTTATATACCCACTTCAAGAAGGACTCAGGAATAGTAATACATCATGATGCGTTGGGAAATGTTAGGAAGATGGGCTAGAACTTTGAGGCATTTTACCCATTTGATCTTATTAATGTAGATAAACAAGCTACGCAATTGAAAGATTACAATTCTCAATGTCCACCTGGCGGTCTAATCTTGTCTTCATCGTTCCTCCTTTCTAGATTAATTGAATCGGGTCTTGGATTCATTCATTATTCTATCTTTCCTCACTTTTAGCTAATTTTTGTCTTGAATTCTGGGAATGCATTCGGGTTTGTAAATCCAAAGGATCAATGACTATTTCACTGTCTTTAAAATTGACGTTTACATGCCCGTCAATGTGATCTCAACGGCTAGTTCACTATCTTGAATTTGACGTCGTTGGGGGCATCACCCCTTGGTCTTCTTTTGGCTTTTGACTTCACCCTTTTAGGCCTTAAGAAGTGATCCTTGAATGGGTCAAAAAGGGCCCTTTACTTTGGCCATCGAGAGTCCCCTGCAAGGGCACTTGCCCTTCGGGGTCCTTCAGTAGTGTCAGGATCTAACAAGAACAATTGATTACTATTGTGAAAGCAACTAAACATGGAATTAATCAGAAGTAATAAGTAACTAGAAACTAGAATCAGCAAAGAACAAGAGATACAAGAAACAATGAAAAATTGTATTAAACTCTTCTAGAAAGAAATACAATGAAGAAATCTCTATTTCTTCCACACCTCTCAGATGTACAGATCTCTTTCCCTCAAGAGTTCTCTCTCACAATTACAAACACAATTCAGCTACTTGAATTGACTTCTACATCATACATGCTATGAAGATCTATCCCTATTATAAAGAATTAGGGATCATGAGCTATGCATTCTACACCATTAGATACACCTCCTAATCAAATGTCCAAATCAGTCCTGCCAAAAATAGAAATGCAGACTTACAACCAACAGTTCAACTTATCATGCAAACAATCTGTTCATCCCACAAAAATAGAATTCTAGAACGCACAGGTGACCGACATCGGTCCTTGTCTGCCTGCACATGACCGACATCAGCCGATCCATAACCGACATTGGTAGCCTCCAGTTGATCCCTGACTGATGTTGGCAACTATGTAATATAGCAACCTTTGCATTCACTCATTGGTGAAGCTTTTAGCTCCACACCTTAACAATCTCCCACTTGGAGATAAACAGCTACACCTGTACCTGTACATCAACATCTTCTAGCTTCTCCTCCATCTTCAAACTCAATTTTGAAGACCAATAAAAGTTGAAAGAAGATTCAACTTTTCCTTTGTTACTGACTTTATTAACATATCAACAGAGTTCTTATCTATATGGATCTTTTATAGCTTCAACTCACCATCCTCTAATACCTATCTAATGAAGTGGTACCTAAGTTTTATATGTTTGGTTCTTGAATGAAAGGCTGAATTCTTTGCCAAATAAATTACACTTTGACTATCACTATATAATCTGCAACTCTCTTGCTCCTTTCCCAACTCTTCCATGAACCGTGTCACCCATATCATCTCCTTGCTAGCCTCTGTGACTGCAATGTATTCTGCCTCTATAGGAGATAAGGCAACAACCTTCTGCAACTTTGAAATCTAGCTAACCGCCGTTCCACCAACAATGAACACATAACCTGTGGTGCTTCTCCTGCCATCCAAGTCACCTACCATATTCGCATCTACATAACCATGTAGAGAAGTGTTTGAACCTTCATAGCACAAATGCCTACTACTGGTCCCTCTCAGATATCAGAGAATCCACTAAACTGCTTTCCAGTGTTCCTTCCCTGGATTGGCCATAAACTTACTGACAACTCCCACTGCTTGGGCAATATCAGGTCTAGTACATACCATTGCATACATTAAGCTCCCAACTATGGAAGCATATTGAACCCTACTCATGTACTCTACCTCATCATGTGAATTAGGACACTGATCTTTACTCAACTTGAAGTGTCCAGCCATAGGTGTACTTATCAGTTTTGCATCCTACATATTGAACCTCTCCAACACCTTGTTCACATAATCCTCTTGAGATAAAATCAACCTATGATTTTTCCTGTCTCTCTTAATACTCATGCAAAAAATTTTCTTTGCTGCTCCCAAATCCTTCATGGCAAATGTGTGAGCTAATTTTACCTTAAGCTCATAAATATCTTGCATGTGTGAACCTGCAACAAGCATATCATCTACATATAGCAACAGGATAATATATCTACCATTATCCAATCTCTTAAAATACACACAATGGTCAGATTGACATCTACTGTAGCCATGCTCAGTCATAAACTTGTCAAATTTCAAATACCATTGTCTAAGAGCTTGCTTAAGACCATATAACCTTTTCTTCAACCTGCACACAAGCTTCTTCTTACCTTTGACCTCAAAACCTTCCAGCTGCTCCATATATATTTCTTCATCCAAATCTCCATGAAGAAACACTGTCTTAACATCAAGCTGCTCAAGATGCAAATCCTCAATAGTAACTAAAGACAATACAGTCTGAATAGAAGTCATTTTTACTACAGGAGAAAAAATTTCACCAAAATCAATACCTGGTTTTTGTGCAAATCCCTTTACTACCAACCTAGCCTTATGTCTCATTAGTCCATTCTCACCTTCTTTTAACTTGTAAACCCATTTGTTTTTCAGTGCTCTCTTTCTAGCTAGCAACTCAACCAAATCCCATGTTTGGTTCTCTTTTAAGGAATCAATCTCCTCATTGATGCCAAGCTCCCACTATTTTTGGGTTTCTACCTGCATTACTTCATCAAAACTCTCTGGTTCTCCACTATTAGTGAGAAATAAGTAGAATAATGAAGGGAAATATCGAATTGGAGGTTTACTTACCCTGTTTGACCTCCTCTTAGGTGTTTGAGACTCATTCACTGCTTGTTGTCCACCCAAAGTCTTTGTCAGTGACCGATCTCGGTCATCTCCAGGCCTATACCTGACTGACGTCAGTTCCACTCGATCGATGTTGGTTCTTGTCTGACCAACGTCAGTCTCTGTCTGACCGACGTCTATCTGACCTATCTGATTGATGTCAGTTCTTACCTGACCGACGTCGATGTCTGTGCTTTTTTGGAAGTGATTTCTCGTGAGCTCATTTTGGATCACAATCTTGTCTAAATCTCCATTACCCTGCTCAGAATCCTTCAGCTTCTTGAGCTGATCACTGTACATCACCTTCTCATTAAAAACATCATGGCTTTTAATAATTTTGGTAGTTCCTAGATTCCACAACCAAAATTTGAAATCTCCAGAGCTATAACCAATAAATGTGCACCTCATAGATTTAGCATCCAGCTTCTTTCTATTTTCTTTATCAACGTGCACAAAAGCTTCAAAACCAAAAACTCTGAGAAATGAAAGATCTACCTTTTTACCTGTCCAAGCTTCTTCTAGAATTCCACCACCTAGAGTAGTAGAGGGTCCTCTATTAATCAGGTAAACTGTAGTATCTACAGATTCTACCCAAAACTATAAGGGCAAACTAGCATGCAACCTCATACTCCGTGCACGCTCCAAAATTATTCTATTCATCCTTTCAACAACTCCATTTTGCTAAGGCATCCTTGGAACCATCCTTTTCCTATGTATTCCATACATAAAATAGTAACTTCTTGAACTTATTACTGCAGTACTCACCACCATTGTCAGATCTAAGGCACTTCAATCTCAAACCTATTTCATTCTCAACCAAAGCTTCAGAACCAAAATCTCTGAGAAATGAAAGATCTACTTTTTTACCTGTCCATGCCCCTTCTTGAATTCCACCATCTAGAGCAGTAGAGGGTCCTCTGTTAATTAGGTAAACCACAGTGTCTATAGCTTCTGCCCCAAATTGTAAGGGCAAACTAGCATGCAACCTCATACTCCGTGCACGCTCTAGTATTGTTTTGTTCATCCATTCAGCAACTCCATTTTGCTGAGGTGTCCTTAGAACCATCTTTTACCTGTGTATTTCATTCATAGAAAAATACCTATTAAACTTATAACTGTAGTACTCACCACCATTGTCAGATCTAAGGCACTTCAATCTCAAACCTATTTCATTCTCAACCAAAGCTTTCCATTTCATAAATTTGTCAAAAACATCAAATTTCTTCCTTATGCAATAAACCCATACCTTTCTTATAGCATCATCAATGAAAGAAACATAATACTATGATCCTCCAATAGAAGCTACCTGAGCTGGTCCCCACACGTCTGTGTGAACAAGCTCCAACTTATGCTTCTTCTTTGTTGACCTAGTTTTGAAAAATCTCACTCTCTTCTATTTCTCAAAAATACAATGCTCACAAAAATTTAGATCTATGCTTTTCAAATTTGAGAGCTTCCCTTTTGACTTAAGAATAGTCATTCCCTTCTCACTCATGCGGCCAAGCCTCTGGTGCCACAAATTTGCATCTACATCTGAAGTAGATAATATAGAAGGAGAATAATCAGTAATACAATTACATAAATAGAGAGTACCTACTCTCTTATCTCTGGCCAAAACAAGTGCACCCTTGGAAACCTTCCAAGATTCAGCTGTGAGAGTTACTATGCAACCCTCGTCCCCCAAATTTCCTATAGAAATTAGATTCCTCTTCAGGATAGGTACATGCATGACATCTTTCAACACCCATGTGTTTCCATTCTATAATTTCAGCTGCACTTTTCCTTTGCCAATAATTTTACAAGGCTCATCATCGCCTAAATAGACTTTTCTAAAATCTCCCTAGACATAATCATTGAAAAATTCTCTATTTGGGGTAGCATGGAAAGAAGCACCAGAATCTACAACACAAGATTCTAATCTATTATCCAAAGAAAGTGTAAAAGCATCTTGTACAACAATAGCTACAACTTTTGCTTCTTCATTACCTCCATTCTGATAGTCTTCTCTAGCTTTCAACTAGCAGTCTTTCTTTGCATGCCTTTTCTTTCCACAATTCCAGTAGGTTATCTTTCTTTTTTCCATTTCTGGATTTGGATCTATTGCTCATCTTTGACTTAGACCTTGATCTCCCTTGCTTGCACCTCTCTTTTTGCCTTCCCCTGCTTTCAATACTTAAAGCATTCCCTGATGTCTCCTCTGTGCTTTTCCTACGAATTTTTTCATTCAAGATTACACTAACAACATCATCTACTTTCAAGATATTTGTAGCAAATGCAGTATTACTAACTGCCATTACCAAACTATGCCAACTTTTTGGTAAAGAGCATAAAATTAAAAGAGCCATAATTTCATCATCAAACACTATTTTGATTGAATTTAACTGATTTACTATTGCATGGAAATCATTTAGATGAGTAGATACACATCCACCTTCCTGCATATGCAAATTAAATAATTGCTTCATTAGATATACCTTCTTTGAAGCTGAGGGTTTTTCATATAAATTTGCTAAATTATCCATTAACTCTATTGTTGACTTTGCCTGTGACAAGTTGGAAATCATAAAAGATGCCAGGCTCAACCTTATAGACCCCAGAGCCTTTCTATCAAGAACATTCCATTATTCATCTTCCATATCTGTGGGCTTGCTTGAAACTCCACCCAACGGTAAGTATAGATCTTTCTGATAGAGATAATCTTCTATTTGCATCCTCCATAATTGATAGTTCTTTCCATTAAACTTCTCCATTCTTAGTTTCCTTTCTTCTCCCATTGCTTTACTCCCACTCAAACAGAAACCCCTGTGAGTGACCTATAATCAAAACACACTAAACAGATCTGAACCACCTGTTAGTGAACCTGAGCTCTAATACCACTTGTTAGGATCTAACAAGAACAATTGATTACTATTGTGCAAGCAACTAAACACGAAATTAATCAGAAGTAATAAGTAACTAGAAACTAGAATCAACAAAGAACAAGAGATACAAGAAACAATGAAAACTTGTATTAAACTTTTCCAAAAGGAAATACAATGAAGAAATCTCTCTTTCTTCCACACCTCTCAGATGTACAGATCTCTTTCCCTCAAGAGTTCTCTCTCACAATTACAAACACAATTCAGCTACTTGAATTGACTTCTACATCATACAAGCTATGAAGATCTATCCCTATTATAAAGAATTAGGGATCATGAGCTATGCATTCTCCACCATTAGATACACCTCCTAATCAAATTTCCAAATCAGTCATGCTAAAAATAAAAATGCAGACTTACAACCAACAGTTTAACTTATCATGCAAACAATCCGTTCATCCCACAAAAATAGAATTTTGGAACGCACAAGTGACTGACGTCGGTCCCTATCTGCCTGCACATGACCAATGTCGCCTGATCCATAACCGACGTCAGTAGCCTCCAGTCGATCCCTGACTGATGTTGGTGACTGTGTAATACAACAACCTTTGCATTCGTTCATTGGTGAAGCTTTTAACTCCACACCTTAACATGTAGCCCTTTGCCTTGGCAATCCCTGTGGACAAATCCTCAGGTGTTTGTTTTTGAAAGTTCCCCATGGACATTTTCTTGGGTGTTTATTTCCTATGGACATTTCCTTGGGGAAAATTCCCATGAACAAAAAGTTTAGGAAAAATTCCCATGGACAATAAGTCTGAGGAAATTTGTTCTGCCAATTTGCTCCTTTGAAAATGTCTTTGGGTTTTTTTGCCCGAGAGTTTCTCCGAATTCCTTCGAACAAAAAGTCTGAAGGAATCACTTTTTGCCTTAGTGCTTTTTCAATCTGCCTTAAAAAAAATTTGAAGGAATTTATTTAACTGTCTCTTTGAAAATAACCTTTTCGAAGGGTGTTTTGGTTGATTAAGTGTCCTCTGCAAGGGCACTTGTCCTTTAGGAAGCTTCCTTCGGCATTGAACCATCCCTTTGAACTTTGGTGATGAACCATTCCATTGAACCAAGATGTTGAACCAAGAATGGTTCAAGCTGATGGTTCAATGAATGAAATAGGCCGATGAACTATCCAATGAACCAAGTGGTTGAACCAATCGCTGAACCAAGATGTTGAACCAAGTTTTGGTTCAACGATTCAAACAAAGCTTTAAAAAATGTCTTTGAAATTGCTATTGAACCTGTAGATGTTGAACCAAAGGATGAACTAAAAGAAAGAACCAACTGAGTGAAAATAAAGAGTTGAATCATTTGGTTGAATTAAGCCATTAAACTGTTCCTTTGGTTGAACCTACCATTGAACCTTGAACCTGTTGAAGAGCTTAACTCTTGCCAAAGACATTGAACTTGTTGAACTTTGAACCCGTTGAACTTTTGAACCAAAGTGGTTCAATGGTTCAACGGTTCAGTGGTTCAAGTCTCTTTTTGCACTCAGATGTTTACCGATGAAGATTTTCGATTGAACTAAAGTTTTGAACCAATTTTGGAAAATGACTAAGTGTTGAAAACCACCTTTTGACTAGAACTGTCTGCAGAAGCCTTTAAACCTGTATAAATGAACCTACCTGTAGAAACTGAAGATACAAAGTTCATAGAAATCAACATGTAAAATCCATTGAACTTGACTTGCAAAGTCTGTAGATTTTTTGAGAAGCTTTGAAAATGAGGAATTTGAATGTCTAAGACAAATTTTTGAAAATGGAAGATACAATTTTGGTCTGTAAGACCAAAATAGTTAAAATGTTGTCCCAAAAATGACTGCTACTTTTGGAAGACATTAGCTAGCTCCAGTTGGGGAAATTTTGTCAATTGCAAAACGAATTGAAAGGAGTAGAATCTAGAATCTCCAGTGTCTTCAAGTGTACCATTGGGCTTCGGAGTCATGTTACCCAAAAATGAAAGGCATCAAAAAGAAAATAAACAAAACAAAATAGAAATGAAAATTGTACAAATATACATATATACAGAGGCAATAATTTGATACTTCAATCTTTGAAGTATTTTTTATGTTACTTTTTGGGAGACAATAAAAATAATGTTCTATCCTGGTAAACCAACAGGAAACCATTTTGTCCCCAGAAATGGTGATGGGTGAATGGAGCTCTCCACCAGGAAACCAATTTTCTACATCTTCCTCTTGGTCTTTCCTTCTTTTTTCTCTATGGTAGGACGTGGTCTTCAAACTGAAAACCATAACTCCTTGCTCTCCCTGTGAAGGGTTCCTTTGCCTGATTTTGATTTGCAGCAGCGTGGTCCATTACCATAATTGGTTGTTCTTCTGGTTCAGTCCAACATATGATTGGATTGTCTATATCAAACTCTTGACAAACTATCAGCTTAGTATCTCCTTTGATGTGAAGGAGTTTGACTTCTTCATCTTGAGCAATCTTCAATTTAGGCAACAGAGATTCACATCCAGCTATGTTACTGACTTGCAAATTACATAAAGGAAGAATATCTCTTTGAGGAGATATCAACATAGTCCCAACTGTATCATTGGTGGAAGAATTGCTGTCATCATCAGAAGCTGATCTCTTATCAGATTTCTCTTCATTAGAGATGGAAGATCCTTCCTTATTTATAGTGTGCTCTACCAATTCTCTTGAAGTCTTGTTTGGATCAATTCTGAGATTGTCAATTACAAGAATTTCATCTGTAAAAACATGACCATCCTCTATGGTAAAGAAATAATTACCTCTACCTGAAGATTCAAACAAAATTTGTGCTTCAGGGGCTGACGTCTGGGTGACTACATACTTTGCTTCCTTTTCAGGAAGTAATCTCTTCATCACGCCTTAGACAGGGATCCTTGCCTCAGATAGATCCATGTTTAGTTCTCCTCCCACATCCTTGTAGAAATTTCATCCCAGAAAAATGCCATAAGATGGTGGGACATCAGCCACTAATGTAGTCATTTTAATCCTCTTGTTCGAAAACACTGCAAATGCAAATTAGGCATCTTTGATTTGCCCCAGTAATGGTACTTGCTTGTTTTCCATGGAGAAACATCTCCCAAACATCTTGGTCAATGTGAGACCAAGAGACTCAGTGACTTTAGCAGGCATGACATTGTCAGATGCGCCTGAGTCTATAATACAGTTATTGAACTTGTGGCCATTGATTAACATGGAAACATAGAAGGGTTCTATTTTTCTAGGAGCAGCTGGAGGAGTAATGATAAGATTATTTGGAATAGGCATATTCTTTGGAGGATCAAAAATTACTTTTTTAGCCTTTTGTCCTGCAGGGATAGTCTAATTTTTAACATATTGGACTAGCTTGTTCTGTTGATTTGGATTGGACTATAAGTATTCAAATTTAGACATCTATATTTTTGTCTTTTTGACATGATTAATTATGTCAAATGGATGAATCGAGCTAGGTACAAAAAAAGGTACTTCAACTTTCTAAATTTTTGGAGGGATGGGAGGTGGGTTGGTTTGCGAATTAGAAGTAGAAGGGGAAGGTGCAACAGATGTATTTACATTTTGAGTAATGACCAAATCTTTTGATTGAAAAGGTAGAGCTGTCCCATGCTTGACAATTGTGACTATTGGCTATGATTGTTCTTCTGTCTTTTTTTTATTAGCTTGTTGGAATGATTAGTTTTTAGACCTAGTAAACACTGCATATGATCCATCTGAAGCTTCTCCTTTGCTTCTGAGTTTGTCCTGGTAATTTAGGAAACCAATGTGAGAGTCACCAGCTAATTCTTCTTGACTATATTTAATGATATCAACATCATTTTCTTGATTCAACTCAGGTTGGAAAGAGAATTCTGATTCTGCTTAAGGTATCCCATTGCTGAATTGGTTGGAGGAGCTTCTAGGGCAAGTTTCCCTTGTGGGGGAAGAAGGCAATTTTATTGCCCTTGGTTTCTGGCAACATTGCCTTGATATGACTGATTTGGGAATGTCCTTCTGTATGTAGAAGCATAAGACATTCCTTGAGCCATTTGCTTTTTGAGAGAAAGCAACTCATTTGCTAATTTTTGTACCATTGGATCTATGGCGCTTGTAGATGCAAATTCAGAAGATGATGAAGCTCTGTTTCTATTTAGATCTCTTCTTATTTTCCCTACTAAGATGAGATCATCTTCTACTTTAGTGGCCAAAAGTTGAGCTGCAGTGAGATCTATTTGACTAGCACGTCTCAAGAGGAAACTGACTTCAGGTAGTTGAGAATTAATGAAAAAGCATTTGAGATTCTCAGCTATAGGTCTAGAAATTACAGGGATTCTATTTCTCAATTTATCAAATTTAACTATGAAGTCTCTCATAGGCTCATAAGGCTCTTTCTTCATCTGTGTAAGTTGAGCCAAAAGTATCTATGCATCTTCTGTAGGTTTGAATTTGGCTTCAAACTTAGCTTTCAGAGTGTTCCAATCAGTCACAGATCGAGCCTGTAGATGGTAAAACGAATCTGCAGTAGCACCTTGAAGTGTTTCAATAAAAAGCCTGACTGCTACATCTTCAAACTCTACTCTGATTACTCCACAAGCTATACTGAATGCTACAATGTGTTCATTAGGATGAACTTTGCCATCACCATAGAATTTAGGGAAATTCTTCTTAGAACTACATGGAAGCTCATGTAGAGGAGTAAGATTGAGAGGACCAAAAGCATTACCCCAGGGGCCTTGAACTGCCATTATAGGATAGTGAAAAGGAGGGATAAAAAATCTCAAAGGGGAAATTATATGCACAACTTTATTAATAGTAGAAGTAGATACTTTGCCTGGTAATGGAGATCTGGCTTTAGTAGGAGAGAAGCTCTTGGTTCGTTGGAGATGAGATGGTGAAGGAAATAGATCAAAATCACTTTGCTGTACTAGCTTGAACACAGGGTCAACGATACCTTTAGCCCTTTGACATCGTGTATACCTTGAACCTGCCAGACTGTAAAACAAAAATGGAAAAGAATTGACCTTGCTTCAGTTAAAGCTTGGGGCTTTAAACTGTGTGTTCTTTCCTAGTTAGTGTGGAGGTGAATGGAATGGAGACTATAAATGGATAATGGGTATTTCCCCAGCATAGTGGCCAAAAATTGTTGGTTGAATATTTTGTCTATCAGTGTACTGGTAAACAAAATAGGTCTTATAAGCCAAAGTAGGAAGATTAGTCATCCTAATGTGTAAGTTTATCACATCAGAAGGAGACTGCTCTCTCCTCTCATCATGGGGAGGTTCCTTTTGGATATGCTATGTATATGTATAAATAGAAAATAATACTCAAGGGTAGGACAAGTCATCCATCTCTCTTTCTTCAGAGATGATGTATACAAAACAAAGGAAAAACTCAAGGGAATGATAGATAACTCTCCTCTTCTTTTAGAATAACTATTCAGCCAACCACAAGAATACTCCTAGAAATAAAAGCAAAATGTAACTGAGAGTATGGTAACCAACAAATCGAGACACAACACAAAGTCTGCACCAGAAATACTCAAGAGTGATATACGAAGGGCAATGAAAGCTCAAAGTCTTCTCAAAGTCCTTTAGACATCAATATAAATAAAACACACTGAAGGTAGCTTATGGGAGCACAAAGTCTCTCCACAGTTGATTCTTCAGGACACCTTCCTAACTAATTTTACTAATCCTACTTATTAAATTAATGAAATAAAAAAGATATCATAGCACAAAGTCTGAAAAATCCCTTGCTTTCATTAACACAATATGATCAATAGACTGAGCACAAAGACTCAATGATACCTCTCAATTTGGGCAGGGTTTCGTTCAGATTGTCAAAAAGAAGATCCAATTACAATGAAAGAAAGTCCCTTATATAACCACTTCAAGAAGGACTCGAGAACAGTAATACATCATGATGCATTGGGAATAGTTAAGAAGATAGGCTAGAACTTTGGGGCATTTTACCCATTTTATCTTCTCAATGTAGATAAACAAGTCGTGCAATTGAAAGATTACAATTTTCAATGTCCACCTGGTGGTCTGATCTTGTCTTCATTGTTCCTCCTTTCCAGATTAATTGAATCAAGTCTTGGATTCATTCATTGCTTTGTCTTTCCTTGCTTTTAGCTAATTTTTGTCTTGAATTTTGGGAATGCATTCAGGTCTATAAATCCAAAGGATCAAAGCTATTTCACTGTCTTTAAAATTGACATTTACATGCTTGTCAATGTGATCTCAACAGCTAGTTCACTATCCTGAATTTGATGACTTTGGGGACATCACCCCTTGGTCTTCTTTTGGCTTTCGAATTCACCCTTTCGAGCCTCAAGAAGTGATCCTTGAATGGGTTAGAAAGGGCCCTTTACTTTGGCCACCGAGAGTCCCCTGCAAGGGCACCTACCCTTTAGGGTCCTTCGGCAGCCCTTTGCCTTGGCAATCCCTGCAAACAAATCCCTGGGTGTTTGTTTTTGAAAGTTCCCCACAGACATTTTCCCAGGTGTTTATTTCCCACAGAAATTTCCCTAGGGAAAATTCTTATGGACAAAAAGTCTGGGGAAAATTCCCGCGGACAATAAGTTCATAGAAATTTGTTCCGCCAATTTGCTCCTTTGAAAATGTCTTCAAGTTTTTTTGCCCGCAAGTTTCTCTGAATTCCTTCAAACAAAAAGTCTGAAGGAATCCCTTTTTGCCTTAGTCCATTTTCAATCTACCTTAAACAAAAATCCGAAGGAATTTACTTAACTGTCTCTTTGAAAATAACCTTTCTGAAGGGTGTTTTGGTCAATTAAGTGTCCTTCATAAGGGCACTTGTCCTTCAGGAAGCTTCCTTCGACATTGAACCATCCCTTTGAACTTTGGTGATGAACCATTCCATTGAACCAAGATGTTGAACCAATCATTGAACTAAGAATGGTTCAAGCCAATGGTTCAATGAATGAAATAGGCCGATGAACTATCTAATGAACCAAGTGGTTGAACCAATCGTTGAACCAAGACGTTGAACCAAGTTTTGGTTCAACGGTTCAAACAAAGCTTTAAAAAATGTCTTTGAACCTGCTATTAAACTTGTAGATGTTGAACCAAAGGATGAACTAAAAGAAATAACCAACTGAGTGAAAATAAAGAGTTGAATCACTTGGTTGAACCGAGCCATTAAACTGTTCCTTTGGTTGAACCTGCCATTGAACCTTTAACCCATTGAAGAGCTTAACTCTTGCCAAAGACATTGAACTTTGAACCTATTGAACCTTTGAACCAAAGTGGTTCAATGGTTCAACAGTTCAGTGGTTCAAGTCTCTTTTTACACTCAGATGTTTGTCGATGAAGATTTTTGATTAAACTGAAGTTCTAAACCAATTCTAGAAAATGACTAAGTGTTGAAAACCACCTTTTGACTGAAACCGCCTGTAGAAGCCTTTGAACCTGTATAAATGAACTTGCATGTAGAAACTGAAGATACAAAGTTCATAGAAATCAACATGTAAAATCCATTGAACTTGACTTGCAAAGTCTGTAGATTTTTTGAGAAGCTTTGAAAATGAGGAATTTGAATGTCTAAGACAAATTTTTTAAAATGGAAGATACAATTTTGGTCTGTAGGACCAAAATAGTTCAAATGTTGTCCCAAAAATGACTGCTACTTTTGGGAGACAACTGGCTCTAGTTGGAGAAATTTAATATTGCAAAATGAATTGAAAGGAGTAGAATCTAGAATCTCCAGTGTCTTCAAGTGTACCATTGGGCTTCGGAGTCATGTTACCCAGAAATGAAAGGCATCAAAAAGAAAATAAACAAAACAAAATAGAATTGATAACTTTACAAATATACATAGATACAGAAGCAATAATCTGATACTTCAATATTTGAAGTATTTTTGATGCTACTTTTTGGGAGACAAAGCAAATAATGTTCTATCCTGGTCAACTAGCAGGAAACCTTTTTGTCCCCAGAAACGGTGATGGGTGAATGGAGCTCTCCACCAGGAAACCAATTTTCTGCATCTTCCTCTTGGTCTTTCCTTCTTTTTGCTCTGTGGTAGGACGTGGTCTTCAAACTGAAAACCATAACTCCTTGCTCTCCTTGTGAAGGGTTCCTTTGCCTAATTTTGATTTGCAACAACATGGTCGATTACCATAATTGGTTGTTCTTCTAGTTCAGTCTAGCATATGATTGGATTGTCCATATCAAAACCCTGACAAATTATCAGCTTAGTATCTCCTTTGATGTGAAGGAGTTTGACTTCATCTTGAACAATCTTCAATTTAGGCAACAAAGATTCACATCCAACAGTCTTACTGACTTGCAAATTGCATGAAAGAAGAATATCTCTTTAAGGAGATATCAACATAGTCCCAACTGTATCATTGGTGGAAGAATTGCTGTCATCATCAGAAGCTGATCTCTTATCAGATTTCTCTTCATTAGAGATGGAAGATACTTCCTTGTTTATACTGTGCTCTACCAATTCTCTTGAAGTCTTGTTTGGATCAATTCCTAGATTGTCAGCTATAGGACTTTCATTTGTAGGAACATGAGCATCCTTTATGGTAAAGAAATAATTACCTCTATCTAAAGATTCAAATAGAATTTGTGCTTCAGGGGCTGATGTCTTGTTGAATACATACTTTGCTTCCTTTTTAGGAAGTAATCTCTTCATCACACCTTGGACAGGTATCCTTGCCTCAGATAGATCCATGTTTAGTTTTCCTCCCATGTCCTTTCAAAAATTTCATCCCAACAAAATTCCATAAGATGCTAGGACTTCAGTCACTAATACAGTCATTTTAATCCTCTTGTTTGGAAAGGCTGTGAATGCAAATTAGGCATCTTTTATTTGCCCCTGCAATGGTACTTTCTTGTTCTGGAAAAACATCTCCTAAACATCTTGGTCAATGTGAGACAAAGAGACTCAGTGACTTTAGTAGGCATGACATTGTCAGATGCACCTAAGTCTATAATATAGTTACTCAGCTTGTGGCCATTGATTAACAGGGAAACATAGAAGGGTTCTATTTTTCCATGAGCAGCTGGAGGAGTAATGATAAGATTATTTGGAATAGGCGTATTCTTAGGAGAATCAAAAATTACTTTTTTAGCCTTTTGTCTTGCAGGGACAGTCTAATTTTTAACATATTGGACAAGCTTGTTCAGTTGATCTGAATTGGACTGTAAGTATTCAAATTCAGACATCTGTATTTTTGTCTTTTTGACATGATTAATTATGTCAAATGGTTGAATCGAGCTAGGTACAAAAAAGGTACTTCAGCTTTTTGAATTTTAGGAGGGATGGGAGGTGGGCTGGTTTGTGAATTAGAAGTAGAAGGGGAAGGCACAATAGATGTATTTACCTTTTGAGTAATGACCAAATCTTTTGATTGAAAAGGCAGAGCTGTCCCACACTTGACAATTGTGATTGCTGGCTGTGATTTTTCTTCTATCTATGGTGCTTGTAGATGCAAATTCAAAAGATGATGAAGCTCTATTTCTATTTAGATCTCTTCTTATTTTCCATATTAAGATAAGATCATTTTCTACTTTAGTGGCCAAAAGTTGAGCTACAACGAGATCTATTTGACCAGCACGTCTCAAGAGGAAATTGACTTCAGGTAGCTGAGAATTAATGAAAAAGCATTTGAGATTCTCAGTTGTAGGTCTAGCAATTACAAGGATTCTATTTCTCAATTTGTCAAATTTAGCTATGAAGTCTCTCATAGGCTCATGAGGCTCTTTCTTCATCTGTGTATGTTGAGCCAAAATCATCTGTGCATCTTCTGCAAGTTTGAATCTGGCTTCAAACTTAGCTTTTAGAGTATTCCAATCAGTCATAGATCGAGCTTGTAGATGGTAAAACCAATTTGCAGCAGCACCTTGAAGTTTTTCAACAAAAACCCTGATTGCTACATCTTCAAACTCTACTCTGATTACTCCACAAGTTATACTGAATGCTGCAATGTGTTCATCAGGATGAAATTCTTCCTAGAACTACATGGAAGCTCATGTAGAGGAGGAGTTAGATTGAGAGGACCAAAAGCATTACCCCAGGGGCCTTGAACTGCCATTATAGGATAGTGAAAAGGAGGGATAAGAAATCTCAAAGGGGTAATTATAGACACATCTTTATCAATAGCAAAAGTAGATACTTCACCTGGTAATGGAGATCTAGCTTTAGAAGGAGGGAAGCTCTTGGTTCATTGGAGACAAGATGGTGAAGGAAACAAATGAAAATCACTTTGCTGTACTAGCTAAAACATAGGGTCAACAATACCTTTAGCCATTTGACTTCACGTATACCTTGAATCTGCCAAATTGTAAAACAAAAATGGAAAAGAATTGACCTTGCTTCAATTAAAGCTTGGGGCTTTAAACTGTGCATTCTTTCCTAGTTAGTGTGGAGGTGAATGGAATGGATAGACTATAAATAGATAATGGGTATTTCCCTAGCGGAGTGGCCAAAAATTGTTGGTTGAATATTTTTTCTATCAGCATACTGATAAAAAAATAGGTCTTATAAGCCAAAGTAGGAAGATTAGTCATCCTAATGTGTAAGTTTATCACGTCAAAAGGAGATTTCTCTCTCCTCTCATCATGGGGAGGTTCGCTATGGATATGCTATGTATATGTATAAAAAGAAAATAATACTCAAGGGTAGGACAAGTCATCCATCTCTCTTTCTTCAAAGATGATGTATACAAAACAAAGGAAAAACTCAAGGGAATGACAAATAGCTCTCCTCTTCTTTCAGAAGAACTATTCAGCCAACCACAAGAATACTCCTGGAAATAAAATCAAAATGTAATTGAGAGTATGGTAACCAACAAATCGAGACACAACACAAAGTCTGCACTTGAAATACTCAAGAGTGATATACAAAGGGCAATGAAAGCTCAAAGTCTTCTCAAAGTCCTTTACACAACAATATAAAGAAAACACATTGAAGGGAGCTTATGGGAGCACAATGTCTCTCCACAGTTGATTCTTTAGGACACCTTCTTGACTAATTTTACTAATCTTGCTTATTAAATTAATGAAACATAAAAGATATCACAGCACAAAGTCTAAAAAAATCCCTTGCTTTCATTAACAGAATATGATCTACAAACTGAGCACAAAGTCTCAATGATGCCTCTCAATTTTGGTAGAGTTTCATTCAAATTGTCAAAAAGAAGATCCAATTACAATGATAGAAAGTCCCTTATATAGCCACTTCAGGAAGGACTCGAGAATAGTAATACATCATGATGCGTTGGGAACTTCTAGGAAGATAGGTTGGAACTTTGGGGCATTTTACCCATTTGATCTTCTCAATGTAGATAAATAATTCATGCAATTGAAAGATTACAATTTTCAATGTCCACCTGGCGGTCTGATCTTGTCTTCATCGTTCCTCCTTTCCAGATTAATTGAATTAGGTCCTGAATTCATTCATTGTTTTGTCTTTCCTCGCTTTCAAGTGATTTTTGTCTTGAATTTTGAGAATGCATTTGGGTCTGTAAATCCAAAGGATCAACAGCTATTTCACTATCTTTAAAATTGACGTTTACATGCCCGTCAATATGATCTCAACAGCTAGTTCACTATCCTAAATTTGACGTCTATGGGGGCGTCACCCCTTGCTCTTCTTTTGGATTTTGACTTCACCCTTTTGGGCCTTAAGAAGTGATCCTTGAATGGGTCATAAAGGGCCCTTACTTTGGCTGTCGAGAGTCCCCTGTAGGGCACCTGCCTTTCGAGGTCCTTTCGCAGCCCTTTGCCTTGGCAATCCCCGCAGACAAATCCTTGGGTGTTTGTTTTTGAAAGTTCCCCACGGACATTTTCTTGGGTGTTTATTTCTCATGGACATTTCCTTGGGGAAAATTCCCATAGACAAAAAGTCTAGGGAAAATTCTCATGGACAATAAGTCCATGGAAATTTGTTCCACCAATTTGCTCCTTTGAAAATGTCTTTGGGTTTTTTTGCCCGCAAGTTTCTCTGAATTCCTTTGAAAAAAAAGTCTGAACCTTAAACAAAAATCTGAAGGAATTTACTTAACTCTCTCTTTGAAAATAACCTTTTCGAAGGGTGTTTTGGTCAATTAAGTGTCCTCCGCAAGGGCACTTGTCCTTCAGGAAGCTTCTTTCGGCATTGAACCGTCCCTTTGAACTTTGGTGATGAACCATTCTGTTGAACCAATCATTGAACCAAGAATGGTTCAAGCCGATGGTTTAATGAATGAAACAGGCCGATGAACTATCCAATGAACCAAGTGGTTGAACCAAGATGTTGAACCAAGTTTTGGTTCAATAGTTCAAACAAAGCTTTAAAAAATGTCTTTGAACGTACTGTTAAACCTGTAGATGTTGAACCAAAAGATGAACTGAAAGAAAGAACCAACTGAGTGAAAATAAAGAGTTGAATCACTTGGTTGAACCGAGCCATTAAACTGTTCCTTTGGTTGAACCTACAATTGAACCTTGAACCCGTTGAAGCACTTAACTCTTGCCAAAGACATTGAACTTGTTGAACTTTGAACCCATTGAACCTTTGAACCAAAGTGGTTCAATGGTTCAGTGGTTCAAGTCTCTTTTTGCACTCAGATGTTTGTCGATGAAGATTTTTGATTGAACTAAAGTTCTGAACCAATTCTAAAAAATGACTAATTTTGACTGAAACCGCTTCTAGAAGCCTTTGAACCTATATAAATAAACCTGCCTATAGAAACTGAAGATACAAAGTCCATAGAAATCAACATGTAAAATCCATTGAACTTGACTTGCAAAGTCTGTAGATTTTTTGAGAGGCTTTGAAAATGAGGAATCTGAATGTCTAAGACAAATTTTTGAAAATGGAAGATACAATTTTGGTCTGTAGGATCAAAATAGTTCAAATGTTGTCCAAAAAATGACTTCTACTTTTGGGAGATAACAACTGGCTCCAGTTGGGGAACTTCTGTCAATTGTAAAATGAATTGAAAGGAGTAGAATCTAGAATCTCCAGTGTCTTCAAGTGTACCATTGGGCTTCAGAGTCATGCTACCCAAAAATGAAAGGCATCAAAAAGAAAATAAACAAAAAAAATAGAATTGAAAACTGTACAAATATACATATATACAGAGGCATTAATTTGATACTTCAATATTTGAAGTATTTCTGATGCTAATTTTTGGGAGACAATGAAAATAATGTTCTATCCTAGTAAACCAGCAGGAAACCGTTTTGTCCCCAAAAATGGTGACGGGCGAATGAAGCTCTCCACCAGGAAATGAATTTTTTGTGTCTTCCTCTTGGTCTTTCCTTCTTTTTGCTCAATGGTAGGACGTGGTCTTCAAACTGAAAACCATAACTCCTTGTTCTCCCTGCAAAGGGTTCCTTTGCATGGTCCATTACCATAATTGGTTGTTCTTCTGGTTCAGTCCAGCATATGATTGGATTGTCCATATCAAACTCTTAACAAACTATCAGCTTAGTATCTCCTTTGATGTGAAGGAGTTTGACTTCTTCATCTTGAGCAATCTTCAATTTAGGCAATAGAGATTCACATCCAACTGTGTTGCTGACTTGCAAATTGCATGAAGGAAGAATATCTCTTTGAGGAGATATCAATAGAGTCCCAACTGTATCATTGGTGGAAGAATTCCTGTCATCATTAGAAGCTGATCTCTTATCATATTTCTCTTCATTAGAGATGGAAGATCCTTCCTTGTTTATACTGTGCTCTACCAATTCTCTTGAAGTCTTATTTTGATCAATTCTTGGATTATCAGCTACAGGACTTTCATCTGTAGGAACATGAGCATCCTCTATGGTAAAGAAATAATTAACTCTACCTGAAGATTCAAATAGAATTTGTGCTTCAGGGGCTGACGTCTGGGTGACTACATACTTTGCTTCCTTTTCAGGAAGTAATCTCTTCATCACGCCTTGGACAGGGATCCTTGCCTCAGATAGATCCATGTTTAGTTCTCCTTTCACGTCCTTATAAAAATTTCATCCTAGCAAAATGCCATAAGATGCTGGGACATTAGCCACTAATAAAGTCATTTTTTTCAGGATATAACAAGAACAATTGATTACTATTGTTCAAGCAACTAAACACGAAATTAATCAGAAGTAATAAGTAACTAGAAACTAGAATCAGCAAAGAACATGAGATACAAGAAATAATGAAAACTTGTATTAAACTCTTCAAGAAAGAAATACCATTGAAAAAATCTCTCTTTCTTCCACACCTCTCAGATGTATAGATCTCTTTCCCTCAAAAGTTCTCTCTCACAATTACAAACACAATTCAGCTACTTGAATTGATTACAATTTTCCTCTTACATGTCTACAATCTATGAAGATCTATCCCTATTATATAGAATTAGGGATCATGAGCTATGCATTATCAACCATTAGATACACCTAATCAAGGGTTCAATATAGCCCTGCCAAAAATAGAAACGTGGACTTACAACTAACAGTTAAACTAATCATGCAAACATTTTGTTTATCCAAGAAAATAGACTTTTTGGATGCACAGGTGATTGACGTCGGTCCCTGTTAGTCTGCACATGACCGATGTCTACTGATCCATAACCGACGTCAGTAGCCTCCAGTCGATCCCTGACCAACATTGATGACTGTGTAATATAGCAACCTTTGCATTCGCTCATTGGTGAAGCTTTTAGCTCCACACCTTAACAATCTCCCACTTGGAGATAAATAGCTGCACCTGTACTTGTACAACAACATCTTCTAGCTTCTCCTCCAACTTCAAGCTCAATTTTGAAGACCAACAAAAGTTGAATGAAAATTCAACTTCTCTTTTATTACTGGCTTTGTTAACATATCAGCAGGGTTCTTATCTGTATGGATCTTTTTTAGCTTCAACTCACCATCCTCCAATACGTGTCTAATGAAGTGGTACCTAAGCTGTATATGTTTGGTTCTTGAATGAAAGGCTGAATTCTTTGCCAAATGAATTGCACTTTGACTATCACTATATAATTTGCAATTTTCTTGCTCCTTTCCCAACTCTTCCATGAACCGTGTCATCCATATCATCTCCTTGATAGCCTCTATGACTGCAATGTATTCTACCTCTGTAGTAGACAAGGCAACAACCTTCTGTAACTTTGAAATCCAGCTAACACCATTCCACCAACAGTGAAAACATATCTTGTGGTGCTTCTTCTGCCATCTAAGTCACCTGCCATATCCGCATCTACATATCCATGTAGAGAAGTATTTGACCCACCATATCACAAATGCCTACTGTTAGTCCCTCTCAGATAGCTGAGAATCCACTGAACTACTTTCTAGTGTTCCTTTCCTAGATTGGCCATAAACTTACTGACAACTCCCACTACTTGGGAAATATCAGGTCTAGTACATACCATTACATACATGAAGCTCCTAATTGCGGAAGCATATGAAACTCTACTCATGTACTCTACCTCATCATGTGAATTAGGACACTATTCTTTGCTCAACTTGAAGTGTCCAGCCATAGGTGTACTCATTGGTTTTGCATCCTACATATTGAACCTCTCCAACACCTTGCTCACATAATCCTCTTGAGACAAAATCAAACTGTGATTTTTTCTATCTCTATTAATACTCATGCCATGGATTTTCTTTGCTGCTCCCAAATCCTTCATGGCAAATGTGTGAGCTAATTTTACCTTAAGCTCAGAAATATCTTGCATGTGTGAACCTGCAACAAGCATATCATCTACATACATCAACAAAATAATATATTTACCATTATCCAATCTCTTAAAATAAACACAATGATCAAATTGACATCTACTGAAGCCATGCTCAGTCATAAACCTATCAAATCTCAAATACCATTGTCTAGGAGCTTGCTTAAGACCATATAAGCTTTTCTTCAACCTGCACACAAGCTTCTCCTTACCTTTGACCTCAAAAACTTCTGGCTGCTCTATATATATTTTTTCATCCAAATCTCCATGAAGAAATGCTGTCTTAACATCAGGCTGCTCAAGATGCAAATCCTCAATAGCAACTAAAGACAATATAGTCTGAATAGAAGTCATTTTTACTACAGGAGAAAATTTTTCACCAAAATCAATACCTGGTTTCTGTGTAAATCCCTTTACTACCAACCTGGCCTTATGTCTCATCTGTCCATTCTCACCTTCCTTTAACCTGTGAACCCATTTGTTTTTCAGTGCTCTCTTTCCAGCTGGCAACTCAACCAAATCTCACGTTTGGTTCTCTTTCAACGAATCAATTTTCTCTTTCATGCCAAGCTCCCACTGTTTCTAGGTTTCTACCTGCATTAATTCATTAAAACTCTCTGGTTCTCTACTATCAGTGAGCAATAAGTAGAATAATGAAAGAGAATATCAAATTGGAGGTTTACTTACCCTTTCTAACCCCCTCTTGGGCATTTGAGACTCATTCACTGCTTGTTGTCCACCCAAATTCTCTGTCAATGACCGATCTCAATCATCTCCAGGCTTGTACCTGACCGACGTTGGTTCCACCAGACTGATGTTAGTTCCTATCTGACCGACATCGGTCACTGTCTGGCCAACATCGATTCTTGTTTGACTAACATTGGTTCCTTTTTGATTGACATCGGTGTCTGTGTTTTCTTGAGTGTGAAAATTCTTTTTCACGAGCTCATTTTGGATCATCACCTTGTCCAAATCTCCATTGCCCTGCTCAAAATTATTCAGCTTCTTGAGCTGATCACTGTACATCACTTTTTCATTGAAAACAACATCACGGCTTCTAATAATTTTATTAGTTCATATATTCCACAACCAGAATCTGAAATCTTCAGAGCCATAACCAATAAAAGTGCACCTCATAGACTTAGCATCCAACTTCTTTCTATTTTCTTTATCAACATGCACAAAAGCTCCAGAACCAAAAACTCTAAGAAATGAAAGATCTACCTTTTTACCTGTGCAAGCCTCTTCTAGAATTCCAACATCCAGAGCAGTAGAGGGTCCTCTGTTAATTAGGTAAACCATAGTGTCTACAGCTTCTGCCCAAAATTGTAAGGGCAAACCAACATGCAACCTCATACTTCGTGCATGCTCCAGTATTATTTTGTTCATCCTTTCAGCAACTCTATTTTGTTGAGGTGGCCTTGGAACTATCTTTTGCCTATGTATTTCATTCATAGAACAATACCTATTGAACTTATAACTGCAATACTCACCACCATTGTTAGATCTAAGGCACTTCAATCTCAAACCTATTTCATTCTCAACCAAAGCTTTCTATTTCATAAATTTGTCAAAAACATCAAATTTATTCCTTATGCAATAAACCCATACATTTCTTGTAGCATCATCAATGAAAGAAACATAATACTATGATCCTCCAATAGAAGCTACTTGAGCTGGTCCCCACATGTCTGTGTGAACAAGCTCCAACTTGTGTTTCGTCTTTGTTGACCCAGTTTTGAGAAATCTCACTGATGGGGAATCAAGAACAACAAACAGCTCTGATCCCACTTGTCAGAATCTTGCTCCTCAATAAGAGCACAATATGATTAGCTTATATTAGCAACTAAACATGCAAAATTAACCAGAAGCAATAAGTAACTAGAATTCACAAATGACACAGAATATTAGAGACAAGACAAACTATATTAATACTTATCCAGAAAAGAATACAATGAAGAGACGCCACACTCTTCCACACCTTTCAGGCTTCCCACACCAAGTGTACAGTAATTCTTCTCAAGAGTTCACTCTCCTACCAAAAATAGTCCCAACACACAACTCAAACACAGAGTTGGTGTTCACCTCCAACCAGTCAGTAATAACCCTGCCAGTACACAAGTACTCAAAGTACTTCAAGTAGATCTCCCATAAGCTTGCAACAACCTGTAACTCAAATGATCTTACTTACACATGTAGAACTTCTCTTTGATCTTGCAACAACCTGCAGATCACCCTGTTCTTATAATTAGAAGGATCTACCTTGCCTTCCTCTATTTGCTCATCTGTGGAACTAGAAGGAGCTACACTTGCTCAACTCTAACTAGTACTCTGGCTATCTAGCACACTTTACAATACATGCCAATGGGTCTATAAATAGATCCCACAATTAAACAATAACTTAGAATTCTAATTTAGACACGCAGCTCAAGACTTGAAATAGCCTTTACATGCAAACACTCGGTTCAACAAACTAACTATTCGTACAACGAACAATTTTGAAACCACACAGGTGACCGATGTTGGTCCTTGTCTACCTAGAGTTGACTGATGTCAGCTGACCTCCTGTCGATGCCAGTTGCCCTTCTACACTGTAGATGACCGACATCGGTTACATTATCGACACTGGTATCCCTGAAACTCAACAACCTCCATGTCTGCATCAGTTGAAGCTTTTAGCTCCACAACCTAACAATCTCCCACTTGGAGATAAATAGTTTCAACTTTACCTATACCTATACATCATCTAGTTTGTTCCCTTGGCTTTGTATCCCTCTTCAAGATCACTCTTGAAGACCAACCACCATAAATCTTGTGGTGCACCTCCTGTCATCCAAATCCCCTGCCACATTCACATCTACAAACCCATGTAGAAAATAACTTGACCCTGCATAACATGTGCACCTGCTGCTGGTCCCTCTCAGATACCTGAGAATCCACTTAATTGCCCTCCTGTGCTTCTTTCTTGGATTGGCTCCAAAATTTTTGACAGCTCCCACTGCTTGGGAAAACTCAAGTCTAATACATACCATGCACTTAACCTCATTATGTTAATCAAGACACTGTTCATAGAACTGTCCAACCATCAGCGTGCTAACCAATTTCACACAGTCATTTGAAGACAAAGTCAACTTGTGACCTTCCATGTCCCTAGAACACACTCATGCTAAAGAATCTTGCTGCTCCCAGATTCCTCATGACACACCTCTGAACTAGCTTTACTTTTAGTTCAGCAACTCCCTATATGTGTAACCTTGCAACAAGCACACAATATAGTAACAGGATAATGTAGCTAATATTATCCAACCTAGTAAAGAGAAACACAATGGTCAAACCTCCATTGTCTTGCAGCTTACACAAGACCATATACCTTGGCCTTCTGTCTCACGTGTCTATTCCCGCTCTTCTTTATCCTGAACATCCATTCATCTTTCAGTGCTTTCTTTCAGCTGGCAACTCCACCCAAAAACTCCCATTTGGTTCTTCTCTAAGGAATCACATCTTTCATCCATGCCAAGCTCCCATTATTTCCTGGATCTACCTATTCTACTTCTTTAATAACTTCCTGGTTTTTGACCATCAGTGAGCAACAAGTAGTGTAAAAAAGGGAAATGATGAATTTGAGGCTTACTTACCCTTTAAGTCCTCTATATGGGCACTTGAGACTCTTTGACAGCTTGCTGTCTACCTAAAATTTGTCTCAGTGATCGATGCCGATCACATCTCAGTCTGCACTCGACCATTGTCGGTTCCATGCGACTGCCTCATCACTGACGTCAGTTCCCCCTGACTGATGTCGGTGTTTATTTATCTAGAGTCATTGACATCGGGCTACACATAGCTGACGTCAGTCCTTGTCTGGATGCCGATGCCTATTTTCTAACCGATGTCAGTCTCTGTGTTTTACTTGTGAGCGATGACCTCTACCCACGAGCTCCTTTTAGATCAAACCCCTATCCAAATCAACCTTGCTCTACTCAGAATTCCTTAGCCCCTTGCACTGATCTCTGTCTGTCACCTTCTCCTTGAAAACCAAGGCTTTCATGTTTTTGTCACTAACATCAAATTTCTCAAGAAACGTCACTTTCTTCTTCTACATACAGAAATCTCGATCCATGCTTTTCAAATCCAAAAGCATACCCTTTGACTCAAGAATACGCATCCCCTTCTTATTCATGTGACCAAGCCTATTAAGCCACATCTTTGAATCTACAGCTGAAGTAGATAAACCAGAAGGAGAATCAGTAATAAAAGTAGATAGATAAAGCGTACCTACTTTCTTATCTCTTGCTACAACAAGTGCACCCTTGGTAACCTTCCAGGAGTCCACTGTGAGAGTTAATGTGTAACCCTCATCACCCAAATTTTCAACATAAATCAAATTCTGCTTTAGGATTGGGATATGCATGACCTCCTTCAACACCCATGTGTTCCCTGTCTACAATTTCAGCTTCACTTTCCCTTTGCCAACCATCTGACAAGGCTTACCATCCCCTAAATAATTTTTTCTAAAGTCTCCCTGGACATACTCATAAATTTTTTTTTATTTGAGGATGCATGAAAAGAGGCACCAGAATCTAAAACCCAAGATTCTACTTTATCTAAGGAACATACCAGAGCATCCTGTGCAACATAATCTGCAACATCTACTTCTTCATGTCCTTCATGCTGATCTCCATCTGACCTACAATCTCTCTTTAGGTGCCCTTGCTTTTCACATTTTTAGCAGGTTATTCTGCCATACCTAGACTTGGATCTCCTGCCTATCTTTGACCTTGATCTCCCATGCTCGATCTTCTCTCTTTGCCTTCTCCTGCTTTCCACACTCAAAGCATTTCGTGATGATTCACCTGTGCTTTTCTTGTGAATTTTTTCATTCAAGATTACACTCACAACATCATCCACTTTTAAGATTTTTGAAGTAGACGCAGTATTACTAACTGCCATTACCAAACTCTCCCAACTTTCAGGTAATGAGCATAAGATTAAGAGAGCTTTAATTTCATCATCAAAAATAATATTGACTGAACTTAACTAGTTTACCAAACCATGGAAATCACTAAGATGACTATGAACAGATCCACCTTCCAACATTTGCAAATTAAATAATTGCTTCATAAGAAATACCTTATTCAAAGCTGAGGGTTTTTCATATAAATTTACCAAAGATTCCATCAACTCTACCATTGTCTTAGCCTAAGATAAGTTGGAAATCATAGATGATGCAAGGCTCAACCTTATAGATCCCAGAGCCTTTCGATCAAGAACCTCCCATTCTTCATCTTTCATATCTATGGGCTTGCATGCAACCCCACCCAACGGTAAGTACAAATCTTTTTTATATAGATAATATTCAATCTGCATCCTCCATAATTGATAGTTCTTGCCATTAAACTTCTCCATTCGTAGCTTAATTTCTTCTGCCATTGCTATACTCCCACTCAAACAAAAACCCCTGTGAGTAACCTATAATCAACACACACTAACTAGATCTGAAACACCTATTAGTAACTCAACCAAAAGCTTTGATACCAGTTGATGGGGAATCAAGAAAAACAAATAGCTCTGATCCCACTTTTCAATATCTTGCTCCTCAATAAGAGCACAATATGATTACCTTGTATTAGCAACTAAACATGCGGAATTAACCAGAAGCAATAAGTAACTAGAATTCACAAATGACACAGAATATTAGAGACAACACAAACTGTATTAATACTCATCCAGAAAAGAATTACAAATGAAGAGATGCCACACTCTTCCACACCTTTCAGGCTTCCCACACCAAGTGTACAGTAATTCTTCTCAAGAGTTCACTCTCCTACCAAAAATGGTCCCAACACACAACTCAAACACAGAGTTGGTTTTCACCTCTAACCAGTTAGTAATAACCTTGTCATTACACAAGTACTCAAAGTACTTCAAGTAGATCTCCCATAAGCTTGCAACAACCTGCAACTCAAATGATCTTACTTACACATGTAGAACTTCTCCTTGATCTTGCAACAACCTGCAGATCACCCTGTTCTTACAATTGGAAGGATCTACCTTGCCTTCCTCTATTTACTCATCTATGGAACTAGAAGGAGATACACTTGCTCAACTGTAACTAGCACTCTGGCTATCCAACACACTTTATAATACATGCTAATGGGTCTATAAATAGATCCCACACTTAAACAATAACTTAGACTTCTAATTTAGACACGCAGCTCAAGACTCAAAATAGCCTTTACATGCAAACACTCGATTCAATGAACTAACTGTTCATGCAACAAATAGTTTTGAAACCACACAGGTGATCGATGTCAGTCCTTATCTACTTGGAGTTGACCGATGTTAGCCAACCTCCTACTGATGCCAGTTGCCCTTTTGCACTATAGATGACCGACATCGGTTACACTGCCGACGCCGATATCCCTGAAACTCAACAACCTCCATGTCTGCATCAGTTGAAGCTTTTAGCTCCACAATGTAACACTCACTCTCTTTTGTTTTCCAAAAATATAATGCTCACAGAAATCTAGATCTATGCTTTTCAAATTTGAAAGCTTACCTTTTGACTTAAGAATAGTCATTCCCTTCTCACTCATGCGGCCAAGCCTCTGGTGCCACAAGTTTGCATCTACGTCTGAAGTAGATAATATAGAAGGAGAATAATCAGTAATACAATTACATAAATAGAGAGTACCTACTCTCTTACCTCTGGCCAAAACAAGTGCACCCTTGAAAACCTTCCAAGATTCAGCTATGAGAGTTACTGTGCAACCCTCATCCCCCAACTTTCTTGTAGAAATTAGATTCCTCTTCAGAATGGGTACATGGATAACATCTTTCAAAACCCATGTGTTGCCATTCTATAATTTCAGCTGCACTTTTCCTTTGCCAATAATTTTACAAGGCTCATCATCCCCTAAAGAGATTTTTCTAAAATCTCCTTGGACATAATCATTGAAAAATTCTCTATTTAGGGTAGCATGGAAAGAAGCACCAGAATCTACAACCCAAGATTCTAATCTATTATCCAAAGAAAGTGTAAAAGCATATTGTGAAACAATACCTACAACTTTTGCTTCTTTATTACCTCCATGCTGATTTTCTTCTCTAACTTTCAACCAACAGTCTTTCTTTGCATGCCCTTTCTTTCCACAATTCCATCAGGTTATCTTTCTTTTTGCATTTTTCGATTTGGATCTATTGCTCATCTTTGACTTAGACCTTGATCTCCCTTGCTTGTGCCTCTCTTTTTGCCTTCCCCTTCTTTCAATACTTAAAGCATTACCTCATGTCTCCTCTGTGCTTTTCCTACAAATTTCTTCATTCAAAATTACACTAACAACATCATCTACTTTCAAGATATTTGTAGCAGATGCAATATTACTAACTGCCATTACTAAACTATGCCAACTTTTTGGTAAAGAGCATAAAATTAAGAGAGCCATAATTTCATCATCAAACACTATTTTGACTGAATTTAACTAGTTTACTATTGCATGGAAATCATTTAGATGAGTAGATACAGATCCACCTTCTTGCATATGCAAATTAAATAATTGCTTCATAAGATATACCTTATTTGAAGCTGAGGGCTTTTCATATAAATTTGTTAAAGTATCCATTAACTCTACCATTGAATTTGCCTATGACAAGTTGAAAATCACAGAAGATGCCAGGCTCAACCTTATAGATCCTAGAGCCTTTCTATCAAGAACATTCCATTCTTCATCTTCCATATCTATGGGCTTGCTTGAAACTCCACCCAATGGTAAGTATAGATCTTTTTGATAGAGATAATATTCTATCTGCATCCTCTATAATTGATAGTTCTTGCCATTGAACTTATCCATTCTTAGTTTACTTTCTTCTCCCATTGCTTTACTCCCACTCAAATAGAAACACCTGTGAGTGACCTGTAATCAAAACACACTAAACAGATCTGAACCACTTGTTAGTGAACCTGAGCTCTGATACCGCTTGTTAGTTGGTATCACTTGGTGAACTAGCAACCTAACTCTGATACCACTTTGTCAGGATCTAACAAGAATAATTGATTACTATTGTGCAAGCAACTAAACACGGAATTAATCAGAAGTAATAAGTAACTAGAAACTAGAATCATCAAAGAACATGAGATACGAGAAACAATGAAAACTTGTATTAAACTCTTTCAAAAGGAAATACAATTGAAGAAATCTCTCTTTCTTCCACACCTCTAAGATATACAGATCTCTTTCCCTCAAGAGTTCTCTCTCACAATTACAAACACAATTTAGCTACTTGAATTGATTACAATTTCCCTCTTACATGTCTACAAGCTATGAAGATCTATCCCTATTATATAGAATTAGGTATCATGAGCTATGCATTCTCAACCATTAGATACACCTCCTAATCAAGGGTTCAAAATAGTCTTACCAAAAATAAAAATGTGGATTTATAACTAACAGTTAAACTAATCATGCAAACATTCTGTTTATCCACAAAAATAGACTTTCTGAATGCACAGGTGATCGATGTCCGTCTTTGTCAGTCTACACATGACCAACGTTAACTGATCCATAACTAATGTCGATAGCCTCTAGTAGATCCCTAACCGACATCAACAACTATGTAATACAACAACCTTTGCATTCGCTCATTGGTGAAGCTTTTAGCTCCACACCTTAACAATTTTAATCCTCTTGTCTGAAAAGGCTGTAAATGCAAATTGGGCATCTTTGATTTGCTCCAGTAATGGTACTTGCTTGTTCTCCATGGAGAAACATCTCCCAAACATTTTGGTCAATGTGAGATCAAGAGACTCAGTGACTTTAGCAGGCATGACATTGTTAGATGCACCTGAGTCTATAATATAGTAACTTAGCTTGTGGCCATTGATTAACAAGGAAACATAGAAGGGTTCTATTTCTCCAGGAGTAGCTGGAGGAGTAATGATCAGATTATTTGGAATAGGCATATTCTTTGGAGAATTAAGAATTACTTTTTTAGCCTTTTATTTTGTGAAAATTTGTTCTGCCAATTTGCTCTTTTGAAAATGTCTTCAAGTTTTTTTTCCCGCAAGTTTCTCCGAATTCCTTCAGACAAAAAGTTCGAAGGAACCACTTTTTGCCTCAGTCCTTTTTCAATCTACCTTAAACAAAAATCCAAAGGAATTTACTTAACTGTCTCTTTGAAAATAACCTTTTCGAAGGGTGTTTTGGTCGATTAAGTGTCCTCCATAAGGGCACTTGTCCTTTAGGAAACTTCCTTCGGCATTGAACTGTCCCTTTAAACTTTGGTGATGAACCATTCTGTTGAACCAAGAATGGTTCAAGCTGATGGTTCAATGAATGAAATAGGCTGATGAACTATCCAATGAACCAAGTGGTTGAACCAATCGTTGAACCAAATTTTGGTTCAATGGTTCAAACAAAGCTTTGAAAAATGTTTTTGAACCAGCTATTGAACCTGTAGATGTTGAACCAAAGGATGAACTGAAAGAAAGAACCAACTGAGTGAAAATAAAGAGATGAATCACTTGGTTGAACTGAGCCATTGAACTGTTCCTTTGGTTGAACCTGCGATTGAACCTTGAACCCATTGAAGCGCTTAACTCTTGCCAAAGACATTGAACTTGTTGAACTTTGAACCTGTTGAACCTTTGAACCTTCAATGGTTCAACAGTTCAGTGGTTCAAGTCTCTTTTTGCACTCAGATGTTTGTCGATGAAGATTTTTGATTGAACTGAAGTTCTGAACCAATTCTAGAAAATGACTAAGTGTTGAAAACCACCTTTTGACTGAAACCACCTGCAGAAGCCTTTGAACTTGTATAAATGAACCTGCCTGTAGAAACTGAAGATACAAAGTCCATAGAATTCAACATGTAAAATCTATTGAACTTGACTTACAAAGTCTGTAAAATTTTTGAGAAGCTTTGAAAATGAGGAATCTGAATGTCTAAGACAAATTTTTGAAAATGGAAGATAAAATTTTGGTCTGTAGGACCAAAATTGTTCAAATGTTGTTCCAAAAATGACTGCTACTTTTGGGAGACAACACTATGTACTTGACATTTTTGCTAACACATTTGATCCATAGTTTACTATGATATATTTATGTTGGTTGATTATGTTTTCATTTATGCACTTACTTGAGTGTCTTACATTATTATTGTCTTATTTGTTTAGTATTTGAATATAATCCATTATTTGTGGCCCTTGTTCCTTTGTTTGCTTCTTTGAAATTTGATATGTCATTGATTGTTGTATAGACATTTGAATGTCATTCTTATTTTTTTGGACACTCAATTAAGTCATTTCCATTCAATTGTCTAGCATTTGAACATGTCCCTTATTTGTGGTCTCCTTAGACCATTGTTTGTTGATTTATTTTTGAGTGTTCTTATGTGTGTGCATGATTTCTTATTAAACTTATATTGTTACTATCTAGACATTTTCATGATCTTTATCATGCATCTTAGGCCTTGATATGATCACATTCTATGTGTTTCAATGATAAATTTACCTATACATGTTATCTTATATGTTACATGGTTCATTCATAGCTATAAAGTTATCTTATCCTTTTGAGGTCAGGTAAATACTAGTTTATATTCTTCCCTCACCTTAAAGGGGGCCATATTAGTGGGGACATGTCATAGAGGCATGGATTTTACACATTCATAGTTTTAAATATTAGTGGGAGAATGTTGTAGAGACAACCTTCCACACATTCATAGATTTTAAATTCAATGGATACATGTTTTAGAAACATGCTTTTCACACTTACTCAACATACAACATACCCAAATTACACTAGGGTCATGTTTTAGAAACATGTCCTCCACATTAGCACTTTTATCAATTTTCATATTTATCTATATATAATGATGGCATGTTATGGTAACATGTCACCCACATTTGTTCAAATTTTTGAATTGGGTAAAATTGTATTTGAGAAACCCTATGGATACAAGGCCACAAATAGATAAAATTTAATGCATGCATATGCATGATGGTCTATAAATGAATGTAAATAAAAAACTCTAAAAAATGATCGAAAGACTTAGAAAAATTAGTAAGCCAAGATTAGTAAGGCTAGGTTAGAACCAAAAAACCAAAATAATTAGATAAAAATAAAATAAAATCGATAAGCCAAAATGCTAGGACTAATTAGGACTGAAAAACCACCAAAATGCATCCAAGGTACAATAAATAACAATCCAAATCAAACAAGGGACATATAGAACTAATTTATGATAGAAACACCAATGTAAGAGAAGTATTAAAGCAAACTTAAATAAAGATAAAAACATGAAATGGAAAAATAAGACTGAATGCCTTGAAAAAATGTGAACAAAAGAATTAAGGTCTTAAACATAATTAAAATAAATCTTAGAGAGATAAGGCAATGACCAAAAGAGCATCTTGGAACAACTCAAAGATGGATATTCTATTGGTAAAGATGGACAAGTTAAAAATACCATATTTCTACCGTGTCTGAAAGAGATGGTTAATATGAAATAAATAAAATGGGGAAGATTTAGAAATAACCCTACCTATTTAGGGGGATAAATAGAGGGAGGGATAAGAGGGTACCACCAAGGTGAAAACATGGTATTTTTTAGAAATAAGACACTCTAATCATGTTGCAAGACTAAGAGTTTTCAACATCAATGAATGTAGAAAACCCTACCTAGAAAACATGAACTTAGGATAACAAGTGAAGTATAAATATCATCCCGTAAAGGTTAGCATGTATTAAAAATAAAAGGATCCTACCTTTTCAAAATTTGATCCCTGCTTCTCAGGACCCCCTACAGAGTTGTTGGTCTATTGTGAAGATTGAGTACTTGTGTGAGAAATTAGGTGATACTAGAATGTAGGAAGATGTAATGATGTAATAAGACCTATTACCATAGATTACTAGCTTACCCCACTCTAATGGTCTTTGACACTATTATGAGACCAACTATGGAGTTTGAGCTTCAACTAGAATAGATGTGTCAAAAATATCACATCTTTTGGTGTGATTTGATGTTTGAGCTATAATTTATCTTTTCTTATGATTTGCCTTTTAACTCATTTGGTTTTTTCTATTTTCCTCCTCCATATGGATTTATAAAAAATAACAATGGATGTTAAAGATAACTATTACAAGAGAGTTTACACTTAGTTTCTAGAAAGGAGAGCCTAAAGACCATGGTGCTTAAAGAATCTTCGACTCACACCTTATGAAAGAGTGCAATCTTAAAACCAATCTCAGTGAGCCCAAAAGGAAATTGATTAATAGATAAATATGAAAGTGATAATAGAATAATTAGATTTCCCCAATCGTAAAAAATGCATAAAGGAAGATGGTACAATGACAACTTGTTATGAAACATCATCATAAGAGAAGGAAAAATGTGGATGAAGACATGTAGATAGACTACCATAGTTTTACTACAATAAAATATGAATGATTCTAAGTGAGGAAGATAATTATATCAACAATTGCCTTATATTTATAAGAATACACCTAGCGAATGTTGGGATCAAAAATAAAATTCTATAGAAAAAGATGGACATCTTTGAGGAGGGCCTAGTTTATTTCCTAGGTATTACCATGTAACTCACAAACTAAAAAATCAAGATATAGAAATGAAATAATGCTATGAATCATATAAATGATAGTAAAGACCCAAAGGGTGCATATAATGATATAAAAAACCAAAGAATCTCAAAATAAATAATGGCTAACAAAAAGAAGCAAATGACTACTGAAAAATGATAAACATTTATGAGGAAGGCTTGGTTGTGTAGACACTAAATCTGAATTATATAACACCTCAATCTTGTATACTTGGCAAGTACTTCTCATGGATATAACATTCATTTCCTAGGCTATCAAAAGGCTTGTATCCGCTATCTCTTATGCATAATGATTATCTCTTAGTTTGACCATAATTTATTTTGATGAACATGCCTTCTATGTTGTGAAAAATGCTTTAAACTTTCTTATTATCATCCTCTAAAATTTTTAGACGTGTACTTATTTTACAACTTCCTAGACACTTGCATCTTAGCTAGATGCATATGTTGATGCCTATTTCCTATGCCAAACTAAGTGTTTAGTGCCCTAAAGTCATAAAATTTATAATTTTAATGTGTCCTTATGCTCACCCTAATTGATTTAAAGCAAGATATTTATAAAAGGGATTAGTATTTATATGAGAGCAATCCTCATTCATTCCTCACCTAGCATAGACTTAACAACTCACAAGATAACTTACCAAAAACATTCAATCAAGCATTCAATTAATAAAAACTTCCCTATTATTTTCTATTTAAATATTAGTCATAGGAATAACCCATATATAGGTTTGATGTACTGAAGGAGCATTCCATGAGCCAAATTTTCCAAGTTATAAGCTATGTCATCTATGTACTTGCTTATTGCACATTACATCCGTATGTACACAAGCTAACATGTAGGAGAGAACTACATAAGTCTAAGGCCCTATTGTGAGTATTGGATATGTAGGCAATGTTAATTGATAGAGGGGTACTTAAGAAAATTTGACATCATGTGCTCATTAACCTATTTTTCCCATAGTTACTCTAAGGGTGAGGAATCTAGGGTATGATCATTTGACAAAGAGAGACAATCTATGCACAAGATATGAAAACACTGGATCAAAGAAGATATGAAACCTACAAGGATTTCTCTAGTCACACACATATCCAATTAATATTATATACTAGAAACTTGCATCCAACTTAGACACCAATGCTGATGCAACTATCCCGATTTGACACAAGCATTGAAGGCCACAAAATACAAGTTTCTAGAGTTTGATGATTGATCTAAAATTGAGATCTATTCTACTTCCAACCCGTTCTATATAAGATTTACATGCACATAATAAACCAAATAAGTATTCTTGTTTATAATACATTACAATAATAATAATAAGTAGTTGTACTTTCTATTTTTAACATATCTCAACTTTTAAATTTAGAATATATTTTATCTGAGTTTTCAAATTAATTGGCATGCTCTAGATCTATTTAACACACTTGTTCTTATGAATTTATATATTATTAACCGTATGCTATACTGACCCATATAAATCTAGGGTTAAACAAGTTATATTCCACAAAGTGTTACAATGAAACTCACAAACTAGAAAACTAAGAGGTGTGAAAATGAAAAAAGACCTGAAGACCGAGAATAGATATAAAAGCTAATGTTAAATGAGACCCCTATTGTGTGGATATAAATGTTGTAATATAAGAGAAAACTATAACCTATAGGAAATATTAGCTCAATATAATATATAAAATAACTATAAGCATGTACATAATATGTATATGAAATGGAAATTCATAAATAAAAGGAAACTAAAAAGAACATCAATTAAAATACTTCTCCAAGTTTAAAAAAAAAATTAATGTAGAAGCTCAAATTTACATAGATATCAACATATCTACACATGTTTTGGATTACATATAACAAATTACAACTACTTAGTAACCATACATCTAAATATTAACATTCCTTTGGTTAAACAACCATGATTAGAGAGCATCCTATCCATCAAAGTCCTCGGTAGAATGATCCTGGCCCTAGCCAATTAACTCTTAGTGTTATGTATCTAGAGGGATTTGTACCTTGGTAGATGGCCTACAAACCATCATCTTCACCAATTAGATTATAACCCTTTCTATACTTCTTCTAGAATTGAACATTGGTCTGTTCCTTGAAAATATGCCCTTCATTCATTTATAATAAATAAGTGATAGGTCTAAGGATGTCTTTAACTAGGTAAGTACCCCACCACTTTTGGGTGTATTTGCACTCTTTATCATGGGTGTAATCCAATTTCATCACTAAGTATTTGACACTGAAAGTACATAATTTCACTTTTTTGTTATGTTGTTTAACAACGTAACTTTTGTATTGATGAATGTGTTATAAAACACTCATGTGTCCCACATCACGCATATATAAAATGTGAATATGGTATTCACAAAGCTATTCATTTAGAATGATGCCATGAAGAAAGATGCATAATGAGGGCAACTCTAATTATAATGGTAAGATAACTTTAGAGCCATAAACTAAAGATAATGGAGTTACCTTGGTGGTAATAAAAATTCTAGTATGATAAGCCCAAAGTGTGGGGTAAATCTTGAGATACCAATTCAAACAAGAATCCATAATAGTATTTTACAAAATCTTGTCATGGATTTTTTTGGTGGATTTTTCTAAGCCATTGCATTGGGGGTGATAGAGTATGAAATTTTTTTAAAGTAATTTTAAATTTCACACAACCATTTTATGTCTTTGTGTTTGAAATTACCACCATTGTTTGATATGATGGTGCGAGAAATTTCAAATTAACATATGATTTGATTGAGGATAACTTTAGATATAGTGATGCTAGTGACATTAACAAGGGGCATAGATTCTACCCACTTGGTAAAGTACTATGTGGCAGTGTTTAACCATAATTTAGATATGGATCCTCTTAGATAGATAGGGTTAATAATATAGAAATGATAGGGCACATGGGTGAATATCAGATCTATAAGAAGATATTTAAATGTTAAACTCAGATGTACCATATATTAAATTTATTAAATTGAGATAAGATATTAATAATAAATACAAATATAATAAATAAATAAATGATAGATAAGTGATGTAATTATCTTATTTTGATGTTAATGAAGATCTGGATCTAGAATAGGTAGGAATTAGACTAGGAGATAGTCTTGGAACAATCATTAAATCTTGGATCTGGTGCTTCTATCTCTCTAGATAATTGTATTAGCTTGGGATGGTTGTGTCGATGCTACTATATGGGTTTTATTCTAGTGTCATGTATGGAATATATGGAGAAATATGATGTAACCATGTGGATGCTTTTGGCTTTAGCTTTACCTTTACTCTGGTGTATTCAAATCTTGGTCATGGACTATCACTTCTTGTGAAATGGCAAAACTCTAGCTTTTCATCTTCAATGTGACCTTGGAAAAACATGGGTTAGTGGGCACACAGTGTTGAGTTGACTCATAATGACCCCAATATCAAAGGGTACTACCTACATAATAATACTCCAAAAGAGGGTCTCAAACTCATGTATTTCTCCCCTATTTGTTGGCTTGTGTGTGAATCATTTAATATGTGCAAATCAAGTAAAGTGATGACCTATCTTGTAATTTGGAGAATAAAACCTTATGACTACTACTTTAGTACTTCAAACCTATAAATGTGATGTACCTATGACCAATATGGAAATAGGGAAGCTTTTGATCAATTTAATGTTTGATAGAGTGATTTTGATAAGTACCTTAATATTTTTGGTTTGATTCTATGTGAGGAATGAATGAGGGTTGACATTATATTTACACCAATATTAACTTGCATTAAATCACTTAGGTTGACCATTGAAATATGTTTTAATTTCAAATTAGATGACTTTAGGGCATTAGACACTTGTGTTAGAACATGACAATAATGTCAACCTACTATATATCCTAGATGTTAATGTCTAGGGAGTAGGAGAGCATGTACAAGATCAAAACTTTTAGAGATGTAAGATAAGTAAATTTTAAGCATTATAGGCAAGATAGGTTGTCTATGTAATCAATATAAGACTGGTCAGACTAAGAGATATACCAATGGGCACTAGATGGTAAAGATGCATGGCTTACAAAATCAAGGAGAGTGTAGAACTAAGAGGAATAGCCAAGGTCTAAGATTGGAAAATGTAAAAAGACTAAGGTTTACATAATCACAAAATATCTTCTACATTTTCTCCCACCTTTAATTTAGTAATGAAATTTCTAGTTTAAATGAAAGGAATGAGTACATGGGTGTGTATGCACACCTTATCTTTGATTGATTTGAATTTGAGTGATTTGATAATGATTGACATGCAACCAAGAGTATGTTATAATGTAAAATTAGTACATATAATCTAGGTTAAAAGTACTTAAAATAGATTGAAATTAAAAGAGAAAGGTCTAAGAGTACACTCATGTGTTGATGTAACTGTCTTGCCTACTGGCTAGTTATTTTACAAAAGATGTATCATTATAAGGACTTGAAACTGAGATTATGATAAATATAGATAAATATTTAAAGTGCATATATCCAAGGATATAAAGAGAAAGAGATAGATGAGAAGGCACATGCCCCTAAGTTTGGAGCAAATGTGAGATGCTACATAGAAGTTGAGATTAGGTCAATCATGTAACCTAATGATACTTATTACCTAGTGAGGTTGGCTAATAAAATTAGATCCAACCTAAAAACTAAGCAAGAATGAGTGATTTTATCTCTCAACCATACCAAAAGGTAAACCAACTATTGTATTAAATTGATTCGATAAAGTATATAAAAATATGTAGGGTATCATTATGTGTAATGGTTTTAGAATCTGAATCTAGTTTAGATTTTGTAATATTAGGTACATGTTGCATAACTTATACACCTTAGATATGTACCATGATAAAAATATGTATAACAATGGTACCATGTATAGAATTCTATGACAACTGTGAATTTGAATCATATAACTATGTGCTTTAGACAATTTGAATAACTGTGTCAGTGTCGATGACATGTTTCCAAATCATTCCCACACTGTATATGGATAAATATGAAAATTGATATAAGTAACAATGTGGAGGACATGTTATAAAAACATGCCCCCACTATAAATTGGAGATGCTCAATATTGAATAGGTGTGGCGAACATGCTTCCCAAACATGCCCCCACCAAATCTGGAAACTATAAATGTGTGGAATCCATGTCCATATGACATACCCCCACTAATATTCCCCTTCTTTGATGTGAGGAAAAAATAGTATATGGTAGTTACCTGACCTTAAAGGAAGAATATAACCATATAGCTATATATTGTGTGACTGAACCATGTAACATAAAAAAAATGTGCATAGGTAAATATATCATTAAAACACATAGAACCAATGTGATCACATGTAGGCCTAAGATGTATGATAAATATCATGGAAATGTCTAGATAATAACAATAAAATCTCAACAAGTAAATAATTTCACACACAAGAGCATTTGATAGCAAGTCAAAAAATAAAGGTCTTAAGAGACCAAAAAAAAGGGGCATGTTTAAATTCTTTAAAATTAAATGGACATGACTTAGTCAAATGTCCACAAAGCAAGAAATGCCATATTTAAATTTCTACACCAAAATTAATGACATATTCAAATGTTAAATAAGGAAAACATAAGCATGGGGGTCAAAATCAATAAAACATATTCAAATGCTCAAACAAGCAAGACAATATCAAGGTAAAACACTCAAAGAAGTGTATAAAGGAAAATCATAAGCAATTACCATAAAAATATCATATTAGCTCATGGATCAAATGTAATAGAAAAAATATCAAGTACTTAGCATATCAAGTGCCATGTGCAAAATATAAGCATTGATAAGACATGTGCAAGTACATAAGGGCCCAATCATGATAATGTAATGTGACCATGTAATTATATATCTTGAAAGTATCAAGGTCATAAAAGATAGATGCCCCCAATGTCCTGGAGACATGAGTAGAGGGAAATCCCAACACCCATAAGTGCATAGAATCATGTATTTATGTATGTTTGTAAATATGTATGTATAAGTAAATGATATTCTATCCATCAACATGGAACTAATACAGATGCCAAGGAGTGAATAAAACATGTAGGAGCTAAAAATATTTATATATTTTTTGAATGTTTTGAAGAGACAAGATCATCATATGAGTTCATCCAAAAGATGATTATAAGTATCTTCCCTCTCGAAACCTGGTGCAAAAATTGGTAGTACTACCAAAGAGCATGTATAGATGAAACATCTCTCAATATAGGATCTAGGACTTTGAGATCATGAAGTACCAATAAAAGGAATAGGGGTTTGTGGAACCCATCTCTATGTAATCTATGGTTTCTTTGGAATATCAATAGTAGGAACATGTTTAGGTGATATGGACATCTGAATATGGTGCATGGAAGATGAGGATTCCATAAAACCCACCATCCATCTTTGATGTAAAGGTCTCTCAAGTACTGGCCACTTAGTAAAGGGGATTGCCTATTACTTACCCTTTTGAAGTGGAATAGACTTAACATGCATGATAATTAAATACTTGGGTATGAATGTATCTTGTTGAAGAGGATGTTCATATAGAATATTAAAAACTATAATTAATTGATTGGCATGAATGTACTTAACACACCCATGCATTGTATAAGGTACTACTTGAAGAGTATGTATCCAAGGTCATCCTAAAAACATTTTAAAGACACAAATAGAAGGTATAAATGAGAAATTAGTAACCACATGTATGGGACTAACCTATAAAAATAGATCAATCTCATTAAGAACCTTCTAGAAAGTCCCATTGAATGCTCTAACTAATCTGGTAGAAGTGTGTAAATCATGCTGAGTATAACCCAAATACGTAAGTAATGGCATGGTGTAAACATTTCCGCTTATAATATTATCATAAAAATTTATATGGGGCATTTATCAAGGTATGATCGAATGAATATTAGAGCCATCATCCTTAATTTCACTATCATTAAAGCAAATGGTAGGTTTATGAACCGAAGGAGGTATATGTTTTGTGTAAGTACCAATAACCCCATCTAGTGGGTGTCCATAATAAGATGGAGGATGATGTGCATTATATTCCATTTATACTTTTGGTTCTTTCTTAGAATGGTATTTAAAAAGATGTTTAAATAAATTTTGTTTATGGTGATCACCAGGTTATGAACCTAATTCCTTTGTAGGATTGTCAAATGTAATCTATTAGTCATCAATGAGGTCTTAGATCTAATGCTTCAAGGTAAAACATCTATTTTTAGAATGTCCTAGGCATTAGTGATAGTCATAATAATAATTTACATCATATCCTTTGGATAGATGTCTATTTATATCAACCTCTATAAGAAGAGGGAGAGATATAAGATGACACTCTAGCAACCATAAGAGTAATGAAGTAGGAGGCTCCCACAAACATAAAAATTATCTTCTTATTACATTAGATAAAATAAGTTGATTAGGTTGTTGTGAAATTGCATTAAACATGATGGTTGTTTCCTTTTTAGGCTCAAGAGGCTTTAACTTATAACTTGGTTTAATTATAAATTTTATACTAGATGTAGATGCAATTGGTGTGTTTTATACATACGTGAGCTTATTTAATGATATAAGCTTCATTTTATTCTTGTAAAACATGACATAAGTCACCAAAAGATTAAATATTTTTGAAAACAACGGACTCATGTAAAGGAACAAGCAAAGTTTGCTTGAATATGACTTACAACTCTTTGTCTACCATAGGGTTGGTTATTTTAGCTAGCATTGTCTTATACTTCAAGATATATTCATTGATATGTTCATTGGTTCCTTGTTTGATCTTTGTAATTTGAGCATACAAAAACTTTTTGGTAATATTAATAAAAAAGTGTGCTGAAAAATGATCTATAAGAGGTTTGAATTCTTTCATGGATTGAAGAAGTAAGTCATAAAACTACCTCAAAGCATAGTCATTGAGTCTCCTTAAAACTAATTTGATCAAAATTTTATCATTAGAGGCATAGTCAAGGCATGGTGCATAAAATGTTTGAACATGTTGCTCTAGATCACCCTTTCCATTATAAAATGTGAATTTAGGTGGAAAAAAAAGTTGGCAAAGGGTGTAAAGATATCTTAAGTACAAGAAGGTTATGCAACACATGTTGAAAATCAATGGCATGTGAAGACTTTGAAGCCTTTTATTTAAAATTTCCTCCAAGGTCTTTATGACTTGAAGGAGTGTTTGAACTTTAGACCCAGTGGGATTTATATTAACAATTTCAATAGTCACCAAAGGGGATGAAAATATGTTTTGAGTAGTAATAGGAATTACAATCAGTATTTGTGTTGAAATAATCGGTAAGTCCATAATAGATGTATCAATAGTAGTTTCTAGGAATAAATATTTAAACACATAATACATGCCCCCACTAGATGTAGGTGGATTGATAATTATGGGTTGAGTTATAGTTCCTTCTAAAGATTCACCATTACTAGGTGAAGTAGCCTTCTTTTATCTTGTTTACTTATTTCATCTTTTGTAACATACAAAAATGCATCTATTAAGCCCTTGTTATTGTTGAAATGAGTAATCAATGCTTATTGATCTTCCATTTGGAATTAGGTTTTTGCACTAACATTTTCCATTACTTTACAAATGAAAAGTTTAAAATTTGCAACAAAGTATAATAATCCAAAAAAATAGAAAACCTTAAGTGACCTAAGGTTTGATGTCTAAATATTGGGTTTACCAAATGTTTAACCCTAATTTGGATTAGGATCCTCTTAGATATATACAGTTAAGAATATAGAAATGATATGGCACAAGGGTGAATATCAGATCTACAATAGGCCAATTAAATGCTAAACTTAGATGTACCATATACCAAATTTATTAAATTGAGATAATCTATTCATGGAAATTAAAACTATGTTAAATATAGAAATGACAAATAAGTGATGTACTTAGCTTATTCTAATGCTAATGTAGATCTAGATTTTGAGCAGGTAAGAATCAGTTTGGGAGATAGTTTTAGAATAATCATTAGATTTTTGATCTGGTGCCTTTGGCTTTCTAGATAGTTATGTTAGCCTAGGATAGTTACGCCAATTCTATTATCTAGGTTCAATGCTAGTGTCCTATATGGAATATCTATTGAAATATGATGTGATCACCTGGATGTATCTGAGTTTGGCTTCACCTTCACTCTAGTGCATTTAGATCTAGGTCATGGACTATCACTCCTTGTGAAATGGTAAAATCGTAGCTTTCCATCTTCAATGTAACCTTGGGGAAAAATGGGTTAGTGGGCACATGGTAATGAGGTAACCCACAATGACCTCAATATCAAAGGACACTACCTACATAGCCAATACTCTATAAGAGGGTCTCAGACTCACGTAGTTCTCTCCTACGTGTTAGCTGCTATGCGAATCATGTAATATGTGTAAAGCAAGTACAAAAGTGAGCTATCTTATAATTTGATAAATAAGACCTTAAAACTGCTCCTTTAATACTTCAAACTTGTAGATGTGTTGTACCTATAATTGGAATATAAATAGGGAAGCTTTTAATCAATTAAATGCTTGATAAAATATTTTTGATAAGTTCCTTTGTCTCTTGATCTGATTCTAGGTGATGAATGAATGAGGGTTGATATTTTATTTATATTGATCCTATCAAGAGATAACTTACATTAAAGCACTTAGGCTAACCATTAGAATATATTTAATTTTAAAATTGGATGAATTTATGGTATTAGACACTTGCATTGATGTAGGACAATAATATTGATGCTACTATCTATCCCAAACATTAGTGTCTAGGGAGTAGGAGAACAAGTATAGTCTCAAAACTTGCAAAAGTGTAATATAAGTACATTTTAAGTATTGTAGGAAAGATAAGATGTTTGTGTCATCAATATAAGGTTGGTCAGACTAAAAGATAGGCCAAAGGGCACAAGATAGAGTAGATGTAAAAGTTATAAAAAAAAGAGAGTGTAGAACTAAAAGGAACAACTAAGGGTTGAATTTTTTAAGTGTGCAAGACTGAGGTGCTACATAATCACAAAATATCATATATAGGAAATAATATCAAAGATGTGACCCATATTGTGATCAAGGAATTTTTTTGATGAGATCCAATCCCCAAATTAAAAATGGCTAAGGAGATTCAAAGGTTAGAAACTCGATCAGATGAGAATATATAAGATCATCATGGATTTGGAAAGGATCACACTTCTTTACAAATGTGATGGAAACATTTTCTAGAGTAGACTAAAAATATCTCATATGTCAGCATTTATGGGTTGTATCATGTCCACTAAAATGGCCATTGAAAATGCCCTCATGTGCTTGTTCAACAAAAGAATGTGTTGACGATTAAATTTATAATGTCAACAAATCATCCCGTTTGCCTATCACGAAGGTTTAAATAGAATTGTAACAATTTAATAGTGTGGTCTAAAAGATCAAATAGGATCTAAAAGATGCATAAAGGGTTTTAAAAACGTCTAGGATAATAAAAAATATGCTAAATATTCAACAACACTTTATTATTAAATTAGAAATCAAATGTCTTCTTGAAAGAAGGAAAAAAATATGATTATATAATCGATCCTATCTGATAGAGAAAATCTATGAATTAGATAAACTCTTGAAAGAATATTTATGTTCCTTATAAATATTTATGAATTGATAACTGATATAATCTACTATGCTTGACTCAAAAGAGATCTAATGAAAAGAAACAAAAAGATTGAAAAGATAAAAACAAAAGATTAAAATGATAACCAAAGAAAGAGACAGATATAATAATTAACATTCTAAAGAAATCTAAAACTTAAATCTAAGAAAGATAAGAAAATAAATAGAAAGAAAAACATCACTAATCTAATGCAATGTACTAATCCTAATAAAAGCAAACTAACATAAACTAAGAAAGAATCTAATAAGATAATAAACTTATTAACATTCTAAAGAGATCTAAAACCTAAATCTAAGAAAGATAAGAAAATAAATGGAAAGAAAAACATCACTAATCTAATGCAATACACTAATCCTAATAAAAGTAAATTAACATAAACTAAGAAAGAATTTAATAAGCTAATAAACTTAAACAATTAAAGAAGAAAACTAAATCTATTCCAAAAACTAAAAAGCAGGTAAGAAATCAAATAAATGACCTAAGTTACTTTAAACATGAAAAATAATACGAATAAATAAAAGTTAAATAATCTAAGTCTAAAATTAATCAAAGTAACTAAACAATTAAATCAAACTATTCTAAATAGAACCCTTTTAATTAACTAAATTCTAAACTAAGAAAATAATCCAATGCTTAAACAAAGATTTGTGAAAGAAAAGAGTTGTCTTAATAAGTAAATTAGTCCTAACAGGTGGCATAGTTGGCTAAGGGCTTTGGGTTCATCCCATATAAGTCTCAAGGTTGATTCATAGTGCTCAAATTTACCTGACACAGGTGGCCGCTGGGTAGTTACGTGGGTCTCGAGAGAATTAGTCTCATTTACCTCACCTCTTATTCTCCCAAAAACTTGATAGCAAAAGTAAGATTAAGGCAAGGAGGGATGTAGTCATTGGGGTAGTCGTGGGGACACCTCCCAGTCAACAAAAAATGAGTAAATCAAATTTTATTAAGAAAACATCATTTTTGTTACAAAGTCTTATATATAATAACTAATATAATAAGAATTGATAAAAAACGTGTTTCACACAATGAAGTGTTCATTGGGTCATGTAGTTGGATTTTACTCATATGACTACAAATATGCAACCATCATAAGATATTAAACCTAACATTACTTAGATAATTAGTTTATAAATTAAACAAAGAAACTTGGATATACCTATACTTGTTAAATAAGTTACTTAACTGTCAGAGAAAGTGTCCTTGATCTATCTGTAAGAGTTGTTTATCTCAAAAATATTGAACAAAAAGAAGTATGGAGATGGACTTGAAATGAATCAAAAGTCTTACAAAATACCTGTATAATGTTCCTCCCCTTCTATGTCATTTTGATCTTATTTTATAATCAATTCCTCCAAAAATGGTTAATGAATGGGTTATAACTTACTTTTAGTTGGTTATTATTATGACTTAATTGACATTAATTAAGTCAATTAAATTTCAATTATTTCCTAACTCTTTTTAGACTTTAAAGATAAGTCTTAAAATCAAAATAAAAAATAAATAAAAAATAAATCAAGGGGACTGAATCTAATCAGGTGGGGGCCCTTAAACATTACAACACCTAAATAAATAATTATGAAAAATATATAAAACAACATAAGTAATAAATGAAAATTGTTACTCTTGACATTTATCCATATGCATCAAAATTAAAATATCCATATCAAAATATCTTTGTCTAAAAATGTATTTAAACTATAAAATCACCATTAAATAAAATTAAAATAAGTATTTGACAAGTATCAAACTATAGAAAAAAATCTCTAAAAAATTTTAATTATCCTCTAAATTTGATAGTATTTAAATCAATGGGTAACCTTTATCAGTCATGCACTAGTATAACTCATAGTAGTCTCCAAAAATTTGATCAACTTCACTACCTCCTCATCTACTTCATCGTCCATTTCCAAATTTACTTTCTTCACCATATGAGTTACTATTGGTGTCACTGAAGGGATAATTTCTTGCCTTTTCTTGTTCAACGGTAATATTCTTTCCTCTAGTTAATGAGGAAAATATGTAAGATTAAGCTTAGAATAGGGGGCATACGAAGTAGCAGGTTCAAGAGATAGAAGCTTTTGGTTCAAAGGTACTAATGCATGGGAAGGGTGTAACTTAGCAACCTATTGTAAGTCGTGTCTAGGTAATCATTTATCTCAATGAGGAGAATGATGAGATACTGAGTTATCTTTAGATTGTAAAGTGGTCTGAAATCTTTGAGAACCATTAGAATTTTCCTGTCCAAATGGACAATGACTCTAGTCAGCGCTTCTCCATCCTTGATTTACCTCCATTATTTGAAGGATTAAAATAAAAATCTTCTAAAACATTCTAAAAATCAAGATCCAAAACATCAAAATGAATTGATAGATGAGTGCCCTTATTAAAAGGCTTGGAGAAACTCCTACCAAATCTTTTACCAGTAGAAAAATGACCTCTAAACATAGAACTATGAGAAAATAAATTTTCTCTAATGTCAAGTTATTCTATTCTCCATGGATTTCCTTGATTATTATTTGAATTAAGGGGGGGTCCACCCTGACATGAAAAAAAAAAAAAAAAACATACAACAAAATTCTTTTGAAATCCACATACGAAATCCATAAATTCATTAACTATTTGAATGTATAAATAAATTGCAATAAAGATTGAAATTTAGAAATAATATATTATCAAATAGGCATAATCTGTTTAAATATTGGAATCAAACCTCATTCACTGTTATCAAACCAACTAAATTTTTTAAAACATAACTAACTATTTAAAAACTTTAAACCATCTTTTCAACTTACAATAGAGATAAATTTTCAATAATCATGCAGTCTTGATTTTCTAAAACAATTGTATATCAATAACAAAAAAATTAAAAAAATGTTCAAGATTTATTTTTAAACATCAAAACTTCCTTTTGATTTTAGTACAGATGAGAGATCTATATATTTTTAAAGCCAAAGAAAATAATACAACATACCCACTGTGCAAATTATTCATCATCGACTGAACCAATCATAACATTTTATGACCAAAATTGCATGCTTCATAATATATTCTATTTATATATGAGGAACTCAAAATTCAAAAATAGGAGCTCGAAACTCAAACACCTAAAAATATACCAAGTATTCCTAACTATCAAAACTTTGTTGCTCAGATCAAATCAATATTAACGAACTGCAAATAAATCCCTAGAATATCCTCACAAAAATGAAGAATCTTATCAAAATTTCAAAAACTCTAAAAATATTATGATCAATTTCATACCAAACAATTGCTATCTTCTATAATCTTTCAAGACTGATATTTTAAAAGTTCTATCAAATCTTAACTACATGCAAACAAAATTTCATCATTTTACACTTTATAGAATACATTTTATATTCTGCATGTCTCAAAATTACTTTGTAATGAAATATCTTATACTCTAAAAAATTATATTTTCCTTCATTTAAAGAAAAATAAATGTTTTTGCATGAAAATTGACTACAAATACTATTAAACTAGCTTCCATAAATTTCACCAAACTAATTTTTAGCTAAGTCATAACGATAAATACTTTAAAATTATCTTGTTGAATGAAACAAACCTTACCTGTAGATTTATTCAACTATTTCCAAATTCCTCTTTGGTCTAATAGTTCACTTCCACTACAAGCTTGTCAATAATGATAACTAACCCAAATAACTTTACCTTAAGTATTCTATTTAACTTGAAGTACTAAATAACTATGTGTTGAAATAAGATTGGCCAACAAATCTCTCAATACTTATCTCTAGCTCTACCAAAAATGTAAAAAACTTTGACAAAAATAATAATAAACTTTGTTATTACTAAAACCTCTAATAAAAATCTCGGATCGATGCACAATACACATTCTTAAATGCCAAAATTTATGGGAAGATGTAACAAATCACCATATATGCAACAAATACTAGGTGCATTAATAACCATTAATTTATATTTTAAATATTTTAACCATGCTTCAAACACAAGACCTAACTCAAGTAATGCTCACCATATTTGAGTTTATGAAACCACATAAGTCAAAGCCATGTCACCACCTTTAATTTAAAACTATATCCTTCAACCCATATCATAATGCAAACACTTATCAAAGTATTTAGAGTTAAGACCCTTAAAAATATTTTAGGTCATCAAGATAATTTTGTAAATATTGTTTAGAAATAAACTATAATTTCAACAATATTTATAATGAATTCAATATAATTCATTCACCAATGATCAAAAACCATTTTGAGTAACTTATAATAAACTCTGAAACACAATTGCTATCTACTTGGTGATCATAAAAAATTCTAATTTTATTATTTAATTGATATTCATCAATGTGATTTTTTCTATATGAATATACTTAAATTTTCTTTAAATCCATAAATACTTTTGAAACCACTTGTAATGTGGAATAATAATTTCACCACATACAAAGTTATGATAAATATTTCAACATAAACAACATATTTAAATGTCATAATGAAATAAGACCCCCATCTAGTAGTTTTAAATGTTATGACAATGTCATCGATATGAAATAATCAACACAAAGTACTTGTTTTGAAAAAGAAAAGGAGTGTCAAAAAATAGGCTCAACACTGGCGACCTTGCTAGTTGGTTTTAGCAATGGAGTAAGGTAGCAAAAATATAAAATTTATCTTTTGAAAACAAAATACCTAAGATTGAAATCCATGTTGATTATTTCTTAGGTTGCTGGACACGAACCCCTTTGTTTATAAATTTTGAAGGGATGAGGTGTTCGGTCAGCATGAAATGAAGAATAGAAAAAATTAAAAAGAAAAATTTGGGCTGAACAAGCAACCAATTGTGTAAAGCCTCAAACATAATTTATGAAAACAATTAATACTTAAAAATACATTAATAATCATTTTAAATCTCATTTAAAAATCAAAACTAAATTATGCTATGGAAAATCATCTTCTCATTTATTAAATACTTATAGGGACATCGCAGTTTCCTTCTACTGTCCTTCTTCTTGATGAACTTCACTAAGGTAACCAAACATGATTTAATCAAAGAGCAAGAAATAAATAGGAAAATAAATTCAAATTAAAAGGAAAACAAAGAAAACAAACAAAACCAAAAACAAACATAAAAGAGGAACACAAAAGTAAAAATTAATGAACAAACAATTTTAAATGATGATCATTGACTGAATAACACATCCAATTTCCTTCTAAATCTTGTAAATAATTTTTTTTTACCAAGTACAACATCAATTTGATATGATCCTAACAAAAATGAATCAAATTTATGATGTTTACCTAGATCTTCATGAGCTTTATCCCAATATAAAACTAGATTTCCAAACTTAAATATTTTATTTAAAACTTTTTTGTCAAAGAATTTATTTAACATATTTTTGGATTCTTCCAGCATGTGTAAAGTAGTAAGTTGCTTTCATCTAATGCTATTAAATAATTTAATCTTTGTTCAATTAGATTTGTATCTTTTGATAAGTATTGCAAAGCTATATTAGTAGATGAAATCTGTAATTCTATTGACAAAGTAGGTTCAAAACCATAAGTCAACATAAAAGGTGAGTATCCTGTAGCTGCTATGAGAATAGTTCTATCGACCCATAATGCCTCTAATATGTCAATTTCATTTATTTTTATTGGCAATTTTCTTCATGATAGATTTTTGTTTGTGGACTCAGATTGCCCATTTCTTGAGGGTAATACTTAGAGAAATGATTAGAAATTATAGAATAACTTACTAGAAATTCTAAGTATTCATTGGAAGTAAATTAGGGACCATTATTTAAGACAATTACATAAGGTACACTAAATTTGGAAAATATCTAATATTAAATAAATGTAATTACTTTAGATGTTTCTGAATTTTTTAAAACCTTTGCTTCAAGCCAATTTGTGAAATAGTTGATATTGAAATATATCTATGACCAATAGAAAGAGGATGAATATCTATAATAAAATCAATTCCCTATTTTGAAAATGGCTTTTCTAGAATAATGGGATTCAAAGCCATCGCTGGTAATCTATCCCTACCAACAAATAATTGATAGGGCATACATGAATGTACTAACTTACAAGTGTCTTAAAATAATATAGGCCAATAATACCCTGCATATAAAATATTCTAAGCTATTATTTTTATAGCATAATTAACATCGTAGCTACCTTTATGACATCCTCTAAGTAGTTTTTGAGTTTGATCATGAGTTAAAAATCTCAATAATACTCCATCTCAATTTTGATAAAACACAATATTTTCAAGTAAATAAAATTTTAAATCTTGCACTCTTAATGACTTTATTTATTTTTTATCTAAATTTTTTGGACAAGCCTAATTTTGAAAATAGTATACAAGATCATGATACCAATCATCTTTTACTATTAAATAATCCCAATCCTTCATTTTCATTCTAAACTTGATTTTTTTTGAAAAATCAACAACTTTCATAGATTGAAAATGTGGTTTAACATTTAAAAAAATCATCAACAGATAAAATCAAGATATTAATATTAGAATAAGCATTTTCAGCTAAATGCTTCATTAATTCATTTCTTTTTATAGTCTTTGATGTCTTAAATTCAAGGTCAAATTGTTGGATTCTTAAAATCCACTTTGCTAACCTTCCTTGAATAGTAAGTTGTTTTAAAAGATATGTTTAAATGAGCACATTTGACCTTACTATCAATTTGTTTTCCATTAACAAATAATAAAATTTAATTAAAGAAGAAACCAAAGATAAAATGAATTTTTTGATAAGAGGATACCTAGTTTATGTGTATATCCAATAGGTCTTTCATTATTACTTTTATCCTCTTACGTAATCATAACACCTATTGCTTTATCTATAAAATTAACATAAAAAGTGAAAGACCTAGATAAATTAGGTTTAGCTATCATGAGTGCACTTGTAATATCATTCTTTACATTATTAAAAGTAGAATCATCTTCTGAATCCCAAGAATTTGACTAATTTTTCTTAAGTAAAATTTGTATAGGATTATATTTATCAGCGAAATGTGATATACAATTTTGTTTAAAATTTATTTTACGAAAGAAAGATCTAAGACCTGATTGATCTTTAGGTGGTAGAAATTCTTTGATTATTTTAACACGTTCAGGATCGAATCAAAATCCCATCCTTAGAAATAACATGTCCTAATAATTTACCTTATGTAACACTAAAAATAGATTTTTTTAGATTAAGAGAAATGCTGTATCTTCTATATCTTTCAAAAAATTTGTGTAAGTGATCCAAATGCTATTTCCTTTTTCTTGAATGAATTGTAATATCATCCAAATAGAATTTTATAACAATACCTATTAGATCATCAAAAGCTACATGCATGGCTTGCTAAAATGTTGTGCCTGCATTCATAAGATCAAGGAAAATCCTATTAAAGATGAAATTTACTCTTAGAGTTGTAAATGTTATCTTGTGTATATTATCTAGGTTTACAAATATCTGATTATATCTTGAAAACCCATCAAGCAAAGACATCATTTTAGATGCTACAACTTGTTATAAAATTTGATCAATACTTGAAAGAGAAAAAATATCTTTTATGTTAGCTTTATTCAGATCTCTGAAATATATGCAAAGTCTAATATCTCCATTTTTTTCATACAAGTACTATATTTTTAACCCATTCAGAATATTTTATGGAAAAATGACACCACCATCAATCATTTTATCAAGATCTTCACTGATAGTGTCTTATATTAAAGGGCTTATCTTATGTATTTTTTGCCTGACAAGTTTAATACCAAGCTTAATGGGAATATTATATCTTACATAAGTAGTATCATATCCTTTTAAATCTTTGAAAGATTAGGCAAAAATATCAATGAATTCCTTAAAAAGTTTAGTAAACTTAACCTTCTCATATTTTGGTTCTTCATTAGATCCAATGTTTATTAGAGTAGTTTCTTTAATAATCCTTCTAGAAGGTTCTTCACTTTGTAAGAACTTGGGTTGATCATTTGGGAAAAACATATATTCTAAGCTTACCAAACCAGCATGAAACTTATTAGTAGTCAATTGTAAATAATCTTCATAATTAAGAGCATACTCATCATTATCAAATTAATTGCCTTTGATAAAGGCATCAATATGTTCATCATAGTAAAAAATAGATCAACTTTCATTTAAATTTGGAATTTTAGGCCTAAAAATTTTTTGAAAAAAAAAACTCTAAAGTAGGTTCTATTTCACTTATTGTAGGGTTGGAAGTAAAAACAACAAGTTTATCAACTTTTAAATTGAATTATCTAAGAATGTGTGTGATATTAAACGCTTCAAAATTTTCAAGTGAAGACCAAACCTTTTGAGTATAGTAATGAAGACGAGTCTGATTTATCTTATAAATTTTCCTTGTATAATTACTAGTTCAGAATCACTAAACACTTCTAAGTGTTTAACATTTAACTCTATAGCCTTTTCCAAACCAAAACATAGATATTCAAACTCTACTATATTGTTAGTAGTATCAAAATACAATTTATAAGTGTAATGATGTATTCTACCTATAAAAGAAATAAGACAAATTCTTGCATTGCTATAGCTTGTGAACAAACACAAGTCCATAAATCATTTTTGTTTTTTTGTTGTTGTTTTTGATGTTTAGGTTCATCAAGAGTCATCAAATCATGTGTAATAATTCCTATTTTAACATGAGCCACAATAAGTTATAATGAATCAATTAAACTTTTATACCAATCCTCTCTTTGAACAAAAAATATCTCATTTGTAATTGGAATCCAAGTAGTATCTTTTCAAAAAAATGCACCAATTGCCCTTGACCAATCTCTACCCATAAACATCTCATAATTACTAGGTATATAGAAAATGTAAACATTAGTCATACATCTAATTCTTTTATCTTGTGCAACTTTAATTATAATTTCATAAAATTTACCACAACTTTTTGTTTGATGTGAGTCAAAACTAATTAAGTTTCTATTATCTGTTTCATAAAAAATACCTAACTGATTAGCTATAAATTTGGGCATAATATTTTTTGATACACGTGTTTAAAATGTAGTTATGTATAAATTTGTTAGCAATATAAATAGATATATAAAAAGGTCGCATATGATCTATAGGAGGGTCATAAATTTGAACAAAAATAGTAGATTGAGTATGTTCATCATTTTTACTATCTTCTTGAAATCCTAAAATGTTCTTTGAATTTAGATTTTTAGTAGATTCATTAATTTTTTCTAGTTGTCCTGACAAACAAGTAACTTGTAATAATAAAAATATTACCTTAATGGTTGATAAATCATCAATAATATTATAAACTCCTCCATCTAGACGTATATGCAATAATTTTTAGGTTTAAAAAGATGATATTAAAAATTATTAAATCCTATTGATAACCAATCATTATATTTATAATTCATTGCAGTATTATTTGAGGTTTCATTATTCTAAATATTTTTACATGTATCTTGATTTTGAGCAGAATTTTAATTATTATTTATTGTGTTGGAATAATCTCTTTGTCTAGTATTAACAACATAAGTATTTTTGATTTTAGTATCATCTGAAGATTCACCAATCTCACATATTAATGTTATTAGCTAGATTAAAAGCTATATTTTCTTTACCTTGGATATATCTTCTAATTTTTTGAACAACTACACAGGTATTTGGGTCATGATCTAATTCAATAATTTTTTTTATTCAATTTGATTCTTTTGAGAAAATGATGACTTATTTGATGAAGATGGTTTATCATTTATTTATCTTTTGACAATAACTAGTTCATTGCTAAGATTATGAATGGCTTTTAGAATTTCTACATTATTTGAATTTATCCCTATCATAGTTCTATTATTAAAACCAACTATTTTTAACTTCTTTTCATATTCAATGTAAAAAGTTACAGTGTCATCATAATCCATAATATATTTATCTTTTATAGCCATTTTATATTTAAGACGTAAAACATTACAAAAATATAGCCTTGACAAATTTTTAGATGGCTTAAGATTAGGTGAATTTTTTTGATGCAACCTAGTAAATATACTTATGAAACCATAGATCGTTTCACCTAGATCAATTGAAATGTTAACCAATTCATTTATTGGATCCAAATCCTTTTTAGACTTACCAAAGCATAACTCTAACCAATCTTTGATATCCTTCCAAGTGTTAATGACATTTGTTGGAAGACTAATGAATGCCAGATAAGCTTTAGCTTCCAAAGATTGCAAGAAAACTCTGATAGAGACCTTTTCATTAGCAATAATAAGAGTGGCACATACTAGTTTTAAATCATCTAAATGATCTTCTCATGACTCACTAGGACTTCCTGACAACTTAGGATCATTAAGCCCCTTTAACAAAGGTAACTTAATTGAGAAAGTACCAATATTGATTGGGTTACCATGAATCCAAGGATTTATTAAAGGTTGTCTGACATCTTCATTAAAATAATTTTATTCATTAATTACTTCAACTCAATCTCTATTATTTTGAAGACCTATAATCAAATCTTGAACCCTCTATTATTGTTCTTATTCATCTTCCATCTAAATTTTTAACTATGTTAATTACTTGATTAGATGGATTAACATGAGTAATAAAATCTTCAAGATGAAATAAATCAGAAAGAAAATGAGTTCTAGGTTGAGGATTAATGTGTAATATTTCTTCTCTTTAAAGTCTAATTATATAATTGCTTTCTTGAATATGAGTTTGAGTTTCACATGTAGGACTTGCGTGAACATCGATAATTTCTGCTTTTTCTAATTCTTCATTAAGCACTCCAACAATATGAACTAAATCATAAGGTTTATTATACGAAAAAATAAAGGTTAAACTGAAAGTAATTTCAACCTATTCTTCAACAATATCAAATAAGGGTTGGATAAATGGATGTTGACCTCCAATGGTCATGGACAACAAACAAAAAAATAATATTACTAAACTCATCCCTAACAGAGTCACTAAATTTTTTGACGACTAAAATTATAATTTCAATGAATCATCCATTTTGCCTATCATGAAGGTTAAAATAGAATTGTAATAGCTCAATAGTATGGTCTAAAAGATCAAATTGGATCTAAAAGATGCGTAAAGGGTTTTTAAAAGGTCTGGGATAATAAAAAGTATGCTAAATATTCAACAATACTTTATTATTAAATTAGAAATCAAATGTCTGCTTGAAAGAAGGAAATAAATATGGTTATATAATTAATCCTATCTGATAGAGAATATCTATGAATTAGATAAACTCTTGAAGGAAAGGTTTCTGTTGCTTATAAATATTTATGAATTGATAATCAATATAATCTACTATACTTGACTCAAAAAAGATCTAATGAAAAGAAACAAAAAGATCGAAAAGATACAAACAAAAGATTAAAATGATAACCAAAGAATGATATAGATATAACAATTAACATTCTAAAGAGATATAAAACCTAAATCTAAGAAAGATAAGAAAACAAACATAAACTAAGAAAGAATTTAATAAGCTAATAAACTTAAACAAATAAAGAAGAAAACTAAATCTATTCCAAAAACTAAAAAGCAATTAAGAAATCAAATAAATAACCTACGTTAATTTAAATAGGAAAAATGATATGAATAACTAAAAGTAAAATAATCTAAGTCTAAAATTCATCAAACTAACTAAATAGTTAAATCAAACTATTCTAAATACAATCCATTTAATTAACTAAATCTTAAACTAATAAAATAATCTAATGCTTAAACAAAGATTTGAGAGTCTTTAAATTAAGAGTCATATTAACAAGTAAATCAAATTTTATTAAGAAAACATCATTTTTATTACAAAGTCTTAAATATAACAATCAATACAATAAGAATTGATAAAAAATATATTACACACAATGAAGCATTCAAGTCAAGTAGTTGGATTCTACTCATATGACTGCATATTTTTAACCATCAAAAGATATTAAACCTAACATTCTCTAGATAATTTATTTATAAATGAAACAAAGAAACCTGGATATACTTGGACTTGTTAAACAAGTTACTTAACTATCAGAGAAAGTGTCCTTGATTTATTTGCAAGAGTTGTTTATCTTAGATATATTTCATATAAAGAAGTATGAAGATGGACTTGAAATGAATCGAAAGTCTTTCAAAATACATGTATAATTTTCCTCCCCTTCTATGTCATTTTGATCTTCTTTTATAATCAATTCTTCTAAAGATGGTTAAGGAATGGGTTATAACTAAGTTTTAGTTAGTTATTGTTATGACTTAATTGACTTTAATTAAGTCAATTAAATTTCAATTATTTTCTAACTCTTTTTAGACTTTGAAGGTAAGTCCTAAGATCAAAATTAAAAAAAAAAAAAAAAATCAAGGGGATTGACTCTAATTGGGTGGGTGCCCTTAAACATTATAACACCTAAATAAATAATTATGTAGAATATATAAAAATAACATAAGTAATTAAATGAAAATTATTACTCCTAACATTTATCTATATGCATTAAACTTAAAATATCCACATCAAATTATCCTTGTCTGAAAATGTTTCAACTATAAACCACCATCAAGTTTTAAACTATAAAATCACCATCAAGCAAAATTAAAATAAGTATCTGGCAAGTATTAAACTATAATAAAATATCTCTAAAAACTTTCAATCATCCTCTGAATCTAATAGCATTTAAATCAAGGGGCTACCTTTATTAGTTATGTACTCAATATAACTCATATTGGTCATCAAGAATTTGATTAACTTCACTGCCTCCTCATATTCTTCATCATCCACTTCCAAATTTACTTTCTTCACCATCCTGGTTACCATTGGTGAGGTTGAAGGTATAGTTTCTTTCTTTTTCTTGTTTAATGGTAATTTTCTTTTTTCTAATTGACGATGAGGATAATCTATAAGATTAAGCTTAGAACGAGTGGCATACAAAGTAACAAGTTCAGGAGATGAAAGCTTTTAGTTTAAACATACTAATGCATGGGAAGGGTGTAACTTAATATCTTGTTGTAAGTCATTTCTAGGTAACTATTCATCTTGATGAGGAGAATGATGGGAGACTGAGTTATCTTCATATTATAAAGTGGTCTACATTCTTTGAGAACCATTACAATTTACACACCCAAATGGATGATATTTTTAGTCAACTCTTCTCCATCCTCTATTGCCTCTATTATTCAAAGGATTAAAAGACAAAGCTTCCAAAACATTACAAATATCAAGATCAATAGTGTCAAAATGAATTTAAAAATGAGGGACCTTATTAAAATGCCTGGAGAAACTCTTACTAATTCTTCTACCAATAGAAAAATGACTTCTAGACACAAAACTATGAGAAAAAGAATTTTCTCTTTTGCCAGGTTGTTCTGTTCTCCATGGATTTACCCTTGACATTTTAGAAAAATGAAACATACAACAAAATTATTTTGAAATCCACATACCAAACCCATAACTTCATTAACTATCTAAATGTATAAATAAATTTCAATAAAAATTGAAATTTGAAAACAATATATTATCAAATAAAAATAATTTATTTAAATACTAGAATCAAACCTCATTCACTATTATCAAACGAACCAATTTTTTAAAAATAGAACTGACTATTTAAAATTTGTAAACCATATTTTTAACTTACAATAGAGATAAATTTTCAATAATCCCACAGTCTTAATTTTCTAAAAAATTATATATCAATAACAAATAAATAAAAAATTTATTCAAGATTTATTTTTAAACATTAAAACTTCCTTTCAATTTTAGTACAAATGAGAGATCTATATATTTTCAAAGCTAAAGAAAATAATACTACAAACCCACTATGTAAATTATTCATCATCGACTGAACCAATGATAACATTTTATGACCAAAATTGCATGCTTCATAATATATTTTATTTATACAGAAGGAAATCAAAATTCAAAAATAGAAGGAACTTGAAACTCAAACACATAAAAATATATCAAGTATTTCTAACTATCAAAACCTTGCTACTCAGATCAAATCAATATTAAAGAACTACAAATAAATCCATGGAATATCCTCACAAAAATGAAGAATCTTATCAAAATTTCAAAAACTCTGTAAATATTTTGATCAATTTCATACCAACCAACTGTTATATTACATAATCTTTCAAGATTGATGTTTTAAATTTTTTGTCAAAGCTTAACCACATGTAAATGAAATTTCATCATTTTACACTTTAAAAAATACATCTTATATTCTACATGTTTCAAAATTGCTTTGCAATGAAATATCTTATACTATAAACAACTATATTTTCCTTTATTTAAAGAAAAATAAATATTTTTGCATGAAAACTGACTGCAAACAACATTAAACCAACTTGTGTAAATTTCATCAAACCAATTTTCAGCTGAGTCTTAACGATAAATACCTTAAAATTATCCTACTAAATGAAACATACCTTACCTGTAGATTTATTCAACAATTTCTAATTTCCTCTTCAATCCAACACTTTACTTCCATCTCAAACTTGTCAAGAATGAAAACTAACCCAAATAACTTTATCTTAAATATTTTATTTAGTTTGAAGTACTAAATAACTATGTGTTGAAACAAGATTGGCCAATAAATCTATCAATATTATCTCTAACTTTGCCAAAATTTAAATAAACCTTGACAAAAATAGTAATAACCTTTGTTACTACTAAAAACTCTACTAAAAATCTTGAATTGATGTACATTACAGATTTTTAAATGCCAAAATTTATGGGAAGATGTAATAAATCACCATATAATATATATATGTATAAATATCTAAATAATCCCTTTTTGATGGATAAAACCAAGACAAACAATCATTAGAGGGTCCATTCATCATGCTACGCCTAAGTCAAGTTGGTGTGGGTCTGAGTCTTTAAGTCCGTAATCAACTTCCCAAATAATACTGATAAATAATAGTTGATTCTAAAAGATAATTAAGTCATAAAAATTTCTCCAAATAATATACCAGGGTTATAATAATGACAATCATCTCACATCCATCCAAAAGGCTATTAAATAAAAAACATAGCCAAGGCTCATACAAGGGCAAAAATATAGTACACACATCAACAATAAATAAAAATCATAACTGGAGAAGGCCACAAAACCTAAATGGTAAGGAACCAATAAAAGAGATTATCGCATCCAACACATCATAAATGACACTTATGCCATGGTTCACAAAGGAGCAATGGTTTACTAGTGGGGCATCACCAATAAGTGACCTAAAACTTGGTATAAAAAAATGGGATGTAATATCATTCCTCTCTAAAAGTAGTCATCGCCCCTAATGACACTTATTCAAATAGAGTTTATCAACATATAAACATAGTATCAATTATAATATCACGTAAATAAATTCAAATTTTACCCAAAGAACTCATCCTTGTTCTCTCATTTAATACTATTCTTTAGAGTATGGGTCCCACAAGAGCCTACTTGATGACATTTTCTACTATACAAATAAGTTTTGTGAATATCACTTATGTTACTTGGTTTTAACATGACCACCCTAGGGTTCAAAATCACAAGACAACCCATAAAAACTTAGAAAACTTTTTACTGACTTTCCAAATACACATGAGATCATCACAAAAGTCAAAAAACTAAAAAAGAAGAGTTCCACAAAACTTTTCAGCCCCTCTGCACAACTCTTTATCTTAGAGAGTGTATTCTCATACTAGAGAAAATTATTAAGGGCACTTGGCAAAAATAATGTGTATATGTTGATACTATCACTACTCTGCATAGCTTCAGATAAGTATAACATGCCAATACTATCATTTTTTAGTCAAAGCTCCTGACAAGTATGCCAATGAATAGGAATGATAAATATAAGTATATAAAAATTATGGAATACTCATCTATATGGAATCTCTATCCACTATATACATGCGTATGACCATACGATTGAATTTGATAACTTCCACCTATTAAACCCTAGATTCAACAAGTCCATCTATCGATCCAACTTATTACCAACAATCCAAGTTAATATGAGGCTAAGTAGGGTACTGTCCTATCTCTTATAACTCACATTCTCAATTCAACACTCTTCCCTTAGGTCTCCATAATCTAATGATCTCAAAATGTTCACAATATTTTTAAAGAATCACAATTTTATGCTATCAGATCATTGAGAGTAAAGGTATATGCTAAATGAATCTACATGTATAATCATACATACAAAAAAGATCATTTAATCAATTCATAATTGTATTAAGTTACTACTAGTTAGGAATACTAGTATCATATTTCCCAACTTAAATAATAATGTTATGTTCATAGTTATGAGGAAATAATGTTAAAATTAACATATCATGCATAAGTCAAGGTCACATCATCCTTTCAATATTATAAGGAACAAACAAAACAATTTTTCCCTACTTGCTCAGCTAGAATTGCAACAAGTTAAAATTTTATCTCAACCCCTAGATTGACAAGATGTTCCACACCTTATATACCCTACTCACTTCCAGTGAAAGGTAGAAAAATATCTCTTTAAAATAATAGGCATAAAGCAAAAGAGGACAATATTAATCTAATTGAGGGGTATAATATCATTCCAATTATAATCAACTCCTTAATCTAAAATTAATATATAATTTAAGATTTGACACTCCATGTGGTCTAAAATTGTAATCTGGATAAATTAGTGAATCTAAAGAGTCACAAGTGAAAATTAGAGATATATCATCTCAATAACTCCTATATACCCTCATGAGGTAAAAAGAAAATACCACAACTCAATGTTACCAAAACACTACCTACTTACCAAATTTGTAAGTATAGTATCTCAATCTATCTTCATAACCGAAATAAAAATAAAATACTAATGAAAAAGATATATCAATGATAAGTATAATATAATACAATGTTCAAATAAGATACTTGACTTTGCTAGAGCACAGTTCTTGAACTTCAAGTATCTATGGTAATCTCAAGTGTCATCTCAATAGGTAGTATTGCTATGGGGAGGGAGAGCATCATCTAAGCATTTTTCTACTCTAACCATGGACTAATGATTCCCCACACTAATATCATCAAGAAATGGCCTTCCTTTCATGGATGAGTTAGATAGTGATGATATGGGAATCTAGAGAGACAAGCAAGTACCCATGTGTTGTATGATTCCAATCCAAACATGGAGTGTATCATATAAATCCATTCTATTGCAAGATATCATACTAACATGTGAATAACACATGAAATGATAATGTCTCACTAAACATACTTTGGGCCAAAGTTTTAAAAATAATAAATGATAATGATCTATATCAATCAAATTCATACACACCACTTGATCGGATTGCCTTCATCTATCATTTTGAGTCTAGTAAGCTAGTGAAGTCCATCTCACTCCTTACTCCAAATCAACAATTTAGATTGATCAAATACAATTCAACCACAATATTCATTTAATTTTTGTCCTATTAAGGTTAGTTTATTATACATGTGCTCATTCTTTGAGCTATCATACATATCTATGATGTCACCTACATACACAAAATCAGGGCCAAATAATAAACATATGAGCATACATTTACTTCATCAAATGTATGAATGAATCTTACATTATTTTTTATCCCATACTAGAAATAATGACTACAATTTTACCACCTAGGTAACCTCATAATTAACTACAAAGTTAAAATAATATAATTTATTTCCAGTTATCTACACCTTATGATAACCCATATTACCACAGTCCAATGATTAATCGTAACTACTAAGCATAAAAACAAACTAATGAAGTAGTTATAAATACATGAAAATATATATATTACATACAACCATTAGAAAATCTAGAAATTTGTTTTCTCAAAACACAAGTAATCCATTTTATATTTAAGAGTTTATAAGCAATCATTCTGCAAACTAACTTTAATCTATCCTTTCTCTTTTTAGTTAATATTTCACCCAAGAATAATAGCTAAAAGAATCTACCCTTAAGTTTCTGAATATGATATAAAACATGAACACGTAACTTAATACATCATCAAATTTGATGTGAGAGTTTACACATATTAAAGAATCTAAAAGTTCCACAACTTTTAACCCATGTTAGGAGGTAGTTATGTTTTAATTGATCAACTCCACATACACATGTTTACTGTCTAGTAAATAGAAAGATACATAAATGCTAATGGATTTATTAGGTCCTAGAGTTTGATCCACAGCTCTGATACCACATGTTACAACCCCTAGAATTATACTTAGAATAATGCAATGTTTTTTTTAAAACTAAATACTAAACATTCATTCAAACACAATTATACTATATAACTTTAGCCAATCATATAATCAACAACTTCAAACATTGTCAGTTCTAGAATATACAATATTATAATTAAAAGGAAAGAAAATACATTAGAACTCAACCATGATTGATCCTTTAATACATCATGTGAGAACCCTTCTAATGGGGTACCAAAATAATGTTCCAAATTTTTTAATATAATTGACCTAGAAAAGCATTCTTAATTTTCATTCCTTAACTTAACAAGTGTGAATCATCCTGACTCACTGTGTTAGTGTTTAAATAGAACATGAAAATAAACCTTAGAATAAGGTATGCCATTGAATTTCACTATCTCACTAGTGACATTAGCATAATCCAAAATTTGTAGGCTAAGTACTGGTACTAATTCAACCAATCACACAAATTATTATGTAATCAAATCAACCCTAACCTAGCTTAAAGATCTAGACATGATGACCCTACCATAACTTGGTCAGTGTACATATATGCTCCTTGAAATCAAGGTCTAATATAGTTTTCCTTTCATTTATGATGGTCTCCTCCATGAGACATCATCATCGAAGGGTCTGACACTTTAAGCCAAACATGAAACAAATTACTTGTGACACATATGAACTTCTAAGGCTCTAGTCATCAATCCTATGGCTAATTGACACACTCAAGTCATTAGTTCCAAGGTATAAGGTTGTAATATGTAAATCATACTTACCAATAGACAATGTCTTATTAAACATAAGATTCATACTTATCACATCCTTCTATCCATCATATTGTTTCACATGCTAGACGTAAGAGTAAACTAATTACACTTTTATTCTATTTACACATGAATGAATCAAACATTAATATTTAACTCAAACATGAATTAATACCTACAGTTTATATCATCTGAGCATGTTTCACTTTAAACTGTAGAATTCCCAACTACAATAATAAGATCCGAAATTGCACCCCATGATATCCCATAATATCATAGTCTAGTGTTTTTAAAATATAACTACTAATTTATTTCTATTTATAGTCAAACTAAGTAGTCATAAAATACAAGGAAACATAACTACTATTCAATCAACTGGATATAGTGTAGTAACTCATAATTTCCAAATACACATATTAAGTCTTATCTAACATTCACTATATTTTCAAGGTTGTATGCATGTATAAATGATATCTTATAGAATATATAATATATTCAAATAACAACCAACAGATATAGACTATGTATTTAAGGGTGGGTTTGTAACAAATACAATATGTACCATCTAGGTACCTTTCATACTATAGAACTCTATGACATCCCATAATGTCAGAGATCATTCTGCTTGAGCACCCTACTCATACACGAACAAACAATCATACTCTGTGAATATTAACAAACAAGTATAGGGTTATACCACCTGAGTATACCCAAATTCATATTGCATAGTAAAGGTGAAAACATGATCTAAAATCATACATGATGATGCATTATTTTATTTCAAGAATGTCAAATTATTGCATATAACATACTCTCACAAAATACAATGCGCACTAGTTTTCATCATTTCTTGACACTACAAAATTTGACCCTAATGACATGTTTTCATAACACCACTATGATACATATATACTATTTGTTTCTAATAGCATTCTAAGCAAAGCTATATATTTATATCATATGGTTATATCAACTTAGGATATGATATCCATCAAACAAGAGTATATTAACATCCCCATAGAAATATCTAACTTTGCTATAGTTTATTCAAATCATAGCGACATTCCTAAAACTACATAACTCTAAGTATAGTCATCAATATAAATGGCTTAAAATGATAAATACACACATCAGATCACAAGTTGACTAAAGTTCAACAATAAATCTACCACAGGTCAGGGTGTCTAAATTAATCATATCATAAACATCATTGTAAGTAAAGTCAAGCATTCATCTTAGACTAAAGATAACCATATAAAAAATATACAACCATCATAATGTTTGCCTCTTAATCAATAATTTCACTCTTTTCAATCTCTAAACTTTTAGATCAATGTTTACTTGGCAAAATCACAAGTGTTTATTGAGTACCACTAATATAGTGTGAAGCTTTGTATTATTTTGCTCACATATTTATTCTATGTTCTGGAATTACTTTCTAAAGGTTACATAATTAAACATTGTGTGAAATGATACTATCAGTTTTCAAACCAAATATTCAAAGCATTCCAATATTGGTTTTCGATTAAGCTATGAGCTAACAAAATGCTTTAAAATTTTCTTGCTTTACTATTCATAAGGATCCTAAGATAATTAAGCTGATTAATGAGTATGCAATTTGATCAATATCATAATACGGTAATCTAAGGCAATTAAAGTTCTACTAAATATTTGATCTTGCATTAAAAAAGAGACATAATATTTGAATATTTAAACTCAAATTTTTAATTATTTAAACTTAACAAATTAAATATTTACATTCAGCTTAAAATATCTTCATCCATTTGCCAACTTAGATAAATAAATATTAAATATTTTGATGCTAGCTATTATAAACTATATGGTTTTAATGAAGATGAAATGCTACTTGTAGGGTGTGTACAATGCAATCATAACTTAAAGAGCATTTGACACTATTATAGTTATTTCACTCAGTCAATAAAATTAATTATATAGTACATTAAATATATGATTTAATATATTAGTTAATGATTTAATTATATTAATATAATATTATAATAAACTAAATATATGATTTAATTAACTATATATTAAATATATAATGTGAATTTGAATAAATCATTAAACTTCAACCTATACATACATAGTTCAGTGACTCATCTACAAGACTCAATGTTATCAAGAAGAGTCAGCATTATTTCATTTATTAGCTGGGCAATCTAGTTATGCATGCCTAGCATTAGAAACCACTTAGCTTGGTGTCTTATATAATTAGCCTAGTGTCATAAATACTTAGCTTGACATCACATCTATTGAGCCTATGCAATAAATGTATAGTTATTACTTAATTAATCAGCTTGACATTTCAAATAAGTGGCTGTCATGCTAATAAAATGATTGAGCTGTTCTATTGTATATATAATGCATTCAGTATAACTAATTCAATATATATTTCCAGCATTATAAAATAATCCTCTAAACTAGAATAGGCTTGGCCAGACTAAAAACTACATGTAAAAGTCATTGACCAAATATATTATTATTATTATAAATATCAAAATATATATTTATCCAAAATTTTTAGGTCTTTTCGTAGCTGCTATGCAAGACAAGAATGATCTCCAACACATGCTTAATAATCTAAAACACACTTAGAAATGATAAAAGTATTCAATACAGTGAAAAGTATTTCCATAATGACTATTCTCATTAATAATACAAAAATCAATCCAAAGGAAAAAGATGTATGATGATCTTAGAGAAAAAGAGCATAAATAAAAGAATACAAACTTCTTTCTTAGTCTCATCGATGAACTTCTAGATTTATTTTTTTCTATTTCAAGAGGTAAATAACAACAAACAATTTAACTATTATTCTCCTTTGCTGCATCTTAAGTCATTGTAGGCTTAAATGCCTCTTGACTTATTTGGAAAAAAAATGTAGATTACTATTGTGTATTTTAATTAGGATGCTAGTTTCAAAATTAAGACATGCTGGTAGAATAAATCTTCCCACAACAATGTCCAATCTGAGAGATTTCAAAAGAACTCACAGGTGCATTGTAATACTATATTTTGGCTCAATAGACTTAGCATAATGTGTTAACCAAACTAAGACACTAACCCCAAGTTAAAATGTAGTCCTTATAATAAATAATTCATTGCTAATAATTATAAAATGCTATCTTGACCATGGTGATGCCATAAAAAGTAATAATTAATGATTCATTAATCAAAGCATAATTTATGAAAAAAAGAACATAGTTATCCATCTTTTTAGCATGCATGTTATTGGAACTAATAACATAGAGGCTTACCTCAAAACTCAACACTTTTCCACTATTCTTATTTATTGTGCAATACTCTCCCTCTACCGTATATCCCTTTTTCTCCACTACGTCCTCCTTCACCTCCTGCCTGCTACCATCTCCATGCCATTTTCCTTTTCAATGTTCTTCTCTTTTTCCCCAAGTACTCTTCTCTTATTTAGAAGACTTATTTTCTATCAATGGTAGACAAACATTAATGAAATAATCATTCTTTTATAAAATGGTATCGCCACCCCTTTTAATTTTAAGATCATTTTCTTTAAAAAGATGCCATTTAGAAAATCTAACTTTTAGTTTTTAAATGGAGCATACAATAAATCTTAATTATCAAATTAACATTGAAGATAATTAGATTTTCTTTTTAGCATTACCACAAAAAGATAACTATCTATTTAAAGATATTCATATAAATATATTCATATTTTATATAAAATAATTCCATATTATTAAACAATTTAAAAATATAAATAGAAATATATTTTCATATAAATATAAATCTATATATGGTAGTATAGAAATATATATAGCAATATATATATATATATATATATATATATATATATATATATATATATATATATATATATAGAGAGAGAGAGAGAGAGAGAGAGAGAGAGAGAGAGAGAGAGAGAGAGAGAGAGAGAGAGAGAGAGATCTATATATAATATATATATGTAGAAATATCATAATAATCCCTTTTCAGTGAATAGAGGAATAAAGGTATACCACTGCTCGAGCTGTCTACATGGATTAAACCAAGACAACTAGTCATAATAGGGTCCATTCATCATGCTACACCTAAGTGAAGTTGGTGTGGGTGTGAGTCTCTAAGTCCATAATCAACTTCCCAAATAATACTGATAAACAATAGTTGAGTCTCAAAGATAATTAAGTCATAAAAATTTGTCCAAATAATATACTAGGGTTATAATCATGACAATCATATTGCATCCATCCATAAGGCTATTAAATATAAATAACATAGCTAAGGCTCATATAAGGGAAAAAATGTAGTACACACATTAACAAATAGATCAAAATCATAACCGAAAAAGTCCACACAACATAAATGGTAAAGAACTGATAAAAGATATTATCACATCCAACACATCATAAATGACATGTATGCCATGGTTAACAAAGGAGTAATGGTTTACTGGTAGGCTATCACTGACAAGTGTCCTAAAACTTGGCACATGAAAATGGGATGTAACAAATTAGGAGTAGATAAATTTTTTGAATATCTTTTAGCTATGTCTCCTCACAAATTCAGAAACATAGGTGTTTTCACCACTGACTCTCCTATGGAAACTAATGCATGCACTACCTCTCATACCTATGATGATCATTATATCATGGATTAAGATCAATCATGAGATTTAGATGTAAAACATTATAAAAAAACATTAGCCAAAATACATGCCTTCAATCATGATGTTCATGTCATTCACATCTCATCTGATAATAAATAAGAACCCAAAGGTTATGTAGCCCTTACTAATCCACCATTATTAAACACTTCATTGGTAATCAAATAAATATCTACTATTACATCTTCTAAATGTCCTATGCAACTTAATACAATACAATCCGCTTTATCAACTATAAATATCATTTATCTATCTTACGATTGTACTAATCAATCTAAACTATTATTATTTGAATCTATCCAACAAAACTTTATTGAAATAACTTTTCCCAATTTATGACCTAAAAACACAACTATTGAACAACCTAGTATAATTATTGTAGACCTTGATGACTTAGGTCAACCTAATTTCACCAATAAAGAATCTTTATCCTTTATTCTACTTGAAATTATGTTAAATGCTAAATCTATGGACATGAGACAAATACATTCTAAATATATTAGTAAAGGTAATCAAATAATTTATCTTGAAGTGGATGTTGAATATTATGGACATTTACCCATGCTTACTAATGATGAATCTATTCTAGAACTCCTTCATGCTAGAGAACCTCAACTTCCATGCCAACATCATAAACTTGGTCACTTTCAATAAAAGATACTTTGTTTAAATAATTTTGTTGCTAGTGTGGACCCCAAAACACATCCTATTTCTTCCCTCCCTCTAACACCATATCATTTACAAGACATAAATTCTATGCTTATCAAATAAAATACATGTATCGAATATGGTACCCTACATGTCCTCAACCTATTACTGTCTCTAAAGATCTCACCCCCAAATAACATGATAAATTTAGTCTCTTATTTGATAAATATTGTCAATCTTTCACTTGGTAACATGAATACATGCTTGGAATTAATCCTAACATCATTTTTCATAATATCATTGCCTATATAGATGCTAAACTTTCATGGAAAAAGTAACAAAAAATCCTTCTCGATATTTCTACTTTATGCCATAAATAAATCATCAAACTTTTGGATGCTAAATTAATTAAACCTATGGAATACTCAAAATGGGTTTCAAACATTGTCCCTTTTCATAAAACATTCACCATGGTTATTATCATATGCATCAAATTTTTCAACCTAAATTTATCCTATCCCAAAGATAATTTTATTTTACCTTCAATTTATGCCATTGTCTATTCTACTATTGGTTATGAAATGTTATCACTCATGGATGATTTCTTGGGATATAACTAATTTCACATAGCTCTTGAGGATCAACATAAAACAACATTTACCATAGAATGGGGCACCTACTGTTACATTAATTACCACAAAATGGGGCACCTATTGTTATGCTAAATTGCCTTTTAGTTGAAAAAATGCTAGAGCTACTTATCAACATGAAATGAGCCATATTTTTTATGGTCTCATTCATAAAATCATCGAGACCTATGTGGATGATCTTATTTCTAAATATAAACATCATCACACTCATCTTCATGATTTAGCTATCACTTTTTATTGATTCACTATTTATAGAGTTAGACTTAACTCCAAATGTGTGTTCAATGTTACTTCTAGTAAACTATTAGGTTTTATAGTATCATGTCAGGGCATTGATGTCAATCCATATAAAATCAAAGCTATTATTAACATGATTATTCCTCACTCCATTATATACATATGAACATACCTCGATAAACTTGGAAAAATTCATTATTTTATCCTAAAATGGCTTACTATATATACTTCATTAATTCTTTTATATAAAAAGGTAATGTTATAGAATGGACATATTCATGCCAAAAATCATTTAATAGCATGAAATAAACATTGATTCATCCTCCTAATATTCGACCACCTTAAAATGACCATTTATTAATATTATATATGTCATCTACCCTCATATCAATAGGGTAAAGATTGCTCAACAAGATGATACTAGTAGAGAATATGTTATCTACTATATCAGTCGAGGCTTAATCAATTTAAAAAAAACTTTATACAAAAGAAGAATGTGATTATTTAGATATATTTTTCATAGCTAAAAATTTGTCATTTTATGCTCTATCAAATTACTTATGTCATTTTCCATTCTGATCCAATTCATCATTTTTTATCCAAAGCTTTCTTGTCTGGATAGAGAATTGGTAAATTAATGGTCTTATTGATGAAATTTGATCTTTAAATTACTACACAATTTTGTTTTCAAAAGATAGATCATCATAGATCAACTTGAAACTGCCTCCTCACCAACTACTAATCACCTTCAAGATACTATTTAAGAAGAAGAGATTATTTATATTTAAGGTCTTAACCAAACAATTTCACTCAAAGATTATTTTCATAACTTCATTGCTAATCTAGAAGAAAATAGCCATGAAGAACCTGATCTTCATCCTAATGTTGTTAGATCCAAAGACGCCATTCAAGAGTTACTAAAAGTTACAATTAACTTGCATGAATAAATATGGACACTTCACTTTGATGGTGCAAAATGCCTTCAAGGAACTAGGACAGGATGTGTTTTAACAAACCCCCATGGTAAAATCATACCTTTAGTATTTGGATTAACCTTTGATGTCACCAATAATATAAATAAATATGAAGCTTTTATATTAAGCATGCAAGCCATGATCAACTTAGATATCCCATATTTACATGTTTTAGGTGATTCACAACTCATATGTCATCAAGTTCATGGAAATTATCAGTGTAAAAGTGAAAACCTTATCACATATCACCAAATGGCCACTACTATTGCCAAAGGATTCACTTCTTTTACCATTGAACCAAGCCCACAAGAGAAAAATTCTATAGTTAATTATCTCACTACATCAACATATTTATTTCATCCTCATCAAGTTATTCATGATTCCCAATTCCTTATCTAAATGAGGAAGTCATCTTCTTCTATACAAAATAAAAATTATTCTATAATTTGTCACATAGAAGCTGTCACTATTTGAAAAGCTTATGGTATAAAAATATCATTTAATGAGATTTATACTTATCCTCTAGAAGCATATTCTCATGAAAAGACCCAAGTTTGTAAACAAGCATTCAAATATATACTTCAATATAACACCATCTATTGTCAAAATATAGAAGGTACCTTACTCCATTATGTAATGCTAGCATTAGTTACTACTCTCTTTGAACAAGCACGTGGGGGAATCTATGGTGGTGACTATAGTATCTGATAGGACCGAAACTCCCCAAAGCTCTAACACAACTTATTAGATTTAAGAGCACACATGATTACCAATGTATAAGCAACTTACATGCAAAAATAACCAGAAGAACAAATAACTATCAATGAGAAAACACACAGAATATGAGAGGCAACACACAATTGTATTCAACTCATTACAAAGGAAATTACAATAAAGAGATCACATTCTTCTTCCACCTCTGTGAGGCTTCCTCCTCAAGGGCTCCAAGTCATCTTCCCACCTGAGTAATCTTCTCTCATAGGTCACAACACAGCTAACACAGGTTGTTGTTCACCTCATTGTACATCTGTACAATCGAGTACAAACTGATACTCCAAGTAGATCTCACCATGATCTTACTCCTGATGTATTGTTGTCACCTTAATCTTGCTCCCCCACCGATCTTGTTCTGACCCTCGCATACACATATCCCTGTAGACCAACCTGATCTTACTTATCACATGTAGATCTCCTCCATGATCCTGCAACACCTTGCATATCAAACTTGATCTTACATACATGGGGAATCCTACTTGATTCCACCATGGGAAGAACTCTCCAAGCTCCACACTTGGATTCTACAAGTTCAACACTTAACAATATAGCCCATGAGTCTATTATATAGATCTCATGCATACACTAATTAGACAAGCGGCTCAAAGACTCGAACTAGTCTTTATCATGCAAAATCTGCGTTCACTTAACTGACTATTTGTCAATAGCAGTTCTGACTGCTACAGGTGACCAACGCCGGACGATCTCCTACCGATGCCGATTTCCCTTGCACTATCCCCTGATCGATGTCGATTGTGGCCTGCCAACGTCAAAAACTATCAAGCTCTGAAAACCTCCTATTTGCCTTATGGTGTAGCTTTTAGCTCCACACCCTAACAATCTCCCACTTGGAGATAAATAGCTGCACCTGTACCTAAACTAGTACTCTATCTAATCTACATCCTGGCTTGTATTCCTCTTCAAGCTTCCACTTGAAGACAACCCACCACACTCCTTGTGGTGTTAATCCTGTGCCTAACTTTCTTCATGCTTAGCTTACCTTCTTCTACCATTGCTATACTCCCACTCAAACAACAACCCCTGTGAGTAACCTGTAATCAACAACAGTCAATAGATCTAGGACATCTGTTAGTCAAACTCACTCTGAGAGCATCCAACCTCACTCTGATACCATCTAATAGGACTGAAACTCCCCAAAGCTCTGACATAACTTGTCAGATTTAAGAGCACACATGATTACCAATGTATAAGCAACTTACATGCAAAAATAACTAGAAGAACAAATAACTATCAATGAGAAAACACACAGAATATGAGAGGCAACACACAATTGTATTCAACTCATTACAAAGGAAATTACAATAAAGAGATCACTCTCTTCTTCCACCTCTGTGAGGCTTCCTCCTCAAGGGCTCCAAGTAATCTTCCCACCTGAGTAATCTTCTCTCATAGGTCACAACACACAGCTGACACAAGCTGTTGTTCACCTCATTGTACATCTGTACAATCGAGTACGAACCGATACTCCAAGTAGATCTCACCATGATCCTACTCCTGATGTATTGCTGTCACCTTGATCTTGCTCCCCCGCCGATCTTGTTCTGACCCTCATATACACACATCCCTGCAGACCAACCTGATCTTACTTATCACATGTAGATCTCCTCCATGATCTTGCAACACCTTGCATATCAAACCTGATCTTACATGCATGGGGAATCCTACTTGATTCCGCCATGGGAAGAACTCTCCAAGCTCCACACTTGGATTCTACAAGTTCAACACTTAACAATATAGCCCATGAGTCTATTATATAGATCTCATGCATACACTAATTAGACAAGCGGATCAAAGACTCGAATTGGTCTTTATCATGCAAACTCTGCATTCACTTAACTAACTATTTGTCAACAGTAGTTCTGACCGCTATAGGCGATCGACGTCGATCCCTGCCTTTCTGGAGGTGACCAATGCCGGCTGATCTCCTATCGATGCTGGTTTCCCTTACACTGTCCCCTGACCGATGTCAGTTGTGGCCTGTCGATGTCGGTGACTGTCAAGCTCTAAAAACCTCCTGTTTGCCTTAAGGTGTAGCTTTTAGCTCCACACCCTAATAGTATCCATGCCATAGTCCATAAATGCCTGTGCATGGGTTAATTTTGGCCTACTCTTGAAAAAAACACCATTAATTTTTCTTAAAAATATAATCCTTGTCAACTTAATGATGATCTCATTCACTCTCCTTTGGTCTAAATCGAAACCCTATAATATCCTTGGCCATTCTCTATTTGGGGATTAGATCTCATCAATAAGTTACTTAGATCACAAGATGGTCATTTATTCATCATCACCACCATTGAATATTTTATAAAGTGGGTCAAAACTATGCCTCTTGTTAATGTTATTGGTATTGCCATTTCCAAATTTATTCTCAATTAAATCATCTATTATTTTAGAGTTCCTTGTAGCATCATTTATGACAATGGTAGAAATTTTGAAAATAAATATATGGAACAACTATGTTTACAATTCAAAATTACACACAAATTTTCAACTCCTTATCATCCTCAATGCATTGGCCAAGTAGAAGCCACTAAAAAAATTATTAATAAAATCTTACAAAAACCTATTTGATAATCTCTTATTGATTGGCACCTACAACTCTATCTTACACTTTGGGCTTATCACATTAGCATATGTACTACTACTAGGGCAACACCATTTTCATTAGTATATGGGTCTAAATCAATTTTACATTTACAAGTTAAGCTACCATCTTTATGCATTTATCTTCATCATATTATTCCATATGAGGAATTATGTGAAGCCCATCTCAATACTTCAGATTTCCTCGATGAGTGATGTATGTCTACCTTATAATATAATCACCAATACAAAGCTCGCATTACAAAATAACATAACAAAAAAATTCAAGGTACATACTTTCAATATTGATGACCTAGTCCTTAAACTAGATTATATAAATGACAAAGAAGACAAATACACCTAAAAATGCTAGGGTCCTTACCTTGTCAAAGACATCCTTGATCCTAGTAATTATATATTACAAACTAATGAAGGACATTTTTTCAAATAACCCACTAATGCTCAATTTTTAAAGAAATATTTTACTTAAATGTTTACTATTTTACATGTTTCTCAAATATTTATATATACTATAAATATTAACACTTTTTACATGTTTTCTACAAGATCCCTAATGTATAACATTACACTCTTAGTAGCTTTAGTTCCTATTGTTGGTCCTTTGGTTTATCTATGTTCCTTCATTTAATTCATGAGTTGCAACATGAGATCGTGGATAGGATCCGACCATACTCATGAATATATTTTATTTTCTCATTAAATCTTGACATTTGTTTTTTATCATGGATTTGTCATTTTACAAGCTTATTTTCACACATTTGATTTAGCCTTTTTGAGTTTTAATAGAAGACCCTAGATAGGATCATGCCTTCTTCACAAAATATTCTTATATTAGTCTCCATTTTTACAACTATTTGGCTTCTCCTTTGTGAGTAATAGTGTAAGACCTTGAATAGGACCAAACCTTCCTCACAAATTTTTCATTTCATAAATTCCTTTATAGGTAAGTGCTTTCCCTAAAAAAATAGGTAATATTTTAAGATTATGAATTCATACTCTCAAAATTAATTATATTCTTTTATGGTAATAATATTAATAAACTATTTCACATGTTTCTGTACACTCACACTATCTCTAATGATATATAGTCATGCTTTCTTGATATTATACCATTTTCATATTTCACATTTTTTAAGACTTAAGGTCACTCAATCATTCCATGTTCATTTTCATCTTCTTCCCTATTTTCATTCCACTTTGGACACACTAAGGTCAGTTTCAAGATAACACCTATTAAACACACAACACACTAAGAGGGGGGATGGGTGAATCAGTGTGTGATAAAAGTTTTATTTCTTAAAATTAATGTTCACAATGAAAACATTCAAACAAAAACAATTAATTAGGCGACACAATATTTACGTGGAAAACCCTCTCTCAACAAAAACCACAAGGAGGAGCTATTTGGATCTACCATCCAAATCCAACTATAAAATAATAATTCTTTTACAAAATTTTTAGGCACCAACCTAATTGGAGACACCAATCCCCACTGATAAGCACCAACTTAGCAATAAAACACTAATCTCTTTTTTCTAAGGCATCGACCTCTACTAAAACAATATTTCATCTTACCATTGTTGCTTCATCAATGAATGATGGCAAATTCAATCTCCTCTTCTTCTTCTCCAAAAAATATAATTATGCTTGAATGATATAAAGAATTAATTTGATACTTTTATCAACCTTTTATCTACCTTATATACCCTCCAAAACCTCTTCACAAAGGGGGAGTCCCATCAAAGAGGTACCTCTTGACCAAAACACATGTCATTTATTTAATTTAATTTAATTTGACTAAGAGGGTGACTCCCAAATCAATGCCAATACAAATGAGGGTTGACCCTTTTAATGATTACCATTATTTCATATCTTATATGGGAGGGAAGTGATTTAACCATAAGGACTTACACAAACAAACTCCTTTATCACTGTATTGATTAAAATCTTCTTTTATGTTGGTCAACCTTCATCATTAATGTTGTAATAAATCTCTTAATTAAATCAACTTGCTAAGTCTTGGGCCCTTCTTTTATGACATCATCATGTTAATGATATAATTATTTTAATGATAAATACTTTGAATTTAATGGTAATTCCATTACATTGATGACACTTCCATTGACAATAATTATAATTCTTTTGACATCAATGACAATATTCTAACAATCTCCCCCTTTTTCATTGATAGAGAATCTGTAGAGAAACTCACCCTTGTTGTAGTTCTCTTTTGCTCCCCCTTTCATTAATTTTACCCCTTTGACATCAATGGAAAAGGGATATACAATAAGATCAGAATGTATATCATCAAAGTATCCATGGAACTGAATAATTCAATGATTAGCTCTCCCTTAACTGATGCTTCTCTTAATGGATTTAATGACTAGATGGAGAATAGATTACTCCCAATTTCTGCCTTAAAAACTCAAAAGTTTATTTTGGGAGGGGTTTTGTGAAGATATATGCTATATATTCCTTTGTGGCAATGTACTCCAGCTTTACATGCTATTCTATAACTTATTCTCTCAATAAGTGATACTTTATTGGAATATATTTTGTTCTTGAGTGCATAACCAAATTCGTAGAAATATTAATTGCACTAGTGTTATAAAAAAGTATTGAAATTGGATGATCATATTCTATCTTAAAATCATTCAATGTCTACTTCATCAAAAGTAATTGTGTATAACAAGACACTGCTACTATGTATTCTACTTTAGCTATGGATAAAGAAATGGAAGGTTGCTTTTTACTTAGCTAAGCCACTAAATTTTTTCCAAGAAAGGATGCTCCTCTACTTGTACTCTTTTTTTTATCAACACGTCCTACCCAATCTACATTTATGTATGTTGTTAGTGTGAAATATTCACCTCTTTGATACCATAAACCATAATCCAATGTGCCTTTTGTATATTTGAATATTATTTTCATGGATTGTACATGGGTTTCTTTTGGGGTTGCTTTAAAACTTGCTACTAATTATACAACTTGCATGATGTCTAGCCTTGATGCCATGGTGTATAATAAGCTATCAATCATGGATCTATAAAGTGCCTAATTATCTTTAGGAGATTCATATTCTTTACTTAACTTACATATTGTAGCCATGGGTGTGATAACAAGTGTGCAATCTTCCAATGGAAACCTTTTAAACATTTCCTTTATATACTTAGTTTGGGAAATAAATATTCCTTTGTTAGATTGAAAAAAATTTAAACCAAAGAAAAATGAAAACTTACCCAGTATAGACATTTCAAACTCCTTTTGCATATCTTTTACAAATTCTTGAGACATTTTGTCACTATCTCCTCCAAAAATGGTATCATCCACATAAACCACAACTATCAACTGATTTTCACCTTTAGTATTGATATAAAGATTATTATTTACAACTCCACTTTTGAAACCTTTTTCTTGTAGGTATCTAGCAAGTCTTGAATACTAGGCTCTGGGGGCTTACTTTAGCCCATAGAGTGCTTTCTTCAATATATACACATAGTCCTTGGTTTTTGATAGAATAAAACCTTCTGGTTGTCCAATATATATATCTTTTTCTAACTTGCCATTTAGAAAAGTAGATTTGACATCCATTTGATAAAATTTGAAGTTCTTAAAACTAACATATTATAAAAACATTCTAATGGATTCTAATCTTACAACAGGGGTAAAGGTTTCTTCAAAATCAATACCTTCAACTTGAGCATACCCCTTATAAAACAACCTTGCTTTGTTTCTTGTCACTTGGCCATCTTCGTTCAACTTATTTCTAAAAACCCACTTGGTACCAATCACATTCTTATCTTTTGGTCTAAGAACAAGTTCCCATGTCTCATTCTTCTCAATTTGATTCAATTCTTCTTACATAGCATTGATGTAATGCTTATCATTGCTAGCTTCTACAAAGTTTTTATGTTCTATTTTGGATAAAAAAGAGAAGTTTACATGTTCAAATGTACTCAAAAATATTCTAGTTTTCACCCTAGTATCTATATCACCAATAATTTGACTTTTTGAGTGATGTTTTTGAACAAATCTTGATGGTGCCTTTGTATTTTCTCATTCCACCCCTTTTTGTTTTCTTCATGTTTCTTGTATTTTGGTTCTTCTAAATGATCATTTACATGTACACTCTATTTTTTGGGCCTTGTTTCATCCATTCGTACACTAACACTTTCTAAATTTTTTTTAGTCTTTTATTATAACATCTATATGCCTTACTTCTTGAGAAATATCTAAGAAAAATACCTTCATTGGCTCTGGAGTCAAACTTTCCCAATTATTAATCATCTCTTTTGATATAGAACTTAATCCCAAACACCTTAAAGTATTTAATTGATGATGGTATACCTTTCCATAGTTCATAAGGCATTTTTCTATTATTTACTCTAATTTTCCATTTGTTCAAAATTTAGTTTATGGTGTTAACTACCTCTCTCCAAAAATTCTCTAATAGCTTAGACTTGTTCAACATTATTCTTACCATCTCTTGAATAGTTTAATTATTCCTTTCTACAACTCCATTTTGTTGTGGAGTTTTTGCAGCTGAGACGTGTCCTTTTATACCATGACACTCACAAAATTATGCAATTTCATTTTATATGAACTCACTTCCATGATCTGATCTCAAAAACTTGATCTTTGAATTGGTTTCATTTTCAACCAAGTCTTTAAAAGATTCAAATTTCTCAAATGCCTCAGATTTTTATTTTAAAAAAGTGACCCATGTCATTCTAGAATAATCATCAATGAACAACATGAAATAAATGTCACCTTTTATTCCTTTCATTATTTAAGCCCATAGAGGTCTATATGGATTAGTTGTTGAGTACTCTAATTTGAAACTTGCGCTTGTCTATTTCCCATGTTGACACTGCTTCCAAAGAGTATTTGAAAGTTTTGTAATTTTTGACATATCTCTTACAACTTGCTTGGTGTTTATTTTTAATATATTATCAAAGTTTATATGGCCCATTATTCTATGCCATAACCATCTTTCATCAATTTGAATCATATGGCATTTTTCTCCCATGACTTCACTAAGTATGTATAAGTTGTTTGTTGTTTTATTATCATCTGTAACTAGTTTTCCTATATTTTTATTCTTGATCTCATAACCTTGAGCATAAAATGTGAGGATGTGTCCTTGATCATATATTTGACTAACACTTATAAGATTATGATTCAAGCCTTCAACATACAATACATTTTCTATTTTTGTCTTCCCATTGTCAATACTAAGAGTACTTTTTCTAGCTATTCTTGCCATAGCATTATCTCCAAATTTTATAGTGCCTTCACTTATTTCCTTCAAAGATAGAAATTTTCTCTTGTATCAAGTCATGCAAATTGAGAACCCACTGTCAATGTACTATTGCTATCCTTCATCTTGTGCATGAAATGTTGCGTACACAAGCATATATTTCTCCTTATCTTGATTAAATTGCTCTTACTTCTATTTATATATTTTTATAGGTTCTCTTTTATTTTCAATAGGAGCATCCACTTTCTTGGTTTGTCTAGGGGGTTATACAAAAAAACTTATATAAAATTAGGCTATATGTCCTTAGTTATTATATTTATAACAAACAATACTATTCTCATTGAAATTTGATAAAGGGGAAAATGAGTTATAATTTCTTCTTGGAAATCTATAAGCACTTCTACCATTGTCCCATGCATACCTATTTATTACATGTGCCTTACATTCTATTATTCTATGCCTAAATTGATTGCATAAATAACAATAACTATAAAAAGAACTTGGATACTTGATCATGCTAAAATGATTTGCAAGGAATGATCTTATTAAAATTTTAATGAATATATACTCACCTTTATTTTCTTTGTGAGGAATATCATGTTCTTTCTTCTTATCACTTCCTCTATTCATAGATCCCTTGAGTGCTTCTATGTATCTTTTGGGCTTCTCTGCATATACTTTATTTGGTGGTTCTATATTTTTTAACTCTACCCTTATTTAGTGCTCATTTGGTTCTTTTCATAACTAAGACCGATTTTAATGAATGACGACCTTTGATAATTTAGGATGTCACCTAATTTTTCAGTGATCTTTTCAAACTTTAAGTTATTTTACAACTGGGTAGTGCTCTTCTCCAATTATATTATTAACACAACCATCTCAGGTTCTAACTTTTTGTATTTGTCTTCATTTTTCTTTAGTTGGGATCTCACTTCCTCCTCTATCCTTTTTACTTCTTCTAATTGAGTCTTTAGGCCTATGATTACCTTTTTTGATTCCTCAACATTTTTTGACTTTCTTGTTTTCAAAGCACAATCCTCTTATTAATACCTTTGAATCTATAATTTTTGTTTCAAACTTTTTTTCTTGATTAATTTTATTTCACTTAAAGCACAAATGAGTTCTTGTTTAAGATCCAATTCTCCTTAATATTCAACATCTTCTTTCTCTTCTAAGGTGTCTTCACTTGTAAAGGCATCATTTTTCATTTCTATAGCCATGAAAAGAGTTTCTTATCTATCACTATTTGATATGATTTCATCTCTGTCCTCAATTTAGCTACTATTCTTTTTGGAATAAAGGATTTTATTGTGCTTATTGAAATTTTTATTATATCCATTTTGTTTAAAGTTTTTCCTGTATTGAGGCTTGCTTTCATTCTTATTCTTTTCTTTATTATGATTTTCCTCATCATCACTGTCATCCTTATGTGGACACTTAGTAGTAAAATGTCCTATTTTACCATAATTAAAACATTTTAAAGGTAGCTTACCTTTGTATTTTCCTAATCCTTTCTTAATATTTCTTACAAAAAGGGCCTCCTTTTCATCTTGTTCATCATTGGTGTTATCAGTTAATTCAGGTTCTTTATTCTTCATTTTCTTTGAAGCTTTAAAGCCTGCTTCCCTCTTAGATGATTTTTATTTTTTAGTTCTCGTTTCATACATCAAGAAAATCCCATGTAACTCATCCATTATTAATGAGTCTGAGTCCTTTATTTATTCAATATAAAAATCTTTTACATCAAATCTCAAAGGAAGTGACCTTAGCACTTTTTGAACAATCATGGATTCTTTAACTTTTTTGCTGAATCCTCTGATGGTGTTAATAATCTCATCCACATGAAGAAGATATGTCACAACATTTTATTTATCTTTCATTTTCAAGCTCTAGAATTTTCTCATATGGGTTTGGAGTTTGTCCTTCTTCACTTTCTTGTCACCCTGATAAATGTTCTAAAGTTTGTCTCAGATTTCTTTTACTGAGTCACAATGAATTATCTTGATAAACTCCAATTTTGATAGGCCACACAAGATCATGTTCATTGCTTTGGCATTGTTTTCACTAGCCTCATTTTTGTCTTGATCTATTAGTGGAGTTTTTAGAGTTGTATATCTAGTCATAAATGATCACAATATATCAAAACCAAGAGCCATTAGATAAGTTCACATTCTTATGCTCTATAATGTATAGTTTTTCTATCAAACAATGAAACTTTATTTGTGGAAAAACCTTATTGACTAGCCATGTGTGCTCCCAAGTTATACCTTCCATTGATTAGATTGATTCTAAAGGAACTGATCTGATACCAATTTTTAACCACACAACACACTGAGGTAGGGTGAATTAGTGTGTGATTAAGACTTTACTTTCTTAAAATTAATGTTCACAATGAAACATTCAAATAAGAACAATTAATTAGGAAACACAAGATTTACGTGGAAAATCCTCTCTAAAAAAAACCACAATGAGGAGTTAATTGGATCTACCATCCAAATATAGTCATAAAATAATAATTCTTTTACAAAACTTATAGGCACCAACCTACTTGGAGACACCAAGCCTCACTGTTAAGCACCAACTTAGCAAGAGACACCAATCTCTTTTTTTTGAGGCACCAACATCTATTGAAATAATCTTTCACCTTACTATTGTTGTTTCATCAATGAATGATGGAAAAAAAATTCAATCTCCTCTTCTTCTTCTCCATAAAAATATGCTTATGCTTAAATTATACAAATAATTAATTCTATATCTTTCTCAACCTTCTATCCTCCTTATATATCCTTCAAAGACTCTTCAAAAAGGGGGTGTATTATCAAAGAGGCACATATTCACCAAAAGATGTGTCTTTTATTTTATTTTATTTAATTTAACTAAGAGGGAGACTCCTAAATTAGTGTTAATACAAATGAGGGTTAGCCATTTCAATGATTATCATTATTTCGTATCTTGTATGAGAGGGGGACAATTTAACCACAAAAACTTAAACAAACATTACTTGATCACTATATTAATTAAACTCTTCTTTTATGCTGGTGAACCTTCATCATTAATGCTGTAATAAATACCTCAATTAAATCAACCTATTAGGTCTTGGGCCCTTATTTTATGACATCATCATGTTAATGATATCATTATTTCAATGATAACTCTTTGAATTTAATGATAATTCCATTATATTAATGACACTTCCATTGACAACAATTACAATTCCTTTGAAATCAATGAAAATACTCCAACAATACCCTTATCTAACATGTAAGTATAAGAGTCTTAGACACCGTGCTCTCTGAGTTCTTTTCCTTAGCTATCAAGTCTAAATTTTCTAGTGATAGTATTTTTTAACACTCATGTTTGGTTTTCTAAATTCATATGGAAAAGGAATAAAAAATCATTAAAAATTTAAAATTCAAATCATTTAAAAAATAAAAGGTAATGATAAAAAGACATTTAAAATCAAAATTCAAAATCACACTAAAAAATGTGATTATGAAATACATCTCCCATTTTAGTCAAAGTTCAAACTCTATAGTTGGACTCATTATAGAGTTGAGGTCCATTAGGGTGCAGTAAACTAGTATATTGGGATAAGAGGTCTCAAATTTATCTATAATGCTACCTAATTTCTCATGCAATTACTCAATCTTCATAGTACACTGACATCTCTATAAGGGGTCTAGAGGAACAAGAACATATCATGGGAAGGTAAGCCCATTTTACTTTTCATGCATATAGCTTTCATGGGATGATATTTATGCTTCACTAGATAACCCAAATTTGTTTAGTTAGGGTAAACTCTCTAAAGTCCTTAATGTCAAAAGTTTTTTTATTTTTACAACTTGATTTGAGTACCTTATTGTAGATAAAGATTATTTACCTTGGTACCACCTATATTTCCCCCACTACTATTTCATATTCTTCCTTGACATGCAAGTTTCTTTCTAAATCTTTTTCCCAACTTTTATATTCCCTATTATTCATCTATTTTCAAACATGTTTATAATAAGTTTGTTTTAGTTCATCAATATCAATAATAGAAGTTGTAGCTTTGAGTGACTATGCATTTCTTCCTTAGTCTTTTTGGATTTCCTTGGTTATAATTAAGATTAAGAAATTACTCATCATTTTTGTGGACCATTTTGTTCCATTTTTGATTTTCCATTGTTGAGTGAGTTTGGATTGTTACTTCTCTTTCTTCAGTGCTATTTTACTTTATGTAATTTTTTCATCTTTATTTAAGTATGTTTTTTTTACATATTTTACATCAATTTTGGATCCATTATTTCAATTTTATGTTCCCTTGGTTTGATTAAGTTTGTTACTTTTCTTACTTACAATACATTTATTGGGTTTGTTGGACATTTAGTAGCCTTGGATTTTTAGTTACCTAATTTGATCTATATTCCCTTAGTCCTTTGGTTTTAACTTAGCATTAGTCATCCCATCTTAACAAATTTATAAGTGATTTATTCAATTATGTAAAATTCATTTATTTTGATTTCCATATGATTGCTTATTTTTGCTCTTTAGCCTTGAATCCTTAGGGTTTGTTCAACGTAGTCAATGTGACTTACATGATCAAGACTACAAATATAGAAGAAAAACATTCAACAATAAAGGTAAATCAAGGTATGCATATGATACTTTCAATTATTTCCATTTATTAACTCAACATTATGCACTATTATTTTCTTTCTCGAAGCACCATCCCATGTTACAAAAACAATATATGTGATGAGCTTCGATTGGGGCATATTATACACATAATATTTTCAAACTTTATCATTTAATGATACTTTTCCTATTGTAGGAACTTGTCAAATTTCAATCTCTCTAAGTGCATGCCTTAAAAGGTGCATCAAGAAAGGGGTAGGTAGAACTTTAACACTTTTTAAGATTGTTGGTCCTTATACCATTACCTAAAAACCACTACAACTTAATTTTATACAACTCCCTAAGTAATTAAAACTTATTTATCCACTCCTCTAAGCAATTCACCTTATAAATAGCTCTTGACTAAGTATACACCCCTTTTATTCATTTTACTACTATGTTGGCTAGGTTTATATTGTTAGGTATTGAGCACATGTTACAAAACTATGTTTTTGCAACTGACATAGTTTGAGAGCTAATAGATATCTTTCCCTTCTAATAAAATTGAGTTAATATATTTTGTTGAATAAATTTCCACAGTGTTTAGGGTCAATCCTTGGCTATAAATGCCACTACCACTTCAATCCAATAGAGAGGAAAATTCACTTTCTCATTGTTATAGATTTTAATTATTTTATTTTTACACTTGACTATTCATTACTTAGGTTTTTGCCTTAGAAGGAAAGAATTTTGTCTTATGGGAAAGTATTGGATGCAAAGTAGGAGTATTTTGGCCTAAAGATGATTTTCTATACTATGATCCTTACAAAGACACAACAACCTCTTACAAAGCACCATTGGCCAAGGGAGAGATTGAGGCATGACACGTTCAATTCAGTACTCCTAACTTTTACTCTTTAATTTGGTAAGATTACCTTAATAACATGGATTTTTTAGTCCTTTCTTAGTTTACCTCTACATTGACTTGAGTAGAGTTCTCTTTGTATATTTTATTTTGTTTGTTTAACTATCCCCATTTATGCCATAAGATTTAATGAGCACTATATTAGATTTATTTTATGTATTGTAGGTCTATCTAGGTTTATTACATAATGTCATTTGTCTAGTGGCTTTGGAACCCTCTCTTTTGGTGTTGTATAGTAATAAATATATTGGTTAGGTATATCAGATCCATATTGGTCATGTCCTGATATAAATAGCTATGTAATGAATTGTTTGGTAAGATTACCTTATCTAAGCTTAGAATCCACTTGGTAGGATAAATTGCAAATCCATACTATTTTGTTGCATACATCAACCACTGAAGTGATGAAGAAATGGAATGAATTTGAGGATAAAATTTTAGAAAACATTTATGAAGTTTTGAAAGTGCATGAAGAAAACAATCAATAAAATGTTATATGAGGATAGTTAACAAGGTAGTATGGGTACATTATAACCCTACATTATATAGATAAGGTTACTTGTTAAAAAAAAACTAAGTATTACATAGTACGTAGAATAAAATTAAAGGAATACATACATGATAAGATCCATTTAATAAAATTTATATAGAATGACATATGTCAAAATAATAACTATAACACATTTTAGATTATTAGGGAAGAATATAATTAAGAATCACATTGGGAAAAAGGCATGGAATGTTCTAAAAGGATCTATAAGATGGATAGGTGGACTATAGTTTTCAATAGTTTTCCAAGGAGGGCTTGTGGAACTAACTTGTCAACAGTTGGTAGAGGGTGAAAAGGTCAAGGAAATATATAAATAAACCCCTTGGCCTCTCATTTTAGACATACATATTTTTCATATGTCTTGTAAAAATATGGATTTGGAGAGTTTTTGAAGAACAACCTTATAAATTGTTATAAAATTGAATCTTTTAAGGCTATTGTAATGTAAATTTTAGAATGAATGCATACATTTATTCATTCACACATGTTTTATAATGTATATATAAACTATTATTATATATGATAATGGAATTAATACTTGATCTTTGTGTTATGTATTGGTTAGTTTTAATTTATTTCCATTATAATTGAGCTAGGGTTTGTATGAGATTTTATATATATTATATGATCTTTATTTATCCTTATAGAGGTTGGTGTTATGGTGGTTATCTATAATTATGCCTCAGGTGATTTCTTAAATATTTGACTTAGGTGATATGCTAATGTATGGATTATTCTATTTTTTATGCATAGTCTAGTCTATACAATATTGTCAAAGAGACTAAGAAAAAGTAAAACATTGTGTTCAAAAGTGAATTCATAAAATATAATAAATCATGATCATGTTCATTTGTTTTAGGGCTCCAAAAACTAGGCTTTATTTTTTTGAATTCCACATATATTTATAGGAAACTTATGTATTATTTTCAAGTCCTTAGGTTTGAACAAATTTGGAAAATAACATTCAATGCACTTTATCAAGTAATTCATGGATGCATACCCTAATTTTATATGAATTTTGTGCTAGAATTAATAAGTCTAATAAAGAAATAAATTCTTCAAATAATTATGAAAATGTTTTCTAAATTATTTAATTCTAACACTTTCAAAAATATATCTCTTTAATAAATGTTTGAATATTGATTCTAAATTCTCTTATTTTCCATTATGTCCTCTATACACTAATGCACTTTTATATTTATCACATATTTATATAAATTTTAAATTAAAATTAGGACCAAATTGTCATGCAATCCAATACACAATGGGGGGAAAGCCGAAAAAATAGAATATAAGGCAGGGATACCCAAAGCAAGGGTCAAATAAACCCATGTTAGAGTAGTACATTGTGTGGTTTCATGAAATAAACCTATAACATAAGAAAAATAGGCAGGGAGAAGAGATAAATATTAGGAAGAAGATAAAATAGAGAGAAATTAGTAAAAACATGTCCAAAATAAGAGGTGAAAATTTACCAATAAGGATTTAATATGACCCGATAATGGATAAACAAACAAGTGCCTTATATAATAAATCAATTTTATAATGAATCGTTGCCCAAAACCCAAATTTTAGATGTCTACACAAGTATATATTTGAAATATATCATTTAAAAATGATTTTTGTATATGCATAATATTTTTAAACTTTATCAATTATTGATGCTTTATATCTTGTAGGAACCCATCAAGTTTCAATCTCTTTGAGTGTATGTCTTAAGGGGTGCACTAGGAAATGGGTGGGCAGACCATTGGTGCTTTACAAGATTATTGTCCCTTATTTCCACTTATTACCAATCAAACAACCCCTAAAAACATTCCCCTTAGCTTGGCCTCTTATTTTTCACCCTCCTCTAATCATTTACCACCATTATTAACCCTTTCCCTGACCTGAAACCCTTTTTAATAGTTTACATGACAATGTTAGAGACATTAACCTTGTATTATTATTGACAAAACTTATTAGGTCTTAGTTGACCCCTAGGCAACCTAATTCATGACCTAGTTAGTTTTTTTAAATTATAATACTAGGTCGACCAAATTGACCTTGTCAGCTGAAGCTTCTGGAAGGGTTTAGGGTTAGATCCACCTATATAAAAACATTCATTTTACCATTCTTATGGAATAGGCAAGATTTATTCATTTGTACTTCTTTAAAATATACTCTTCTACCATTCTACTTGAGGAGTCTTAGCTTAGGGTTTCCACTTGGAGAAGAATCTAGTCTTGTGGAAAAGTCTTGGATGCTTTGGCCTTTCTTAGTGATCCTTACAAACCACAATCTCTTACAAAGCACCTTTGGCCAAGGGAGAGATTAAGTCTTGATGGGTTTATCTTTCAGGTAAGTATCCCTAACTTTGCTCCTATTTTTAGTAGATAAAAGTAGCATAAGTAATGGATTTTGAATAATATTTCTCTCTCCATGCATTAAGGTTTTACCTATACATAACTTAAATAAGATTCTCTTATGCATGTTTACTTTTATTATCTACTAAATCCATTTTGTGCCATAGGCTTTGGTGAGCATTATATTTTTATTTACTTGTTATTAGTTTAGAGAATATGAAAACATAGGACCTAGTTAGGGTTATTATGTAGTTTTTCTTGACTGGAGGCTTTGGAACCCTCCCTAGTCATATTATTATGATAAGAGATCCCTTGGCTAGGCCTAATAGATCCATATTAGTCATGACCCTAATTATATAATGTATCCCGAATCAAAAGTGTGAGTAGGATCTATCTTCTCTAAGATATGATTGGTTTGTAGATATGATGTATTTCCCATTGCATACATTTTGGTGAAATCGACATGAATCTTATCCCACCACTGGTTGGAATGGCTTCACATTTCCACTTTCTTAGCATTTTCTTCATTTTAGATTCACCTTCTTTACATTATGGTGAACCTAACCTGAATCTAACCCTTGTAGGTTTTATTTCATGCTTTTTATTTCTATCATTTCATTATTTTTATAGATTTTCCATACTAGGTCTACGAGGCTAGTATAGTTATAACTTATGTGCATAGGGTTAGCATACAATTGTGTCGAAACAATTCTATTCTTTCTATGTAGGTATTCATAAAATATAGGTTATTAGATCAAACATGCCAACACAATATTATTCTTCAGTTATAGAACAATAGACTATATCAAATAGGTAAACTTAGTCTTACAATCAACATATAGATAACAAAGTAAGTCACTTAGGTCAACTTATTCATCTTAACAGGCTTTAGAAAATAGGGTTTCACAAAATTAGGTTGACCTAGTCGACTTAGTTGGCATAATATGCAATCAATAATCAAGGACTTCAATATAGAATTTACAATCCTCAGCATCTTCTAACCCACCAAGGTTACTTTCTTACTCTCTCTTTCAATTCAACACTTCATTATAATTTTTTTTTGTGCAAGTTTGTAGTCTTTAAAACTACAATCCTAAAACAAACTAGGTCGACCTAGTAAACTTAGTTATGTAGTCTATCTTCTATCTAAAAGACTAATTTGACTTGATTGACTTAGTTCTTAAGGACTCTTTCTTGTATATAAAAATAAAAACCTAATAAACTCTAATATGTAATGTTTGCATATAATGTTGTCTGAACTGACTCGATACCTTTCTTAAATTGGGAATTAAGAACTATATGCTAATAGTTAATTCAAACTTTCATTTTTAGCTATTTGCATGTTTAGATTTCTCACATAATCTAATTAGATGGTTTTTCAAAATACCATTTAGTTACACTAGTTTTCTCTTTTTGCACACACTACCAAATCACACAAATTTTAAAATGCATTTAACATTTGTCTTCCCTAGGCCTATCTACTTGTATTTAATCACCAAGGGGGAAGAAATCTTGGTTATCTAGCTATGTATAACACATGGTTAATGGTATATATTGGAAAATCACTTGACACCCTTATCACAATGAGATTGTGAAGTGAGGTGGTAGGCCCCAATACCAAGCTAGTCCCATTGCCAACATAGATCTCTTTCAGCCTAAACATCCTAACCATAGATTGATTTCTAGTTCCCTAATTTCATCTAACTTCCATATCAAACTTAAAATAACATTTCATAATAATCTAAAAACACTTAGGATGACCACTTAGTTAGCATTTACTTTTCAATTGACTACTTGCTCTCTGATCATTATGTGTTGTATTAGAAAAACTTGCATTAACCAACATTGGTGCAAGGATTTATGATGTATGCCAATTGAATAATTATCACCAATCTAATTATTTGTGTGTTTTATTACATTTTTGGATTAAAATTATATTGCAAAATATTTCCTTTTTTTTAGCATACTGCCATTCTATTCAACATAGTCTTTTATAGACTATCTATTTCCTTGTCTACAATACTAAGTTAACTTGGTTGACCTTGTACTCTTCCTATCAATATGGTTATAGTACTAAGTCAACTTGGTCAACTCCATATCATTATTAGGTTGTCTTTTCCCTACTTATATTACTCAGTCAACTTGGTCAACTTTGTACTCTTCTACCTTATATCTAGTAGTACTAAGTTGACCTGATTGACTCTATGCTCTTATTGCTACCCTTGCTCTACTATTTAGATGAGTGAGTTCTTTATTTCTCTTTCCTTATCTTTCTTTTCATTTCTTCAAAACATCATTAAGTCCCCTATTAGAATCTTCTTGGATAAATTAAATCCATTTAGAAACTATATGGGGTATTCCTTTCTCCCTCTCTTTACCTCTTAAGAGAACCCTCACTCTTGGAGCACCTCTTACCGTCCTTCATCTATGGATTGTAACATGTTTCAAATCACACCTCAAGATGAAGTAGGTAGATCCAATCATTTTTTTACCTATCAAGATTACTCTCATCTTCAATATTTTCAACATAATGTGGGAGCAATTGACACAAGTCTATCCAATAATCCCATTAGTAATCTGCCTTCTAACAAGCCTCCCCCTAATACCAATTCAGGGAGTTCTCATACAAACACTAACCCACTAATTAATATGACTCAGATTCTCTCAAAATTCATAAAAAAATAAACATAATGCTAAATTATAACACCTCTAAAATGATGCAATTACATCATTTTATCAATATGGCTAATCAACCTCTAGTTCTCAATCCTAAAACCAATACCAATTTTATTCCTCCACCTTTTAGAGATGCATCTGGAAATGTTATTCCTCAACCTATCATGAATAAAAAAATTCTTCAAAAAATATAAAATGAGCCTTTAGCTTATTTCATCATGTCCATTGATATTGGTAATATATATCCAACTATCGAGTATGATGGGACTAAAGACCCTACATCCATTCTCAAAGTATTTGGCAATCATTATAAAGAGTGGATCCAAACTAATACTTTATCCACAACTAAAATTCTAGTTAAAACCTTTACTAGTGATGCATTAGAATGGTACAACCAACTTTTAAAAATTTCCATTTAGAAAATTGAGGATTTAGTCAATCCTATAGTCAAAGATTTTCAACATAATGACCTTCCTAAAAATTTCCTTAGCCATTTCATCAATGATAAGTAATCTCCCACCAAATCAACTCATGATTTTATTATATGATGGAAATATTTGGACCATAAATATAACCATAACATGACTGATGATAATTTATTTAAAATCTTTATAACTTCTTTAACTCCTTCACTTTAATATAAGGTTTGAACTTTTGCTCCCCAAATGCTTAATGAGGCTCTTGACCAAGCTAAACATCAAGACTTCCTTATTAAACAATTCAAACCTAATACCAAATTCCTTAAAGGATATTTTCAAACTTCTACCAATGCCATCACTAAAAATACTCCTCAAATAAAACCATGAACTACCAAAGCTGATAATCCCCCATATTCTCACATACCACTAATTGTGTAATATATGAAACAATTCTTACCACCCTCTAAACCCTTTACTTATCCTAATAATCCTCCTAAATGGTATGAGCCTAATCAATTTTGTTGGCTCCACACTGACATTGGTCATTCCCATAAATCTTGTTGAGGGCTTATTAAATGTGCTGTGTCCTACATGCTTGGTGATTCTTTCAATCACAAAGCCATGATCCAACTCCATCATCAAGAGTACAACACTGCTTCTAAAAAATGACAAGTTCCCAAAACTTCTTCTAGTAACCAAAACTCTTTTTACACATCCAATCATCAATAAAATACCAAGTATGTTTGTGTTATTGATGCTAACTATGACCAATATTATAAAATTTCTCAATATGTTAATGCTTCTAAGGTCAATTATCATCACAAACCAACTCACAAAGATCCTATCACAAAACCTAAGAAACCATGTTTGGAATAAAAAATTCTCAATGATACTACAACCACTAATTTAGCTTCAAAAGAGCATGAGGAACCACCTCCTTCTTTTGAACCCCCAACAACTTCCATTCCTTCAAAATATACCTTAACTTTTGAACCTCACACTAGTTCTTCTTCTAAATTACATTAGAACTTTCTTGAAGAACTTAACTCCATGCCTTGCAAGTTTCCACTTGTGGAGTTAGTTCATAGTTCCCCTTATCATCATAAGGTACTTAAGCAAAAATTACAAGAAATTGAAGATCCATCTTCTATTCATAAAGAACCACCCTCTATGAAGACTCAACCTAACAATGTGCATACCATTGATCCATGTGTCCTTCTTCCAAACCATATATTGAATTTATCGAAGAGGACATGATTAATGATGATATCCTTTTTCACACTAATGATCCACCACTATTCATTAAAATATCCATTAACACTACCCTCATTTGTAAAGTTTTAGTTGATGAAGGGTTTGGTATTAATGTAACATATTTATGGGTTATCCAACAACTTGGATATAATAAGGATCATATCAAGCAAACATGCCTTACCTATCATGAATTTGATAAAAATAATAAAAAACCACTTGGTTATATTTAAATTCCTCTAACAAATCAGACCTAAGACCATGAAAACTATTCTTATAGTCCTTGATTTGCCCCTATATTATAACATACTCCTTGGTCTCCCTTAGAATCATGGAATGAGGACCATTGCCTCTTCTAGTAGCTGATGCATCAAATTCATACATTATGGAAAATAATATAAGCATGAAGCTGATCCCAACCCTTGGAGTATTCAACTTCCTAATCTAAAACCTCAATATCACATTCCAACCATTCTTACCATCAGTAGTGCTCCCTTAATTGAATTTATCAACATCAATTCAGACTTACAAGTCAATCTAGTTGATTTGGATGATGATGAACTTAATGACTTGTAACATAATTACAACACTACTAAGCTACCTCCTTACATCTCAGAGTGGTTTCCTCCTTTATTACCTTTTGATTGCACTATTCCTCTCATTGATGAGATCATCGACTTTCCCCATCCATGAAATTCTCAATAACCTTCTTACCCATAAGATGCCTTCACATGCAATGATTTTGGAGTGGCCAAATTATTCCAAAATCCTCTAATCACGTATCCATAAAATTTAAATGACCTTAGAATTTCATGTTTTGAAACTCCCCCTGAATCTCAAGAATGTACCATCTCTCCAACCTATGATGATAACTACATCATGGACCAAGCTCAATCTTGTGACTTGGATGTTCAACATTATCAAAAAACTTTACCTCAAATACATGATTTCAACTAGGATGTTCACACCATTTTCATGGATTTTGAATTAGCTCCTGAAGGTCATATACCTCATTCTAATTATCCACTTCTTGATACTCCTTGGGTGGTTGAAAAACATCCTACCTTCTAAACCTCTAAATATTATTGCATCTTCTCTACCACCTACATATCCCATCATTACATCCAATTTCCCCCCTAAATATATTAATGGTATAACAAAATCATTCAATCAATCTACTCCCAATATTGAGATTACATTAAATTCCAAGGCCACAGATGTCCATTAGATATATTTTGAATATGATAACCATGGTAATAAAATTATCGATCTCAAAGTAGATGTTGAGTATTATGGACCTCTTCCCACTTTTCCAAGTGATGAATCTATCCTTGAATTACTTCATGCCTAAGAACCTCAACTTCATTGACAACATCACAAACTCAAGAATTTAAAAAATTAATCCCCTTGTTTTAACAACTTCATCATTAGCATCGATCCTAAAGCTAAACCAATTTCTTCTTTACCAAATGCATAATATCACTTCCAATATGGTAATGCTATGATTATCAAAGAAATTAATCACATAAAATATGGTACTCCATCATGCCCTTGACATATTATAGTTTCTCATGAACTCACACCTGCTAAAAATGATAACTTTAGTTTATTTTTTGAGAAATATCATGAGATATTTGCCTGGTCCTATGAGGACATGCCTGGTATTGACCCTAAAATTATGGTGTAAAATATCATCACTTATCCCAATGCCAAACCTATGCACCGAAAGCAACATAAATTTCCATCTAAGGTTTCCACCTTATTTCACAAAGAAATTATCAAAATTCTTGATGCTAAGTTTATCAAACTAGTGGACTATTCTGAATGGGTTTCTAACATAGTCACTATTTAGAAAAAGGTCACCATGCTCATTTGCATATGTATTGATTATGTAATCTTAATCTTGATTTTCTTAAGGATGATTTCCATCTACCTTTAATAGATGCCATTATCGATTTCACAACTAGTTATGAAATGTTATCTCTTATGGATGGTTTCTTGGGATATAACCAAATTCACATTGCCCCTAAAGACCAACATAAGAAAATTTTCACCATAGAATGGGGAACCTATTGCTATGTCATTTAATATATTAGTTGAGGCCTCATTGATTATGAAAAATGTTATATAAGAGTTGAACATGATTGCCTCACCATATATTTTACAGTTGGAAAACTTTGACATTATATGCTTTATCAGACTACTTATGTTATCATCCATTTCGATCCCCTTTATCAATTATTTTCCAAAGCCTTTATTCTTGGAGATAGAATTGGCAAGTGGATGTTCTTTCTCATGTAATTTGATCTCCAAATTATTACTAAAAAAACTATCAAAGGCCAAATCATCTCTGATAACTTGCCAAATTTCTTATGCCCACTACCGACCACCTTCAAGATAGTCTTCTTGATGATAGTGTTCTTTATATTTAGGGTCTCAACCAAGCCATATATCTTAAATATTGCTTCCATAACTTAATTACTAATATTGAAGTAATTAATCTTGATGAAACCACTATCTTCCTTGATACTACTAAACCAAAAGTAGTTATCGAAGAACTTCTTGAAATTTAATGTTGATTTACATGAGGATACTTAGACCCTTCATTTTGATACTTAGATTTTTGCTTAACATTTGATGTCACTAACAACATGGTAGAGTATGAATCTTTAATCTTAGGCATGAGAGCTTCCCTTGATTTAGATATCCAATACTTGCATGCTTTAGGTGATTCCCAACTCATTTGCTACCAAGTAAATGGTTATTCCCAATGAAAAAGTGAGAATATAATTTCTTATCATCAAATTTCAACTACTCTCACCAAATATTTTATTTATTTGACCATCAAGCCTATCCTTCAAGATCAAAATTCTATTACTGATTCTCTTACTTCTTCAACATCTCTTTTTTATTCATACCAAGTTTTTACTGATCCCACTTTTATTATCCAAAAAATAAAATATCCATATTCTACTCAATCACATTATTCAATTTTATAGCCACATTGAAGCCATCACTATTAAATAAAAACAATGGTATAAAGACATCATTCAATTTATGGAACACCAAACTTATCCTCCCAACTTAGATTCTCATGAAGAGACTCACATTTACAAACAAGATTTTAAGTATGTATGTAGATATAACATCCTATATTATCACAATGGTGAAGGTACCTTGTTCTGCTATGTTATGAAAGATGAGGTTCCTCCTCTTCTTGAACAAGTACATGGGGGAATTTGTGGTGGCCACTACAATGGACAAGCTACAACCCACAAATGCTTATGTATGGGATACTTTTGGCCCACTCTTAAAAATGATGCCATAAAATTTGATAAAAAATGTACTCCTTGCTAGCTTCATGAAGATTTAATCCATTCACCTCCATCTAAGCTTCAAACTATAGAATCACCTTGGCCTTTCTCCATGTGGGGATTATATCACATAGGAAAATTACCTTGATCTCAAGATGGGCATGTAATTATAATCACAACCACATTATAATTTACCAAATGGGTCAAGGTTGTGCCCCTTGTTAATGTCGCCAATTACCACCATCTCCAAATTCATCCTTAATCAAATCATTTGCTACTTTGGTGTCCCTCATACTATCATTTCAAATAATGATGGTAATTTCAAAAATAAATATATCAAACAGTTTTGTGTTAAATTTAAAATCAATCACAAATTCTCCACACCCTATCATCCACAATGTAATGGCAAAGTTGAGGCCACCCAAAAAATTATTAATAAAATTCTCCAAAAAATAATTTGTGAAACCTGCATAGATTTGCACCTTTATCTCTATCCTACTCTTTGGACCTATCACACTAGCATACGTACTGCCATTGGGGCATCACCATTCTCTCTAGCCTATGGTTTTGAATAAGTCCTTCCATTAAAATTTGAGATTCTCTCTCTTCGTATATCTCTTCATAATATCATAATCAAGGAAGGATCATGTGAAACTTGCTTTCATTTTCTCAATCTCCTTGATGAACATTGTCTTTCTACTTTCCTTTCACTCCACATTGGATAAAATGTGGTCAATGTTTCTATCTAATTTTTTTTAGAAAAGAAATAAACTAAGAATAGGTTGTGTAAAAAAACTTATTGAATTTGCGCGTATTGGATCCATGTGATTATGGATATCTCCTCTTTGGCTTGGGAGGATGACCTGAAAATAATAAAACACTAAAATAAAATTATTTTTTAGACAAGTAGATGGGTGGAATGCCTAGTGGGAGCTAGATCCTAGAAGTGAAAGCTTTCTAGGAGGTTGTCAATCTACCTTCTTCAAAACACTTAAGTTTGAAAGATAAAAGAAGTATATTTTACATAAAAAAAGCAAATAAATGATACTAAAATATAAAACAACTAAATTCAATACAATAAATTTAAATTCTTTACAAAAGATAACTAAATGAATGAAATAATTTAATTAATATTAATGCTGAAAAGTGGTAAAGGTTATGGTTTTGGTTTGGTAAAGTGGTGAGGGTCAAAAGGATTATTTTTTTGGTTTGGGTAGATAGTCAAGTATATAAATATGAAAAGAGATGGATAGATAAATGAAGTAAACAATTAAATATGTCTAAGGAAAAAAAAAGGTAAAGATGGCAAATAGGGAAAAGAGGTAATGAGGTGAATGGGATAAAGGGGATAGATGAAATGAAAATATCCAAAAGGATTATATGGGATGAATGGGACAAAGAGGAAGGGGTTAAGGGATCAAAAATATGGAGGTTAAAAAAATAAAAGGCCAAAGGGAAATAAATAAAGAACTAAAATTACAAAATAAAGTAAATTACCTCAATGTTGTTGAAGTGGCTTGAAGATGTTGATGATGGTTGAATGTTAATGAAGCTTGAAGAAATATTAGCAGAGCTTCATTGATTTGATATTTTTTTCTCCAAGATGATAATGACCTCCAAGATGATGACCTCCTCCAAAAACCTATAATAAGATGTTAAAAACCAAAGATTAACTTCTAACTTAACCTTTGGTGAAGGAGAGGAGGGGGGTATTTATAGCATTTGGTGTTGGGAAACATGCCAAAAGAGTGGAATAGTGAAGGAATTATATTTTTTTCCAAGTGGTTCATGATTTAGTCAAGGTGTGGTTGGTGGGTATTCCCATGTGGGTTGGAAAATCTCCCTCTTTACACATGAATCCATGTTTGAATATAAATCATGTACATAGGTTTGAATGAGACTGAAGACTTTTTACCACCCTTGTTTGTCTTCATTCAAGCACTTAAAGAGGTGGAACACCAAATCTGGCACCATTTTCCATGTGGGGGATGAAAATTATAAGGTAAGGTTTGTGGGGATTCCCATGTGGGTTAGAAAGTCTCCCATTGGGGTTATTGAGCCTTCATTTAGGTTAAAAAGTCAAAAATGGGTGCCCCTTATCTTTCCCAAAGTCTTAAAGGGGTAGGTGTCTCTTTTAAAGTCTAATTTCATGTGGAAATAAAAAAATACATGTTTAATAATGACTCCTTAATGGAAAATTCACCACATTTCACGGGGGGCCCTTATTATGCTTGAATGAGGTCATCAAGCACTTTAGGAAGGGTCCTAAGTGGGGTATGATGTCCCACATCAATCCACATCACTTCTAAGCCATGTCACTTGCCATATCACCTCCTAAATCACCTCCCATATCACTGTACATGTCACATGCCATGTCATCATGAATTGTGATAGTGTGTCCCACAGTGAATAGTGATGGTGAATAGTACTTTTGAATAGTACTTTCAAATAGTGATTTTGAATGATATTTGTGACTAAGAGAATAGTGATTTAGTTGGGTTAAGGGGGGTTTTGGGAATTTTTAGGGGATATTGAGGCATTTAGTAATTAAAAACTATAAATGTGTTGTTTTCTAATGTCTACATTTTACCATTTTTTGTTCTACAACTTTGAATTAACAAGCTACAAAATAAAAACAAATCACTTGGTTTAAGGTCAGGATGCCCTAAGTATGGGAGGAGGTGTTCCCCCTCAAATTGAGAGTCGATGAGGAAAGGTCAAATTAGGTATAGGTTTGATAAGCAGTTAATGGGGAGGTACTAGGTGGTGCCATAAGGTAGCTGGGTACATGAAATGCCCATGGGTTCAAAAAATTTGACTAAGCAAAATAGTCAAGATTACTAGAGAATAAAGGTGCAAATCAAGAAGGTCAAGTTCTAAGATAAATGACAAGGTAACTGATCCCCAATGTTGGTCATAGCTGATTGGGTTAGTATAATCAAGGTTCCTAGATAGGGTCGATGTTGACTCAAGTATCCAAGGTAGGAAGTCTTCCTAAAAAAACACAAATGGTCTAGTTTTACATGAGGTGGTGCAAACATTTAAAAGTTCAACATGATGAGGTTGGTCATTATGGTCAAAAGTTATTGCAAAAAACACTAATGTTATAGGTAAAAATAAACTGACATCAAGGTGGAAATGGTGAAAATGTGGGTGGATTGGGTATGGGTAAGAAGGGGATGGCTGAGCTAACTCTAGATGTACATGGAAAGTGGACGTTGCCTACATAGTTATATAGATATGAATCTAAAAAGAATGTTCAGATAAATTTAGTTATTTTGAGGTGAACGATGTTGGTTAACTTGGTTTGCCTAATTTGATATCATGTAGGTAGGTTTGGGGGAAGGACATTGGAGAAAGGGAAGTGCTAAAGGGTGAAAAACATGGTTATCAAATAGTTTCTGATGGGTGTGGTATAAATGGTGGATGAGATTACCTAGGATACAATTAGATGATTGTGTTAATTATGAAAAAAGAATCTATAGCCATGGATAAGTAGGTTAAAGTGTGAATTTTCTATCACCATCATAAAGAAAAGGAAAGGTATAAATATGTGGTACCAGGATTTGGAAAATCTAAAACTACTTGAATTAACATGATGATCTAATGAGTTATTTCATCATCATCTAAATAAGTTGACATTATGCACATTTCACAACAATGTTGTTAACAGGCTATATAAGGTTATTATTCAATAGTTTAGGGAAGTAAAGTAGTAGAATAGGTAAACACGAAGTGGAAAAGATTCAAAACCTTGACCCTTGAGTCAGTGGGGCCCCAAAATAAGTAAACATTAAGTTTTTAAGGGAATTCAGAGAAAGACACTGAGGGGTTTTGGAATATGAAGTGAGTGTTGGGATATAAGTAACTAAAAGCACACAATTGATTACCAAATATAAGCAACTTAATATGCGGAATTAACCAGAATCAATAAGTAACTAGAATCTAGAAATAACACAAAATATGAGAGGCAATATACAACTTGTATTAATACTCATACAGAAAAGAATACAATAAAGAAGATGCCACTTCTTCTCCACCACCTCTTCAGAGGCTTCCCACACCTCAAGTGAACAGTACTTCTTTCCTCAAAGCTCTCTCTCTTAGGTCCCAACACCCAACTCAAACACTGAGTTGGTGTTCACCTTATACCTATGCTCCACGCACTCCACAAGTGCTCCATGCACTCCACAAATATACAAATGTACTTCAAGTAGATCTCCCCTAAACTGCAACAACCTACAACCCAACTGATCTCACTTATGGAAGGAACTTCTTTGCCTTACTCTTTTCTCTGAGTACACACCTGTACTCCAAGTAGATCCTACCTGATACTGCTCCCTATTGTGTTGCTATCCTCCCTGATTTTACACACCTGCAAATCAATTTGGTTCTGCACACCTGCAAACCTGGATCATGCACACACATACACCTGTAGATCAATGATCTTACTTACCATGTAGATCTCCTATAGAGGCCATGCACACTTGCTGACCAAGATCCTACACCCTTGAAGAATCCTGCTGACTCTCCAAAATTAGCACCCACCTTGGTATTGCTGTGGAACTAGGAGGAACACCCTTGCTCACCTCACACACAGAAGAAGTAAACTTTTCTCAACTCAAACTAGAACAATTTACAATACCATCCATGAGTCTATTATATAGATCTCATCCAAACAATAATTAAACACCTAATTACAATAATTAGATCCGTAGCTTTGAGTCTAAAATTAGCTCTTGACATGCAAACACTTGGTTCGTTAGCTAACTGCCTGTAACATCCACAGTCCAAACCACATAGGTGACCGATGTCGGTCCCTATTTGCCTGGGGTCTGCCGACATCGGTCTATCTCTGACCAATGTTAGTTGCTTCCTGTCTATACCCTACTGACATCGGTTGGCCTGACCGATGCCGGTGTCAATGACACTCCAGCAACTCCTCCAATGGCCTTCTCCATATCTGCATCAGTGAAGCTTTTAGCTCCACAACCTAACAGTCAGGTGAATAATAATAACATTAATTAATTGAGGGAGTAGGTTGTGGATTATGGTTAAAGAGCAAGGGTATTACAAGGCATAATAAGATGTAGTCCAAACGGGATAATCAAGGGAAATTATTGGTTGGAAGGTTAGGGCACGTGAGAGGGTGTAGATATCATCCCCACATGGGTATCTAAAATCTTCCATTTGAAGGTGGTTTTAGTTTTGATTCTAAGATTTTTGAAGGTTAGAGTAAAAGGGGTTTAAATTAGGCAAGACCAAAAGAGGTGGGGAAGGAATTTTCATCCTGATGGTTAAATGATGCTTAAGTTTTCTAGTTGGTCGTATGAGCCCATGGTCATGGCCAATTGTGTTATAAAGCTATAAGATTGTTATATATATCATATTAAACCAAAATTTAGTGGAAGACCTTGGAGTCCATAACATGCTCAAAATGGGTAAAGGGTTGAAAAGGTTAAAGGTGATAGGGAGGGTGAAAGGAGTAGTTAGAGAGGGACAAAAAAGAGAGTATGAGTGCAACATACAGAGGCATTAACAGAAGAAAGGGATGATCCTAAAGTAAGGAACCTAACCAAATTTCATGCATTAAGGTAAGGGCGTGGAAGATATAAAGAATCAGATAAGGGTTTGTATGTATAAGTAGTACAACTGGTGACCACACTCTAAAGAGGTGGAGGTGAAATTGGAGAACATAAGGGAGATCCAACAAGGGATAGGTAAAGGTGGAATAGGAGATGGATGAAGAGAAAATAATGAGGTCACAAATAAAGATGAAGGTGGAGAAGGATGTAAGAAGCCAGACATGGTCATATAGGTTAGGAAGAATAAAGAAGGGCATCAAGGGAGATGAAAAAAATGAAATGAAATGGAGAAAAGAGAATAAAAATAAAAGGTAGACTATTGGGGGTGAGAGATGCATTAAAGAATGATAGATTAGAGAATTGAAAAGTATGGGGAGAGAAGTGTAACAATCATGAACGGTAAGGTCAGAATGAGGGATATGGGTGGCCATGAAAGGTTTGAAAACAAGTCTAAAAAAAGATAAAAGATAAAATAGTTTGGTGATGCAAATGAAAAACAAGGAAATAAATGAAAGAAAAGAAAACACAAAGAAAAAGGAGTGAAATGAGGACACAAAGAGGATGATGAGAGAGGGAAGAAGTAGGTGGTATCTTGACCAAGTAAGCATGGGTGATGATATGCAAGGAGAGGAATAAAAAAGAAAATAAAATGGTGGTTTTGGAGATGAGAATGGGATGGAAAATAGGAAAGGGGTGAGGAATGAGGGGAAGTAAAGGATGGGTGGAAAGGAAGGTGAAGAGAGAAGGTAGGTGTTAATTATCTTGTTAAAAGAGATTGACACACTGAAGGGGTGATTAAAAGGGGTTAACAAGATAAAAAATAGTGAGGTGGTGAAGAAATAGGGGGATGCAATGAAATGGAGTGAGATGAAACTAAGGGATGAAGATCATGGATGATAAGAAAAAAAAGGAAGAATTGAAGTAGGGATACAAAGCATGGATACTCACATAGATGCAAAAGATAAGTGGGTACTTAGATGAAAAGAGGAAAAGGGCAATGCAAAAAGGGCCATAGGCAAGAAGAGATAAGAAGAAAAGGGTAATTATGAAAGGTTTCTCAAAGGATAAATACCCAGGGAGGGAGGAAAAAGGGGAAGATAAAAAGGATGAAAGGATGGAAAAAAGAAAACAAAAAGAATGGAAAATTGATACGATGGGAATAGTGGTGGAATGGTAGAGAGTGGTGATACATGTAAAGAAAAAGTGCAGCAATAGAAGAAAAAAAAAGCTTTCAAGATGCATAGTATGATGTGGAATGGGTGAGGAAATAGAGTGATAAAGGGGGTATGAAAAATAGCTAAGGGTGAGGGGAGATGATGAGGATGAACAAAGAAGTTGAAGGGGATAAAGGGCTAGGTTGGTAATAAGGTGAAAGAGACACAGAAAATGCAAAAGGTGGGTGGGGAAGTGGGCTGTGAAACATGCACAAGGAAAGATGATAGGGAGGCCAATGAAGCATAGTAGGAGGAAAATTTATGGGAGGTAAGGGGGCCAATGGGGAATGCTATCAACCCTTGTGTTAAAATATATTGACAAGCTAAAAAAGTGATTAAAAGAGATTGACAAGATAGAGGTAGGGAGATGGTTTGGAGATAAGTATAAAAGTGGAGGAAGAGATTTTAGGTGAGAATGGAAAATAAAGTAAAGGAAGTGGCTGAGCTAACCTTAATAACTGAGCACTACCTACATAGTCTGAAAAGACTTCAGGCCAATGTGGTTCTCGCAATAATGGGGTAAAGACTTAAGAGGAAGTATTAGATGGTGTTAAAACATAAGGACATTGAATAAATAATTCAAAGCTTCCTTGATGTAGGATGCCCAAAGTGAGAGGGTACTGCTAGTAGTGGAAATAAGTGGGGAGAAAAAAGGGGATGGGAATTAGTTGTTTGTGGCCAATATTCCCATAAAGAAGTGCCTACATAGTCTATGGACATCAGGATAATGTATTTCAACAAGGTTTGGATGAGTGGTGTTCAAATTGGCTACCCCAATTTGATGGACCACATGGGCTAGTTTGGGCTAAGAGAGAAGGTTTGGTAAAACAATAGTTTTGGGTTTTGGTGAGGTTGTCAATGAAAGTGAATGGGGTAGGTTGGTTAATAGTTACCATAATGATCCCACACTTAGTAGGATGAGAGATACATATGGGCAAGGTAGGATAAATTACAAGGGAACACTATGCAAAGTACCACAAATGATCTTCAATGGAGCTAATCCAAAGAAGAGGTGCCTTTTTAAGAAGGTTAAACCTTCTAAAATTGTGTGAGGGTAGGATTTTGGAGAAAGTTTTTACCACTACAAGCTAAGTTTAGGAGGTTGGGGTCTATCTAGATCTACAGAGTTGCTATGGCTAAGGTTCATCACCATTATGAGTTGAGGTTTAAGGGCAGTAGTGAAGTGATGACCAACAACAAGTTTCTTTGATAGTCAAGTAGATTATACATGTAAGGAAGTTAGTATCATGGTGAGTGACAAAGGATGGACCTTTCCTAACCCAAGAGCTACATGGGTAGGCTAGACAAATGGTGGCCATGTCTGCATCTTGTGACCTAGTTGCTTAGAATTGTAAATGTGGGGTCTCATTTAGAAGAGGCACTGGTATTAGGGAGCTATGTGGTATAGGATGTTGGTTATATAATTAGATCAAATTGTTGTTCCCCTACTATGGATGGAATCTCACCTATTACAAAGGAAAATACTACCATATTCAAGCAAACACTACCAATGGTTGGGGTCTGATGTTTAGAGCTTGTGGCAATGGGTTGGGATGAATAAAAGGGTAATGTTTTGGATATTATTGGTTGAATGTTATTATGCTTGAGGTTGTGTGGATATTTATGAATTTTATGGTTATGGTTATGATTGGTATGGTTATGGTTGTTGTTATCTCACTTAATGTAAAAGAAATTGCTATTGTTATTGCAATGTTGGATGGTAAAAGTCATGGTGAAAACATCAATAATGCATATTAAGATAAGAATAGGGCCTGATGCTTTTTTTTGATAAGGACTAAAAATAGACCTAAAGTGAGATCAAATTAATGAATTATAATCCCTTCAAATACTATGCATGAGTAGTCATTAGTTGATAAAAAAGTTTCATGATCACAGGGTGTCAAGTAAGCTCTAAATCCCTTGATTTATAGATAATCAAAATGGGAGATGGGTGATAGGTGGTGTGAAGGGTAACGAGTGATATGTATGATAACCTCATGTGAATTAGTTTTCCCTTTCTATAGGTGGACTAATAATTTTAATAGATAAGTCCATGTCGTATGCTAGATGTATACTAATCAATGTGAAGTCTACATGTGAAAGTCAATTGTAGCTTTAGATTTTTTGTGATAGTGGGTATTTTTATTTATTGCTATAAATGGGAAGTTGATCAATGTGGGAATCTTCCAATAAAATACTCTACTTTTGAAAAAGTTAACTTAGCCATCCTTCAAGGGATTGGTCTAAGCTTATTGGCTTTATTTTAATGTTCTTGATAGCTGTCCTTCAAGGGAGTAATCTATGTTACATGTGGCAATTTTTATTTTGTTTTGGGAATCTATCCTTTGAGGGATCAATTTGCAATGCTTAAGATATGGACACAAATATTTTTGGGATGCAATGTGTTTAGACATGGACAAGTCTAATTAGGTTCAAAGGTTTACCTTTATGAGGCAAAATTTGAACACAAGAAGGTCAATGATATGTGAAGGGGTGTGGTTTTGAGAGATAATGACCATGGGATTCCATCTTGTTAGAGATGAAAAGTATCCATGAGAACCATGCTATGGGTAGAGCCATGGTACCCATATTTAGGATTAGGCCATGACTGTGACGATTAATCACATGGTTCTATATTGTAATTAATTATCCTCAAGAGGGAGGAGGAAGGTGGGTGAAGGTTAAAATATTATAATAAATGGATGAGCTTAAATTAGACAAATAGGTGAGCTTGATCCTTTTTAATAGAAAAATGGATGTAGATGCAAAGCATTGAGAGGCTCAGGGTCTAGTTTGCCTTTGAGAGAGGATAGATGATAAGCTCCTAATCCATACTTATGGGTGATGATGTAGGGTCCAATCCAATTGAAAGAAAACTTACCTCAATTACTCCTCTCCATGTTGGTCACATTTTGGTTTTCCTTTAGGATAATGTCTCCAATATTGAAGTCCCAAGGTTTGAGGTAAGGTTGGTTAGGTTTGATGGAGATAGGTAATATCCAATGGTTTGATGGGAGAATTTGTATCCTAAATAGGTTAGGTGGTGTCCAAATGGGTTTCCATGATTTAATATACCACTTGGTTCAAGTTAGGTTGATGGATAGGTTAAAGCAAAAAATCCAAGAGTTAGTTCAGTTAATGTTGAAGTTAATAAATGGTTAAAGCCTTATGGAAGGAAAGTTAACCCAGTTTACTCTTTGCATGGGTGGTAAAAATATCCCAAAGTAAAGGTTTTTGTGGTTGGGTTCAATTATAATGTTGAGGGTTTAAAGGGTATGTTCATGGAATGAACATTTTAGTCTTTCCCTTATCCTTTTGTTGGACTTGAGAGTGGGTAACCCTACATATGGTGTGGATAAAAGGAAGTATTGGTTTAACTTGCTACTTTGGTTCCTCTTTACTCTTAGGTGAGAATGGGGGAATAGGCAAGTGTTGGGTAGGTTTGGTTGATGGTTGGGTTGGTAATGGGCTCAAACAAGGTTCGTTTGATAACATATTATCCTTGCCGTAAAGTCGGTGGATAATGGTTTTAAGAGCCTTGTAGTGTTCTATCATGGCCAAGTATCCTATGGTAAGAGCACACAGGGTGGCCATTATACCATGATGGTTTTGGGCGTGAAGGGTTGAAAGTTTTGATAGGGTCAAAAGGTTTGATAGGTGGTAAGGTTAAGGAAGAGGTTTGAAATAACCTTTGTAAAATGGTTGAATATGATTCATGAAAAGGTGTTGGAGGTGATAGGTTTTTAGTTTTGGTATCCTTCCTAAAATTAGTTTTTATTACATAAGTTATGGGTGGTGGGGTAGTTTTGGTTTGTCGATTAGGTTGGGATGGCTTGGTTAAGAGAGGTTAATTTGATAACATATTATCCTCATATAAGTTGTGGATGAGTGCTTGGTGATATTTTCAATGCTCTATGTCATTTCTAGGTGTCCTATGGTATGCACAGACTAAGATGGCATTAAACCATTTTGGTTGAGGACATGAAGGGTCAAAAATTTTAACAGGTTGGAAATTTTTGAGAGGTGGTAAGGTTAAGGAGGAAGTTTGTAGCAACCTTTTTAGAATGGTTGATAGGATTCAATTAAAGACATTGGGGGTGATGGATTTTTGGGATTTAGAGTGGGAGCCTTCTTAGGAGTAGGCTTCACCTTGGAAGTTGTTGGTTGTGGAATGGTTTTAGTAGATTGGTTAGGTTGCGTTTGCTTGGTTGGTTTGGAAGTAGAATATTTAAGAGAAGGTAGGGACATGAGTCTTTTTTAATATGGTTTAAGAGATTTCACCTTTTTAATAGGTTTAGTCAAAGTTTTCTTTGATGGACTTGATGGACTTATGTCCAATTTCAAAGATTGGTGAGCTATGCTAGGAATAAGAAGTATTCCTAGATTCTTGATGGGTTTGGTCAAAGAGATGTAAGGGTATTTAACAATTTAGATGGTAGTTGGTTGGATGGTTCCCTTATGGTTTTGGAGGATGAAGTATCTAAGGATGGGGTTGAGGTAGTGATAGGTTTGAGGGTGGATTTAAGTGAAGCTAAGGGTTTTTGTTTGTTTTGGTAAGGGAGGCCAAGATGATGCTAGAAAGTGGCTCTATCAAGATTTGGTTGAAAAGTGAACTCTAGGCTTTGTGCTAGCTTGGAAAAGGGCATGTAGATAGTTTTGGTTCCTTGATAATTGATTTCAAATATTAAAACCTTGGGTGGAGAAGAGGGAATGGTTTCCCCATCTATGTTTTTAGTGGAAGGTTCAAAATTTAGAGAAGATGTTTCTTCCATGGATGGATTGGATAAGGTGACCTCTTCTAAAGGAATGATTTCCAAAGGAAGAGTAGGTGAGTCTGTGGTAGGGGAGGAAGGTGTAATAGGTGTCAAGTGAAAGGAAGGAAGTGGTTGCTTCATTTGTTTGGTCAGCTAAAGGAATGGGAAGTGATTCCCACACTTCAATGAGTGGGGTGGAAGAAGTAGTAGTAATAGGTTTATCAATAACAACATTGATTGTGTGCACCTCACAAGTGTTAGATGATTTTGTTTGGCTTTGATTCAGTAAAAGGGGAAGTGGAAAATATTGTTTGGTTTCCTTAATTGTGATATATAATGAAATTTTTAAAGGTTTTACTTGGTCAACAAGTGGATTGGTTAAGGTTGGTGTTATTATAGTTTCTTTAGTTATAGGATTGCTAAGGGCTAGAAGAGGGTGTACCAATGTCTCAGTTATCACATTAGGGTGTGAAACTATTTGTAAGTTATTTCGTTGGCTTGAAGAGGCTAGTTAGTTTGATAGGTTAACATGTTGGTTGGGTTAATAGGTTGGTTGATTAGTTGAGGGTGATGAAATTGATTGGGTTAACAAGGTGGGTTGAAGTTGATATGATGGTTAGGGGAAATGGCCTAAGCTTTGACAAGGTTGGGGTGATTGAGATGATAGATGTTGATAAGTTTTTATTTGGGCATGATAATAATTAAATGGATGATGATAGGCCATTGGTTGGTTTTAAGTGAGGTTTGATTAATCATGGATATAGAAAATAAATGGCCTATGTTTTGACTCTAATCTAATTATCTGGTCTATTATCACTACAACAAACTCAAGTGGTAGTTTGGGTGAAGGTTGATGGTTTGTGGGTTGGTTGAAGTTGGAGTTTGATGAGTTACAGGTAAAGTTAGGTTGATTATAAATTTGGTTGGGTTGGCTATAGACAAGGTTAGGTTGGTTGTAGATAGGACTGGGTTGGTTGTAGACAAGGTTGGGTTTATTGTTGGTAACGAAGGGAGCATAAGTGGCTTGCGATGCAAGGTACTAATTTAAGGTGAAAGGATTGCTATCCAAGATCTTAGAAAATTTAGGATCTCTAGGAGAGAAAATAGGAAAGATCTCAATTAAATAAAAAAGTGGAGATGAGGTATTGGAAAATAGGTTCTTGGTTGGTTTGATTCTTCAATTTGTAATTTGGTAAAGACTATCTGAATAATGGAGAGAAATGAAGCTCACACCTCAAACAAGAAGTGAAAAAAAAAATATTCAAGGAAATAAAATCATACACTGAGATACGTTAAATCACAGAGTTTTAATTATCTCTCTTTTGGCTTATACCTTAGAATGTGTGAAGAAGAAATCTGGTTTGTAGAACAAGACCTAAACAAGGTAGTCTATGTTTGGTTTTGGGTTATATTTAGGCACTCAAGAAGAAGTCTATATTGGATTGAGTACATGGATTGGTGCTTGATCCTCTCACTTCATGATCCCATATCTATTGTGGGTGCATAGCCAATATATATTGACTACTAGAGTTTATACTCAACCAGAGAGTTGAGTTGGTTATCCCTTTGGTGATTAAATCCAAGTATGATAATCAAGAAAGGGAAAGGTGATCTGATAGGTGATGAAATCTTAGTTAGGCCTTATCTCAAGTGAATTTTATGTTTATTTTGTGCAAGTGGTTTTTTTGTGTAACATTTTTTCACTATGGTTAATTTGATTTGCCTTTAATTAATCTAGGTGAACTAATTAAGCAAGCAAGCAAACAATGTATGCAGTTAATTTTAAACCAACGATTATTTTTTTGATTTTTTTTATTTTAATGAAAAAAAAAACAACTAAAATGCACCTAAATTCAGCATGAAAATTCAATCCTAATCTTAATATGAATGCTCTTTTGATTTTTAGAAATGAAAAAAATAAATAAAAATTTATACTTTTTTATTTTTTTTCTAATTTTCTAAATAAAAGAAGCTCAAACTTACGTTTTGAAAGAGATGAGTGATTAATTTTAAGAAATGAAATTAAATATAAATTAAATTTTAATAATGCAACTAAATGTATTAAATCAACTAATGAACCCATTAAAACTCAAGCGTCCCATTGGGCGTGCCAAAATGTTTCTATCTATTTTTTTTCTTAATTTTTTTTAAAAGAAAGAAACTAGGAATAGGGTGTGTAGAAAAACCTGTTGAATGTGCACATGTTATATCCAAGTGTTTGTGGATAGATCCCATTTGGTTTCGGAGGGTTACCTTAAAATTATAAAATACTAAAATAAACTTGTTTTTTAGACAAGTAGATGGGTAGATTGCCTAGAGGGAGCTAAATCCTAGAATTGAAAGCTTTCTAGGAGGCTGTCAATCCACCTTTTTCAAAACACTTAAGTTGGAATGATAAAATAAGTATATTTTGAATAAAAAAACAAATAAATGATACTTAAATATTAAATAACTAAATTTTATACAACAAAGTTAAATGCTTTGCAAAAGATAACTAAATGAACGCAATAGTTTAATTAATTCTAATGCTGAAAATTGGTAAAAGTTATGGTTTGGTTTGGTAAAGTGGTGAGGGTCAAAAGGATTGCTTTTTTGGTTATGGTAGATGGTCAAGTATTAAATTATACAAATATATGGATAGATAAATGAGGCAAATAAGTAAATATGGAAAAATAAAAATAAAGTCAAAGATGGCAAAGAGGGAAATGAGGTAAATGAGGCAAAGAGGTGAATGTGATAAAGGGGATAAATGAAATAGAAATAGCCAAAGGGATTAAATGGTATGAATGGGATAAAGAGGAAGGGGTTAAGGGATCAAGAGTATGGAGGTTAATAAAAGAAAAATCCAAAGGAAAATAAAGAAAGAACTGAAATTACAAAACAAAGTAAATTACCTCAATGTTGTTGAAGTGGCTTGAAGATGTTGATGATGGTTGAATGTTGATGAAGCTTGAAGCAATTTCAATAGAGCTTCATTGATTTTATAGTTTCTCCTCCAAGATGATGATGACCTCCTCCAAAAACCTGCAATAATATGTTAAAAACTAAAGACTAACTTCCAACTTAACCTTTGGTGAAGGAGAGGGGGGGTATTTATAGCATTTGGTGTTGGAAAACATGCCAAAAGAGTGAAACAGTGAATCATTTCAAATTTTTCCAATTGGTGCATGATTTATTCAAGGTGAGGTTGGTGGAGATTCCCATGTGGGTTGAAAATCTCTCTCTTTGCACATGAATCCAATTTTGAATGGAAATCATGTACATGGGTTTGAATGAGATCGAAGACTTTTTACCACCTTTGTTTGTCTTCATTCAAGCACTTAAAGAGGTGGCAAACCAAATATGGTGCAATTTTCTATGTGGAAAATGAAAACTCAAACATGAGGTTGGTGGGGTTTTCCATGTGGGTTTGAAAGTCTCCCATTTGGGTTGGTGAGCCTTCATTTGGGTTAAAAAGTAAAAAATGAGTGCCCCTTGTCTTTACCAAAGTCTTAAAGGGGTAGGTGTCTCTTTTAAAGTATAATTTCATGTGGGAAGATGAAAATACATGTTTAATAATGACTCCTTAATGGGAAATTAACCACATTTCAAGGGGGCCCCTTGTGATGCTTGAATAAGGTCATCAAACACTTTAGGAAGGGTCCCAAGTGGGGTATGATGTCCTACATCAAGCCACATCACTTATAAGCCATGTCGCTTGCCATATGACCTCTGAAATTACATCCCATGTCACTTGACATGTCACATGCCATGTAATTTTTTATGTCATCATGAATAGTGATAGTGGGTCTCACAATGAATAATGATGGTGAATAATACTTTCAAATAGTGATTTTGAATGATATGTATGACTAGGAGAATAGTGATTTAGTTGGGTTAAGGGGATTTTTGGGATGTTTTAAGAAGTTTTAGGGGATCTTGAGGCATTTAGTCATAAAAAATTATAAATGTGTAGTGTTTTGGTGTCTACAGTCAAAGTCAAGATAACACTTTTATTTTACCTAGATTTATGAGACTCCTAAACACCGTGCTCTTTGAGTTCTCTCTCTTAGAAATCAAATCCCAAATATTAAATTGAAATTCATCTTTAGCACTAATTTTGGTTTTATGAATGTACATGGAGAAGGAATAGAAAAAACAATTAATAAAGTTACAAGCCAAATCATTTGAAACAAAAGGCAATGATATAAAAAAATGCAGCATATAAATCTCAATAGTCAAAATCATATCAAAAGATATGATTAAAAGCACATCTCCTATTCCCAATAAAAGCTCAAATTCCATATTTTGCCTCACACTAGAGCCGAGGTCTATTGGGGTGTGATAGGCCAGTAGATTGGAACATGATAATTTAATTTACTCTATAGTGCTACCTAGTTTCTCATTTAAGTACCCAATTTTCACAGTAGACTGATGACTCTATAAGGGGTCCTAAGGAATAGGGAACACATTGCATTAAGGTAAGTCCATTTTAATTTTCATGCATATAGCCTTCATGGGATGATATACATACTTAATTTGTTGACATAATACATTTGTGGCTAAAAGAAGTTCTTCAGAGTCCTTAGAGTCGAAAGTCCTCTTGTTTTGAAAAACCTATATTGAGTGTCTTGAATTCGATAAAGAGTTCCACTACCTTGGTTTTTATTTCATTATCCCCTCCACCCATTTCATTTAATCCTTAACAAACATGTGTGATTCTAAATCTATTTTCCTTTCTTCTATACTTCTTCACATCTTAAAAACATGCTAGCACTACTTTGTTTCAATTTTATTTATCTTTAGAACAAAACCACATGATTGATCAACTATGGAATACTTTATTTACACCATGGATTTACATTTATAGATATGCCTTGATTTTTTTTTACCATTTTCATTTGTTGTATCACCTTTTTTTGTGGACACCTGAGTCCATTTATACTTTCATGTACTTTTTCTATTGTTGAGTGAGGTTGGCTTGTTACTTCTCACTCATCAATGTTGTTTTCCATTTTATGCACTTTTTTCCATTGATGATTGAGTAAGGATTGTTACTACTCACTCATCAATGTTATTTTACCATTTTTGCTTGCCCATCTTTGTTTAAGGATTGCTACTTATTTTACATTGATGTTTGATTACCATCTTTTTGACATGTATCTTTAGGTTGAATTGGTGATTTTGTCTTTCTTATTTAAGGTTTACTTTTTGGATTTTTTTGGTCTTTATTAACCTTGGATTTTTGGTTACCTGATTTACTCTAAATGTTGACTTGGTCATTTGGTCTAACATAACACTTATGACCCCAACTTGCTAAATTTCCAAATATGTTATGTTCACATAGCACCAGTTATCTTGGCTTGCATGCATTTGTTTATTTTTGTTCTTTAGTTTTGTATTCTTGGGTTTGTTGAAACTAGTCTCTATGCCCTCCACAATCAAGACTACAAACACAACAAACAACCATCTAGTGATAGAGGTAAGCCAAGGTACACATATATTTAATTTTTTATTATTTCCTTTTTAGTCATTTACTTTTAGGTATTTTTGATTTAAAATACTATAATTTTTTTTAGCCTCAATGTTGTGTGTTACTATGTTATTTCTCAAAGCACCATCTCCTATTGTACCTATATGACATGGGATGAGCTTCGAGTGGGGCATATGTATACACATAATATTTTAAAACTCTATTAATTACTGATGTTTTTTTAATCTTATAGGAACCTATCGAGTCTCAATCTCTATGAGTGAATTCCTTAAGGGTAACATAAAGAAAGGGGTGGGTAGACCATTGGTGCTTCACAAGATTTTTATCCCTTATTTCCACTTATTACCAATCTAACCAGCTCCTAATAAAATTCTCCTAAGCTTGGCCTCCTCTTTTTTACCCTCCTCTAGTCATTTACCACCTTTATTAACCCTTTCCCTAACCTAAATCCATTTTTGGAAGTTTACATGACTATGTTAGCCACATCAACCTTGTATTCTTATTGACAAAACTTATTAGGGTCTAGTTCAGCCCCTGACAGACTTAGTCCATGACCTAGTTAATTTTTGTCAATTATAATACTAGGTCGATTAGGTTGACCTTGTCATCCAAAATTTATATAAGGGTTTAGGGTTATATCCACCTATATAAACACATTCATTTTACCATTCTTATATAGCAGGTAAGAGTTATTATTCATTTGTACTTCTTTACAATCTGCTCTTCCACCATTCTACTTAAGGAGTCTTAGCTTAGGGTTTCTACTTGAAGAAGAATCTAGTCTTGTGGAGAAGTATTGGATGCTTTGGCCTTTCTTAATGATCCTTAAAAACCATAAAAACCTCTTGAAAAATACCTTTGGCCAAGGGAGAGATTAAGCCTTGATGGGTTCATCTTCTAGGTAAGTATCCCTAACTTCACTCTTCTCTTTAGCAAATAGAAGTAGCATATGTAATGGATTTTTAATAATATTTCTCTCTTCATGCATTAGGGTTTTACCCATACATAGCTTAATTAGGATTATCTTATGCATGTTCACTTTTATTGTTTACCAACCCCGTTTTGTGCCACAAGCAATAGTGATCACTATATTTGATTTTGCTTTACTTGTTATTAGTTTAGTGAATATGAAAACATAGGACCTATTTAGGGTTATTACATAATTTTTCTTGATTTGAGGCTTTTTAACCATCCCTAGTGATATTATTATGGTAAGAGATCCCTTGGCTAGGTTTATCAGATCTATATTGGTCATGAACTCAATTATCTAATGTATCCCCAATCAAAAGTATGAGTAAGATCTATCTTCTTTGAGGTAGGATTAATTTGTAGATATACTGTATATCCCATTGCATACACTTTTATTTTCAAAATATATGGTCATTTATGTATGAATATTAAATTATTATGTATTCATGGTAGCTCTTGTTAATGAAGCAAGAGTTAATTTTATGGATGGAACTAAAATGAAGTGACATCCTTTTATTTTAGGGTAGTAGAAGATATATTTTTATGGATCATCTCAAGGAAACTTGGTTTTGATATTAAACTATCTTCTTTGTTATCACAATGGGACCTTTGTAATAGCCTTAAACTCTTTTGTTTGTAACAATATTAACAATGAAGTGTAAACATTGGCACTTGCATATGGTTTCTAGCTTGACCTGTCTAAATGAGTGGATAATTTGGTGATAAAAAATAATTCAAAAATTTTCATTTATATAATTAAATCAAATTCACATCACATTATGAATTATAAATTAAATCAAATTATGTAAAAATAATGGTAATTGAGTGAAATTTTTTCAAACGTCTCTTTTGTTCATTATTTCCAAAAGGCAAATAACATGAAACATGTTTTCTAATGTGGGAGTGGACTTAGGGATTTTCTCTAAGGTAAAAAGTTTAGTGCCTTTAAAATATATTTGGTTGGAGGAACCAACCTAAATAATTTTGGGATAATCCATGTCATTAAAACTTATTTTTTTTTAAAAAATATTGCTTATCCTTTAATTCTAATAAATGATTAAAAGTATGAAGAAACTAAAATTAATGATTAAAACAGTCAATCAATATATATGAGAAGAGGTGAAAATATTTTGATGATATTTTAAAGTATCTTCATGTACTCACACTATGACATTCATTACTTGGATGCATGTGATATTTATAAATAGACTTCTCCTAAGTAACACCCCCTTACTTTGATCATTGTATTTTGTTGGTAATTTATGTTGTCATATTTTTATTGGGATCCTCTACTTTCTCCAGTGGCATCATCCTATTTTTTTTCATAATATACATTAACATTTTGGGGGTGGTCTCTTCTAGGGATTTGCTTTAATACTTCACCATTGGTAAAGGGATTGGTGAAGATTTCATCTGGCATGTTTTTGGTATTAATAAATGGTAATTTCCCTAGGTTGAAGCGGACTTATTCTTCCTCTGAAATAAAGTCCTATTAACATGGCATACACTTTTTCAACATTTTACACTTTCAAATTTATGATTAAGAATATTATCCTTCTATATTTGGGTAAGTGGATGGAATTGGGAGGTCATAAGTGGACATATTTTTATTGAAAAACAAGAAGCCTCAACTTGTACAACTTATTTGAAATACCTAAAATCAAAATTTGAAGATGTCATAGGAACATGGATTATAACATTTCAAGTCTAGTTTCTAAAGTACTATTTTTTTTGAAATGGTCAAGTATAAGTTGGTAAAACATCAGAAATTTGAAGAGGTAGTACTATTTTTTAGAAAAATCAAAGTAGATAGCTTTCTGTGTGGCCCATCATTTTTTGAGTATCATTTAGTTTTTTTAAAAATCCTTTGGTGCTAGTTAGATAAGATAATCTAGTTTGCAATTTATATTTCAAAAAATTAATTAATGAATATTTATTGTTTTACCAATTTCAAAAATCAATAGACCCTAAAATATGATCAATAATATATAACTAATTGTGCCCCCTAACTATGCCACAATATATCAAAAATTAGTTTTTTTTAATGTGTATAAAATTGGGTCTAGTTTGTAACCATATATATATTTTTAATTTGAATAACTGAATGAAAAGATACATAAACAAAGATGAACATGTATAATTGTAACATATAGTGATAAAAAATACATACTTAGAACTAAATATAGATACCAACCTTAAAGTGATAAAAATATAAAAACATTATATCTGTAGAAAGAGGAGAGTGTAGTGGATGTTGTAGTAGTATTTTCTAAAAAAAAAGATCAAATCCATAGTGTTTATCATGGCCAAAGTTGTATTTTGGTAGTTTTAGTCAAAAATATGCACCCAACTATGTTTTTATAGGTCCATGCCTCATGTTTAGGAACCAAATCCATTCTTGAGCCTTTAGACATGTGTTTGAAATGTGAAATATACAAACTATGTATGCATAAAAATTATATCCATAGAAAAATCATGTACATGGAACTACCATGCACATAGAATAATGGGCATTTCACATGCATGGAAAATGAATAAACATGAACCTAATTTTATTAGTTTAAATATTTTTTTATTGGGGATAAAATTAGTTGTTTTGATTTTTAAGAGTTTATGATTTATGGTTTAGGGTTCAATGCTTAAGGATTAGGGATTCCTAAAAAGGTTTATATTTTAGGGTATATAAGGTCCAATTGCAAAGGTAATTGAGGCCAAATTAATCTCCTTGAACCTATTTATGATTACATAATATGGTTTTGGGCTCAATTATCCCCTACGTCATCACAAATTCAGCCAATTAGTCCATTAGGCAAGTGAGTGATGGGATTTGGGCCAAATTGAGCCCTATGAAATTGATTCTTATTTTAAAGGATGTTAATTAGGGATAAATATATTAGCTTAGGTTTAAGGGTTTACAATTTAGGGTTTAGGATTTAAGGTATAAGGTGTAGGGTGTAATCATGAAGGAAATTAAGGACAAATTGAGCTATTTAAACTCATTTATGATTACATAATGTTAATTTGGACATAATTAGCCCTAATGTCATCACAAATTGAGCTAATTAGTCATTTTGGATAATAAGTAATGTGATTTACACTAAATTTATCCCTAAATGAACATAATTATTACTCTAAAGGATGTTAAGTAAGGTTAAATCAATTGGTATTAGGTTTATGATTTAGGGTTTAATGTTTATGGCTTAAGGATTAGGATATATAGCCTTGGTTTAGGTTTAGGGTATAAGGTATAATCATAAAGGAAATTAGGGCCAAATTGAGATCCTTTAACTTATTATTGACTATAGAATGTGATTTTGGGATCAATTGGCCCCCACATCATCATAGATTGAGCCAAGTAGTCAATTAGGGCAATGAGTGATGTAATTTGGGGTAAATTTAACCATGCAAACCTAATTCTTACTCTAAAAGATGTTAATTGAGGCTAAATAAATTCTTTAAGGTTTATGATTTAAAATTTAGGGTTTAGAGTTTAAGGTCTAATTGTGAAAGTAATTCAAGATAATTTGAGTTATTTGAACCTATTTATGCCCATAGAATGTGTTTTTGGGTTCGATTAGATCCCATGTCATCACACATTGAGAGAAATAGTCAATAGAGGTAGTTATTGGTGCAATTTAGACCAAATTAACCCATGTGAACCCAATTCTTAGTCTAAATTCAATGGTAATTGGGGCCCAAATGATTGGTTTAAGGTTTACATATGGCTTAGGGTTTATGGATTAGGGTTTACGATTTAGGGTATAGGGTATAAGATTTAGGGTATAAGGTTTAGGGTTCAAGGTTTATGGCTTAGGGTTTAGGGTTTGGGGTTTATAATTTAGGGTTTAGGGTTTAAGATTTAGGGTTTAGGGTCTAAATACAAAGCTAAATGATGATAATTTAAGTTGTTTGAACTTATTTATGAGAATAAAATATGTTTTAAAGTTTAATTATCCCCTTTTCATTATAAATTAAGCAAATTAGTCAATTGGGGTAGTTAGTGGTGTGATTGGGCTGAATTTATTCTTGTATACTTAATTCTTAGTCTAAATGATGGTAATCAGGGCTCAAACGATTGGTTTAGGGTTTTGAGAGTTTATGATTTATGGTTTAGGGTTTATAGGGATTAAGGTTTATGGATTAGGGTTTAGGATACATAGGGTATAGGGCTTAGGTTTTACAATTTAAGGTATATGTTTAGGGCATAGGGTGTTATAGGGTTTAAGGTCTAATCAAAAAGGAAATTGAGGATAATTTGAGTTGCTTAAACTTATTTGTGAGCACATAATGTGTTTTTGGGTTTGATTAGCCATGGATTTCATTATAGATGGAGAAAATTAATCAACTGGGGCAATTAATGGTGTGATTTATGTCAGGATTTTGCTCCTCAATTAGAGCACAATATGATTACCTCTTGTATTAGCGACTAAACATGGAATTTAACTAGAATGATAAGTAACTAGAAATATGAAACAACACAGGATATGAGAGACAATACACAATTGTATTAATAATCACTTAGAAGAAAACACAATAAAGAAGATGCCACTTCTTCTTCCACCTGAAAGGCTTGCCACACCTCAAGACCTTCCCTCTCTCTCTAATGGTCCCAACAATCAACTCCAATATAGAATTGATGTTCACCTCCACCAGTCAGTAACACGCTGCCAGTACACTAAGTACACAACCATACTCCAAGTAGATCTCCTACTCTCTGCTGTTACCTATAAATCACTAGACCTTACTCACCATTGTAGATCTCCAAACGTGGTCCTGCACACCTGCTAGCCAAGATCATACATACACGAAGAACCCTTCTAATTCTCCAAACCAGTACCCACACTTGGTACTATGGCACTAAGAGAAACAAAAAATTACTCTCCTCTCTTAGAAGGAGCTTATTTAGCTCTCTGACTCTCTAGCACTTATACTTACAATACAGCCCATGAGTCTATTATATAGATCTCATGCTTACAATAATTAGACTATCTTAATTACAATAATTAGACTTGCAACTCTAAGACTATAATTAGCCTTTAACATGCAAACTGATAGTCCCAAAATAGACTCTCCAAAATCTGCATGCAAACTGCATGCTCACACATAGGTTGCCGATGTCGACTCCTCCCTGATCGATGTTGGCCAACTTATAACCGACGTCAGTTGCTTCTGCACTACTATCTGACCAATGTCAATTGATCAGATTGACATCAGTTACCCTGCAACTCATTTTGCAACTCTTTGCAACCCTTGTTTGCATCCTGGTGAAGCTTTTAGCTCCACAACCTAACAATCTCCCACTTGGAGATAAATAGCTGCACCTATACCTATACCTGTACACCATCTAATTTATTCCCTAGCTTGTATCCCTCTTCAAGATCAATCCTGAAGACCAACCACCACACAACTTGTGATGCTCCACCTGTCATCCAAGTAACCTACCACATCTAAACCTACAACTCCATGTAGTGAAGACCTTGACCCTACATAACATGAATCCCTACTACTGGTCCCTCTTAGATACCTAAGGATCTACCTTCCCCAAATTGGCTCCATACTTTCTGACAACTCCCACTGCTTGGGAAAACTCAGGTCTACACTAGACCTCATATGATTTCAAACACTATTCTAAGCTCAACTTGAACTATCCAGCCCTTGGTGTGCTTTTCAATTCTGCATCCTACATATCAAACCCTGCCAACACCATCTTCACATCAGCTCCCACTAGAGATCAACCTGTGATCTTCCATGTCTCTTATGCCAAAGAATTTCACTGCTCCAAATTCTTCATGACATGCCACTAAACTAACCTTACCTTTAGCTCAGCAAAACCCTATATGTATGAACCTGCTAGCAAATCACCCACATACAGTAACTGGATAATGTCGCGACTCATCATCCACCTGGTAAGACAAACACAATAGTTGCACTGACATTGACTAAAGTCCTGTTTTGTCATCCACCTGTCAAAACCTATACCACTATCCTACAGCTTCCTCAAGACCATATACCTTGGCCTTCTATCTCACGTATCGATCCACTCTCTTCTTTAACTTGGGAATCCATCCCTCATCCAGTGCTTTCTTCCAGCTGACAACTCTACCAACAAATACCTATTTGGTTCTTCTCTAAGGACTCACTCCTCATCCATGCCAAGCTCCCACTATTTTTGGATTCTACCTGCATTGCCTCTTCACATCTTCCTAGTTCTTGACCATCAATAAGCAATATAAAGAAGGTGAACAATGAATATGAGGTTCACTTACCCTTTTAGTCCTCGATATGAGCATTTGAGACCTTTTTGATAGTTTACTGTCCACCCACCATCTGTTTCAGTGACTGATCTCGACCATCTCCCAGTCTGCAACTGACTGATGTTGATTCCCTTCACTGACCCTAACTATCGACGTCATTTCTCTGGCTGATGCTGGTATCCCTTCTACCAATGTCAGTTCCTGTATGCCCAATGTTGATCTTTCTGTTGCCAACATTGGTTACTATCTGATCGACGTCGGTACCTGTGTTTGCTTGTGAGTGATGACTTTTTATGTATGAGCTCCTTTTGGATCAAAACCCTATTCAAATTAACACAACCCTGCTCAAAATAATCTAGTCCCCTCAGCAAATCTCTGTCTGTCATCTCCTCCATGAACACTAAGGCTTTCCAGTTCTTAAGTTTATCAAAGATATCTATCTTCTGCTTAAGAACATGCATCCCCCTCCTACATATGTGACCAAGCCTACAAAGCCACATCTCTATAATAAAAGGTGAATTAGTAATATAAGTAGATAGATAAAGGATACTTACTTTCTTACCACCATCTAATTCAAGTGCATCCGCTGTGAGAGTTACAATGCATCTCCCATCACCCAACTTTCCTAAAGAAATTAGACTCATCTCCAAGACTGGAACCTGCATGACCTTCTTCAGCACTCGTGTGTTATCTGTCTGCAATTTTAGCTTCACTTCCCCTTCATGAATAATCTGACAAGGCTCACCAACCCCTAAATAAATCTCTCCAAAGTCTCTAAAGACATGCCCATGAAAAGATGCTCTATTTTGGGCTGCATGGAAAGAGGCAAAAGAATCTGTAAACAAAGATTCTACTTTATCCAAAGCAACCTATACAACATCACCTGCAACATTTGCTTCTACACGCTGATCTTCTACCGACCAATAATCTACCTTTACCTGCTCTTTCTTTCCATTAATCAGACCATTCGTGCTATTCAGTTTCTCCATTTGTAGCTTACTTTCTTTTGCCATTGCTATACTCCCACTCAATCTGAAACCCCTGTGAGTGACCTATAATCAACAAACACTAACCAGATCTAAAACCACCTGTTAGTAACCCAACCAAAAGCTCTGATACGAACTGTTAGGATCTTGCTCCTCAATTAGAACACAATATGATTACCTCTTGTATTAGCGACTAAACACGGAATTTAACCAGAATGATAAGTAACTAAAAATATGAAACAACACAGGATATGAGAGACAATACACAATTGTATTAATAATCACTCAAAAGAAAATACAATAAAGAAGATGCCACTTCTTCTTCCACCTCAAAGGCTTGCCACACCTCAAGACCTTCTTCCCTCTCTCTCTAACGGTCCCAACAATCAACTCCAATACATAATTGATGTTCACCTCCACCAGTCAATAACACACTGCCAATACACCAAGTACACAACCGTACTCCAAGTAGATCTCCTGATCTCTACTATTACCTACAAATCACTAGACCTTACTCACCATTGTAGATCTCCAAACGTGGTCCTGCACACCTGCTGACCAAGATCATACATACACAAAGAACCCTTCTAATTCTCCAAACCAGCACCCACACTTGGTGCTATGGCACTAGGAGGAACACACCATTGCTCTCCTCTCTCAGAAGGAGCTTATTTAGCTCTCTTACTCTCTATCACTCATACTTATAATACAGCCCATGAGTCTATTATATAGATCTCATGCTTACAATAATTAGACTATCTTAATTATAATTAGACTCGTAACTCTAAGACTATAATTAGCCTTTAACATGAAAATTGATAGTCCCAAAATAGACTCTCCAGAATCTACATGCAAACTGCATGCTCACACATAGGTTGCCGACGTCGGCTCCTCCCTGATCGATGTTGGCCGATGTCGATTGCTTTTGCACTACTATCTGATCGACACCGATTGATCAGACTAATGTCAGTTGCCCTGTAACTCATTTTACAACTCTCTGCAACCTCTGCAACCTCTGTAACTCCTCCTATTTGCATCTTGGTGAAGTTTTTAGCTCCATAACCTAACAATTTAGGCTAAATTTATCCTATAAACCTAACTCTTCATCTGAATTATGGTTATTGGGGCTCAAATGATTTGTTTAAGGTTTTACTTGAGATTATGATTTGGGGTTTAGGGTTTTTAGGGCTTTGGGTTTAAGGATTAGGGATTAAAGAACTGAGTGTATCTAGGGTATAGGGTTTAGGCTTAGGGTTTACAATTTAAGGTATAAGGTTTAGTGTTTATGGTTTAGGGCTTAGGGTTTAAGGTTTATGATATAGGGTGTATGGTTTAGGGTCAAATTACAAAGGAAATTGATGATAATTTGAGTTGCTTAAACCTATTTATGAGCATAAATTATGTTTTTAGGTTTTATTAGCCCCCATATCATCACCAATCAAGTGAATTAGTAAATTAGGATACTTAATGGTGTGATTTAGGCTAAATTTTGCCCTGTGAACCTAATTATTAGTATAAATGATGGTAATTAAGGTTCAAATGATTGGTTTAGGGTTTTAAGAGTTAATAATTTATGGTTTAGGGTTTTTAAGGATTCAAGTTTAGGGATTAGGCTTTAAGGTTTATGGATTAGGGTTTAAGGTTTAAAGTTTAGGCTTTAAGGTTTAGGGCTTAGGGTTTATAATTTAGGGTATAGGGTATAAGGTTCAACCACAAAGGTAGTTAAGGATAATATGAGTTGATTGAACCTATTTTTGAGAATAAATTATGTTTTTGGGTTACATTATCCACCATGTCATCATAAACTAAGTGAATTAGTCAATTGGGGTAGTTGGTGGTGTGATTTGGGCCAAAGTTATCCTTATGAACCTAATTATTAGTCTAATTATGGTAATTACGGCTCAAATGATTGGTTTAGGGTTTTACTTAAGTTTAGGATTTATGGTTTAAGGATTCCAGGGCTTTAAGTTTAGGGATTATAGATTAAGGAACTTAGTTTATCTAGGGTATACGGATTAGGGTTTATAATTTAGGGTATAGGGTATAGGGTTTATGGTTTAGGGCTTAAGATTTAAGGTTTATGATATAGGGTGTAGGGTTTATGGTCCAACCACAAAGGTGATTGAGGATAATTTGAGTTACTTGAACCTACTTGTGAGCATAAATTATGTTTTTATGTTCTATTAGCCTCCATATCATCACAAATCAAGTGAATTAGTTAATTAAGGTAGTTAATGGTGCAATTTGGGCCAAATTTATTCATTTGAACCTAATTCTTAGTTTACATGATGGTAATTAGGGCTCAAATAATTGGTTTACAATTTTCCTTAAGTTTAATATTTATGGTTTAGTATTTTTAGGGCTTTGGGTTTAGGGATTAGGGATTAAGGAACTTAGTGTATCTAGGGCAGAGGGTATAGGGCTTAGGGTTTATAATTTAGGGTATATGATTTATGATTTATGGTTTAGGGCTTAGGGTATAAGGTTTATGGTATAGGGTGTAGGGTTTAGGGTCTAACCACAAAGGTAATTAAGGATAATTTTAGTTTATTGAACTTATTTGTGAGAAAAAAATGTTTTTTTGGGTTCCATTAGCCCTCATGTCATCATAAATTAGGTGAATTAGTCAATTAGAGTAGTTAGTGTTGTAATTTGGGCCAAATTTATCCCTATACAGCTAATTATTAGTATAAATGATGGTAATTAGGGCTCAAATGATTGGTTTAGGGTATTAAGAGTTTATGAATTATGGTTTGTAACACTCGTAAGTTTAAGGCTTAGGGATTAACGTTTTGGGTTTAGGGCTTAGTGTTTATAATTTAAGGTTTAGGGTTTATGTTTAGGGCTTAGGGTTTAAGGTTTAGGGTGAAGGGTGTATGGTGTAGTGTTAAGGTTTTAGGTTTAGGGGTGTTTGTGCATACACCTAATACCACCTACATGGTTTTGATATTACTAGAAAAACAAAAAACATGTAAAATCAATGTAATTTTTGTACATCGATGGTTATGTCCCCTACATATTCTACTCTATTTCATTTTGCACGTGTTGTATGTCTATTTTTTTACTAATTTTATCATTGAACCCACCCTTAAAAGTAGAAAAAATTATATACTCATGGTTGACTAAAGAGTGCAAGTCTATTTTTTTAATGATTTGATCATTGTACCCACTTGGTACTACACATCAAGTAGGTATATTTTTTAATAATTAGATTATTGTTCCCACCCTCAAAAATTGAAAACTTTGTGCAATCATGGGTGATGAATTTTGTAATAACAAGACAAATAAGTTAAAGTGAAAAATACAAAAAGAATTAGAAGTGTAGAGAGAAAATCATGATTAAAAAATTCAAAAACTTTGTGCAAGTAAGTATACTATCCCTAATAAATTGATTGTCAAAAATAATGATGAAATGAATAATGATAATATAACAAATTTTGAAAGTACAATTGTCAATTTTGATAGTATACCAAATTATAATGCAAGTCCACATTCAAATTTTAAGGTTTTTAATTTTGGTGATGACAATAATATGGATGATGTTGTAAATTGCATGGAAACACTCATTGGTGAAAGTAACAATCAAGAAAATAATATGGGAACACCATTGTATGAAGAAAATAGTAATGAAGAAAAATATATGGAAATACCAAATCAATCAAATTTACCACTAAGAACAACTCCTAGGATTTTAAAAAGAAGACCCATGTAGTTAATTGAGATTGATGAATGTTTTTTGAAATCAATGCCTAAAAAAATGTCTAAGCACCATATGAGAAGAAAATATGAAAAATTTGGGACTTGGAATTTAAAAAATTAAATGAAACTCAAAAATTAAAATTGTTTGTTACATTGATGAAAGTGCATAGGATGAGACCTGCAATGCATACCCTAAGAATAAGAACATCTAATATTGATGATGTAAGCAAGGAAATTGTTGAAAATTTTCAAAATACATACCATCAAGTAGGTTTGAAGAAATTCACCAAATATGCTAATGCTTGATGTGTTATTACAATTTATTTGGTAAGTTTTCAAAAAAATAATAAATGATTAATTATACAAACAAGCCAAACATTGCACATAAATAAAAAACTCTAATGAAAATAATTGGGAGATGTAAAAAATTGATGTTTTTGATAACAATGACTTGTGGATGTTCTTTGGTAGATCGCATAGAAGGAAAAGGATATAGTCAATGTCCTAAAATATTTACTTGTAGAATTTTAGAAAGATAACATAAGGGTATCACCTAATATTAGAGATGTAGTGAAAATAAGAGTTAGTTCTCGTAACTGTGAACCACATATTAAACATTTATCGATATGACTCAAACATAATTATACTCTAAAGTTTTCAAAAAATATCCATAGGTTTATATTAGTCAAATATATTTTGAATGGCCAAACCCTTCAATGTGAAAATCAATCACACATGCACTACTTATTGTTGTAGGCAACATGTTGAATTTTCAATGCATTATGATATTTTTCATCATGTTCATTATAATTTACATACTGATAACATTTTTTATGAGTATGGATTGTACTCCACACTAAAATTAGTAAGGGAATTTATTCCATCCATTGTTTGTGAAAGATGAGATGGACAAGTTTTTTATAACAACCATGTTTAGATGAAATTTGTAACATTTTTGGTGGATTGCCAAAATTGAAAATTTTTACCATGACGAGAGTACACATGAAATTTTAAAAGAATTGGTTGGTTTTATTAAATATAAATTTGTGAAATATCAAGTAAAATATGGAAAATAATATAAAAGGTGTGATCTTGTTATAGAACAAATACCTATTTCTAAATTTATGGACAAATTTTGGGAGGAAATTATATATGAGTATGCAAGGCACACACAAAGCTTGATGGCCAGATGAATAATTCAAGTTAAATAAGGATAAATTCCTACTTGGTACTATTATTTTAGTAGTTGAATTTTAATATAATTACACATTACAACCATAAAGAGAGGTTCAATCACAATACTAAAATTCAATACAAGTTTCCCTTTTTGTGTATATAACATTAATGCATTCACCTAACAATACAGATCATGATTAAAAAATATTAGGGGAGAACCACTTCTATGTCACTGATGATCGTATTCATTCTTTAGAGTATGTTTAAGGTTATTTTTAGATGTTTTATATCAAATTTAGTGAAAGGAACATTACTTTCAATCAACATTATATTTGGTCAGATAACTACACATCATAATTTAGGAATGCATAGATGTTCTACTGGCTGAGTAGGATGCATGTGACCACTATTATAAAACATATTTAGAATTTCATTAAAGTAATCCATGGAAAAGGGGAGAATTATGGTTCAATAAAATGTGTCAAAATATCACTTTCAATAGAAAATTTAAAGTTTGAAGAGATTTCTAATTTGACAGATGCAAAAAACATAGTTGATTGGTGTAATAAAAATATGGGCCATGGTGATCAACAAAAATCCATTATTCATAGATATTTTTGGTTAATGGAGGATGAATAATTGAAAAACTATGAATATTTTATGATGGCAGTAGGATCAAGTGAGTTACACTCATTTCATATCTCAAACACAAGTTCATGTATGGTTCAATGAGCCACACGACATGTTTTTATTTTATATGCATTGACTTTGTTTGGAATGAGTGTGAGTCACAAGAATGGGTGGATGAAAGGAGTTGTAGGCCTCTAGTTATAATTGACACTTATCAAGTTCCATCAACATTACAACTTATAGAGCTAACATCATCACATGACTTTGACTATGTATTTGATCTAGTGAAACCACGAGTCCATATATTTAACATGTATTTCATACATGTACTAAATTTGGTAAATATATCAGTAAATCATGTTATTTAATCATGTTTTATTTTTAAATATAGGGAAAATTTATGTAGTTATTATAGATGAGGATAATGAGGATGGGATAAACTACTATTTGTGTTGGTTTATAGAGGAAAAATGGAAATTGAATTTAGGTCATAAATGGGGAAAACATTCACTAATGAAACTTGGCTTTGACAATATTCTATCAAAAATTTAAATTTATGGCTGTTTGAATATTACAAAGCACATAAGAAGATACTCCAATATTCAAATTTGGTTCTTGCAATAAATATTCAATTACACAAATATTGTGATAGGCCATTAAAAAGGACTCTATGGAAGGTTCATGAATCTGATCATGAAGTAATTCCTTCTACTATAAAGAATAGAGCCGATCCTAATGGTTCTTTAGATTGAACTCCCAAGGTATGTTGACTTCTCAAATGCAATTGTGTTTAATTTTAATAAATTTTAATTGTTTCTTAGGTATTATATATAAATTTCAATTTAATTACATATTTACATATTTTTTTGTTGGTTAGTGGTGCCAAATTATCTTCCATATTCACATGGTTGAAACTTTTAGTAGTGAAGTCCATATTCTAGAAGCTAAGATAAGTGTTTAGTTCATGATGATTGACTATTTTACTCAAGATTCTTCTTATCCACCAAGACTTACTTAGTAGATTGACTTTATATGAGTTATCTTATAGTGATATTTACATTTTTTATAACCTCCAAGATCGCTATGACTTAAGAAAGGTCTAGAATACTCCTTACTATGTTTCAAACTCCTAAGAGACCTATGATAACTCATAATGAATCATATACCATTATAATTATCCATATATTTACAAAGAATATATACTAACCTAACCAAGTACAATCTTGCATATTGGTAGTGATGAACCTACATCATATTTATAGACATAGTCCGTTATAAATGAGGTTTCCTGGTTCCTTGAATGCTTTCTTGATATGTTTTAGTCCATTTAAAATAATGAGAAACTAATTCCTTTTATTGGTTTCTCAAGGATTAAACTCAATGGTAATTGCTATCTTTTAGGTCTCTACAAGCCTAATTTATCTCCTTCAAAGGGTATTGCTTAAATAAAATCACAAAAGGACTTGGATCATTTTACTAAAGTGTTTCAAAGTGATCACATAATAATAATAGACTTTCATATGGAGCTTGAATCTAAATAACAATGCCAAACATGTTGAAATGTTTTATTCTTTCCCTTTCCACCTACTTGTTAGCTTGAAATATCTCCCCGACAAAATTTGAACTCACCTAATAGAAATTAATGAAAAATAGTTCAAAATTTTAATTTTGTGTATCCATTTAACTTGGAGGGAGGTTGATCAGTAGGTAGATATGTCAAAACAAGATAAAAGAGAAAAAAAGATACAAAAAAAAAGAATACAAGACATGACAAAAAGTAGTATAGCAACAACCTATAGAAAAAGTTAAGAGGAAGAGAGTAAGTGCAACTTGGAGAAGAAAAAAATAGCAGAGGTAAAATATAGAAGCATAAAAATTGTGGAATGACAGTGTGATATAGTAGTCTTGATAAGAGAGTAACAACAATTTGATCAACTTCATAGCAACATTCAAACAAAGTGTATACAGTGAACATGATATAAGGAGAAGACAAAGTTTTAGGGTATTCAATAGAAAGTAAGGAAGACAAAAAAATAGAGGTTTTTTTAAAAGAATTTGTAATATCTTAGGCTTCAAAAAAATAACCCATAATTTTACTTTATACAGTTGAAGAAGAGTACATAACAACCAATACAACAACATGCCAAGCTATATGGTTAAAAATGATACTTTTAGATTTGCTTGAGGAGAAATAACGAGATTCTATAATCTATTGTGATAATATATCCTCCATAGTGTTTCCAAAGAACCCTAGATTTCATGGTAAGAGTAAGCACATTACAATTAGGTATCACTTCATTCAAGAGTTATTTGAAAAATCATGTGATAGAGCTTAAATTTTTAAGTCATATCCGTAGCTAGCTAATATATTTACTAATCATTTACTAAAGGATAATTTTATGTGTTTAAGAGGAAGATTAGGGGTCATAGATGCAATATCATTAGCCTTAGTTTGTTATATGTAAGCTCCATAGTTTAAAATGAAACTCCAGAGTTCATCAATGAAGCTTTGGAGTACATCATCCAAGCTCTGGAGTTTAATAGAAAAGTTTTGGAGTTCATCAAATAAGATATAGATTACATCAAAAAATCTCTGGAGTTTGATAATGAAGTTCCAAAGTTTGATAGCAAAGCTCTAGAGTTCAACAGTGAAGCTCTAGAGTTCACTAGTCAACCTATAAACATGCACATAATGAGTCTAAATGTAAATGGATAGGTAATAAGGAGATCCAAATATATTTTAGGGGTTCAAAATCATTCTAAAGATCATGGAATGAAGGTAGAATAAGGGGTAGTGTTGAAATATTTTATTCTTTCCCTTTCCACCTACTTATCAGCTTCAAAGATCTCCTTAACAATGTTTGAACTCAACTAAAAATAGTTAATGAAAAACAACTCAAAATTTGAATTTTATGGAGTAATTTAACTTAGAGGGAAGTTGATTGGTAGGTGGCTATGTTAGAAAAAGATAAAATAGAGAAAAAGAGACAAAACCATAATTTAAGATAAGGTAGAAAATAGTGTAGCAACAGCCTAAATAAAAAGTTAAGAGGTAGAGAGTAAGTACAACCTGGAGAAGAAAAACACATAGGAGGTAGAATATATAAGTACAACAATAGAGGAATGTATGTTTGAGACAATATTATTGAAAAGAGAGTGAACAAAAGTTTGACTAACTTCAAAAAAATAGTCAAATGAAGTGTATACAGTTAGCATGATATAAGAAAAAACCAAAGTCTTAGAGCATTCAATCATAGGGAAGAAGGACAACATAGAGGTTTTCTACAAGAGTTTGTAACAATTACAACTATTTAAGTTTATACATTGTAATAGATGTTGTAGAATGAATATGATATATTCATTTATGTGTTAGGGACCATTTCAAATAATTTAGACTTATTACTAGTCCAACTTCAAACAAAACTATTAGAAATAATACCAAATTATTCAAAATTTTATAGTTATAAATTATATCCAATGAAATATATTGGTAATAGATCCAAATCATTACCATAATCCTAGTCTATTTTATTTATAATATATTAAAAATATTCTTTTTCTAACATTCATTGTAGTCCAATTTTGGGGACAAGTCTAAATTATCTAAAATAATCCTTTGTTTTTATTTTTCAACTCTACCCTCCCCTATTCTATTATTTTAGCATATGGTTTTGTACATTTTTATCACTAGTTTATAGCTCCCATATAACTCTGAAGCTTGAGTATTAGGTCTAACATATAAATTAGTGAATATTTCAAAGATTAAGTTTTATATTATTTTTCATTGACCTGGCCTTGCTTTATTTTTTTTCCAACAAAATAATCAATTTTTCTCTTTTTTGAGTCTTCTTGGTAGTCATCTATAGGGATACCAAAACACAATTAGTTATAACTAGCATTTTAGGAATCCTTTAAACCTAAGAAAACTTGGATTATCTCACAAATACTTGTAGAAACTACTCATAAATTTTCAAGTATTTTCATTGGTTAAAAAATTTAGTTATGGGTTTTTTTGTGCTAAAAACACTATTCTAGGTTTCTTAAAAAAATCGGATCCCGAGAGGTACTAAATGATTGTTCATAAATTTTAGGGGATTTATAATATTTATAAAACCTTTCACAATGTATTAATAACCTTCTCTAACCTTTCCAATCTTACAATCAAGCTCATGAATTTTTTTCACGTGCTATTGGTGACTATGAAGGATTGCATGTGTGTAAAAATAGAGTTTTGGTAGGTTTCAATAGTGAAAACTTGGAATAAATAGAAAAATCACTTCAAATTGTGTTGGATATTATTAAATAATATAAAAAACATATGAGTATAATAATTCAATAAAAACCTCCTTTCATTTTCAGGAAAGTAATACTTTTTTATACACAAACCCCTATTTTGCATTGGAAAACTATCAACAACATAGTCATGAACATTTTGACCCTTTATGATTGATCTAGCCTTGAAATTTATTCCTCAATTTTTTTAAAGATAAAATAATGGAGTAAGATAAATAAAAGTTTAGAATGGCCTAATTTGGCCCAAGATCCTATTTCTATTCAAATTTTGTTTTAAATTTCAAAGGAGAGAATTAAGAGAAACTTAAGAAGGAATGGTCAAGGCTTGATGTGTACCTGGATAAAGTCTATGCACCATAATCCAGATGCTGTGAGTACTCCTCTTTGGCTGTGGAGGAATGACACCTGTAAAGAAAAGAAGCTTGGACAAAAGAAGGCGTTAAATGGACAGATGGTGGGTTGTCAAGCGAAAGCTTGATCCCAGAAGTATAAAAACTTCCTTAAGGGATATAAACCCACTAATCAATAGAAGGAAATGTCTGATAAATAGTTGAATAATGAAGAACTGAAAGTGATAAAAGATGGAAATGAAAAAGGGAAACAAAGACTTACTTGAAAGAAGCTATCCAATTGATCACAATCATCGACATCGGTAAGCTTACCGGCATTGGTTGGTCAAGGTGCCGACATCGGTTAATCTGCCAATGTCGGTTGGGGTAGTGACCAGTGTCGGTCGGGGAAATTAGCTTAGACGGGGTCTGGATAGGTCTGTGGTCTGTGGACAGAGTCTGGTCAGGGTCTTGGTCTGTGGACAAGGCCAAGGAAGGGTCTAGGTTTGTTAACAGTCTTGAGACAAAGTTTTGGACTTGGTTGAATGGTCTAGGGTCTGGGTCTGAGAGTCTGGTTGAATGGACAGAGTGTATGGTTTGATAGAGGATGGAGGAAATAGGGAGATGGATAAGTCGAGATTCAGGTCTGGCTTGGTTAACAGTGTGGTCTAGGGAGATATTGTTTGAAAGCAAATAACTGAAAAGAGAATAAAAACATAGACAGTATACTTACCTGTGCCTTGTGGAAGGTGTGTTACTGATGATTCCCATACCTGTTATTGATGTAGCCTGTGTGGAGAACTTGTTGCTGATGGAGAACCTTGAAGTTGTTGCTACACCTGAGGGAGAGAGTGAAAGGCTTGATTGAGAGATTTCACAGATTGACGAATGGTCGAAGACTGAAGGATTCATTAGTTGCTTCCAGAGATTAGCTAATTTTTGATTTGGATCTCCAAAGAGTCAGAAGAAATGGTTAAGTATAACCAACGTCGGTGATTCTGCCGGCGTCGACTGACACTTGACCGACGTCGGTGGGGTTAGAACAGGCAAAACGAGCCACTAAGCTCATTTTTCATCCGCCAAGTGCCCTATCCATTGGAGAATGTCGAGGATTGTGCTAAATACGCATGAGAGTTTGTTAGGCAGTTAGAGAGAATAGGAATTGGTCTTGGGTGAGTCATATGATGAGAATTAGTCCAAGGCAAGGTGTCCTAGGTGAGGTGTCATGGGTGAGGTGTCAAAAGAGGGGGTTAATTCAAAATAAATTAATTATTTTAAATTAGTAATTGTTAGGAATGGGTTAGGAATGGACTAAGGGGGGAATTGACCAAGGGTTAGACACTATTTAGGTGTCTACATTTGCCCCTTTTTGTCTTATTGGTTGCTCTAAGCGAACTGTAAGAAAAAAATAGGAGTCAATTGATTTCATCTTATTGGTTGTTCAAGTGAACTGTAAGACAAAAATAGGCAAGAGTTGGTTGTCCTGATTATGGATGAGGTATCCCCCCTCAAAACAAGAGTCAAGAGAAGGGAACTTGGAATCGGGTGCTGATTTGACAGAGAGTGGATGAAAGAAGGGGGAAGATAGAGTGAGAATGCTGTAAAAGTTGTGATTGCGTGTACACCACTTCACGAGGATGGTCAGGTCAAATTGTCGCATGTCAAAGGTCGAGGAGTGCCAAAATTGAAATAACTGGTCCCCAGCATTTAGTCATCTACTGATTGGGTTATTCAATCTAAGCTGAAGCTCCAATGGTCGTCGTGTTCCAGGTATCCAGGCTTAGGAAGTGCTCCTAAAAACACAAAAAAGTCACAAGTAGTGCGGATCAACTGGCTTGCGATCCTATACTTGTGAAGGTCAAAAGTGTGTGCACAATTTTTGCTAACCAATCATAAGGTAGCATACATGCAAAAAATAACCAAGGCAAAAACGCTTTGGAAGTAGTCACGGTTTTAGGAGATGGGCATGATCTCCAATGTCTGGTGGTCGATGGATGGATGCAAAAGTGATCTAAAGTGTGCCCCAAGGGGCCAAAATGACATGGTCTGGAGGACTTGACTTGATTAGGGACATGATTTTGGTCATTTTGAAAAGGGATGAAGTTTTGAAGGCCGCCGACTTCGATTATAGAATCGATGTCAGTGGCCAAAAGAGGCTGACGTCGGCCGAAATATATTCAAACACTGCAAAAGTTGTGATTGCGTGTACACCACTTCACGAGGATGGTCGGGTCAAATTATCGCAGGTCAAAGGTCGAGGAGTGCCAAAATTGAAATAATCGATCCCCAACATTTAGTCATCTGCTGATTGGGTTATTCAATCTAAGCTGAAGCTCCAATGGTCATCATGTTCCAGGTATCTCAGGCTTAAGAAGTGCTCCTGAAAACATGAAAAAGTCACAAGTAGTGCAGATCAACTGGCTTGCGATCCTATACTTGTGAAGGTCAAAAGTGTGTGCACAATTTTTGCTAACCAATCATGAGGTAGCATACATGCAAAAAACAACCAAGGTAAAAATGCTTTGGAAGTAGTCACGGTTTTAGGAGATGGGCATGATCTCCAATGTCTGGTGGTCGATGGATGAATGCAAAAGTGATCTAAAGTGTGCCCCAAGGGGCCAAAATGACATGGTCTGGAGGACTTGACTTGATTAGGGACATGATTTTGGTCATTTTGAAAAGGGATGAAGTTTTGAAGGCCATCGACGTTGGTTATAGAACTGATGTCGGTGGCCAAAAGAGGCCGACATCAGCCGAAATTGGCCGACGTCAGCGGATTAGGGCACGCCGATGCCGATGTCGACGGCTTGCCAAATCTGACAAAACCTGATTGGCGGCCCACCAAAAGTCATTTGCTATTTGTCTAAGTGAAAAAGTGAGCTCTGGAGTGTAGTGTTTGAAAGTGACTCAAGTTGACCGAGGAGAGGTGCGAGGTGTCAGATAGACATTGGTGAAGAGAAGAATCGAGTTGGATGCTGCAGGGACGTGGGTGGGCCAGGTGAAGTGTGCAAAGCCATTGGGATAGAAGAGATGGCAGAAGGAAGTAGAGGACCCACAAGAGGTCCACCACCAGTGGCACCCATCGTGCCACCATGCCGGTGGTGCCGGGATGAGGTAGGAGGGTCTCTGAACCCTATTTGAACTATTTTTGTTTTGAATTTAGTTTTTGAATTTTTTATTGTTTTAGGTTGAAATCAAGGGGGAGGGTAGGTAAGAGGGTGGGATTTTTGTCTAGGATAGATTAGGAGTCATTTTGAGAGGGTTTTGGGGGTGTAGGAGGGTAAAATGGGGAAGCCTTAAAAATTAGGGCTCGCCTCGTTCGGCCCTAGGGCCGAACCAGTCGCCGACATTAGCGATCCCATCGGCGTCGGCCGACCAGCGACCGACGTCAGTCACTAACCTACTGACGTCGGTCACTAATGTGAGTCACTGAAGAATTATTGATTTGATTGACGACAAGTTGTGAGTCACCAAAGATGCTGATGGACTTGATGTTTAAAGAAAGAGCAGTTTGAAGTCCCAAAATTAAGGCTTCATATTCGGCCATATTATTGGTACATTCAAAGTCAAGTTTGAAAGACAGGGGCATGGGTTCACCTTCATAGGGAATGAGGATGACCCCTGTACCCCCACCGAGTTGACATTTAGAGCCGTCGAAGAACATCGTCATTTGGTAGAATGTGTCATCAGTCGAGAGAGTAGCGATAGATTCATTAGGAAACTCGCACTGAGAAGGTTGATTGTCGGGAAGAGGGGCATCTGCTAGTTGGTCAACGATTGTTTGCCCTTTTATAGATTTTTGCTGGACAAATTCTAAGTCAAATTTAGCAAGAAGCATGAGCCAACGAGCCATACGCTGGTTTTGATATGGTTTAGAATGCATGTATTTGAGGGGATCAATGTGGGTGACGACAAAGGTTTTGTGATTGAGAAGATAGTGATGGAGCTTGGTAGTGGCAAAGACTAATGCCAAATAGAGTTTCTCGGTATGAGTATACTGAGTTTCATAGTCGACAAGTGTTCAGCTTATGTAATAGACTGCTTGCTCACGGTGCTGCTCGTCTCAATGCGTGATCATGGCACCTAACGAATGATTGGTTGCTGAGATGTAGAGATAGAAGGGTTGGTCATCTTTTGGTGGAATAAGGACTGGTGGAGAGACCAAATAGTAATTGAGGGTGTTAAAAGCCTCTTGGCAATCTTTATCCCATTTAAAGGAGACATCCTTCTTGAGGAGGTGATGAAAAGGTTGGCAACGGTCAGAAAGCTGTGAAATGAAGCGGCAGATGGATTGGAGCTTTCCTTGTAGACTGCAAAGTTGCTTGAGATTAGTTGGAGGTGGCATTTCGAGGATAGCGTGGATTTTGGTAGGATCTATCTCGATGCCACAAAAAGAGACAATGAATCACAGGAGCTTTCCTGAGAGGACCCCAAAGACACATTTCTTGGGGTTAAGATAGACGTGGTACTGAAGAAGGCAAGAGAAGATGATTTTGAGGATAGTCAAATGGTCACAACGAAGCTTAGACTTGCCAAGCAGGTCATCGACATAGTCTTCCATGATTTTATGGAGGAGATCATGAAAGATGTAAGTCATGGCACGTTGATATGTGGCACCTACATTTTTCAGACCAAAAGGCATGACTCGATAGTAGAAAGTTCCCCATGGTGTAATGAAGGTGGTTTTGTGCTGATCTTTCAGTGCAATCAAGATTTGGTTGTATCCTGAAAATCCGTCCATGAGTGATAACATCTCATGGCCAGCCATAAGATCAACAAGTTGGTTAATGTTTGGAAGAGGAAAGTCATCTTTGGGACAAGCTAGGTTAAGGTCACGATAGTCTGTGCAGATCCAAATCCCCCCAGTCACCTTGGTGATAGGAATGATGTTGGAGACCCACTACGGATAATCGATGGGTTGGATGAAGGAGACTGAAAGAAGGTGCTAAAGCTCTTCTTTGATAAGAAGTACGACATGAGGATGCATTTTGTGAAGCTTTTGCCTAATAGGCTTAGCCTCTGGGTTTGTGACAATGTTAAGAGTGGCAATGTTAGGGTCGATACCAGGCATGTCAGCGTAGGTCTAGGCAAAGGCTTTGCAATTGTCGAAGAGAAATGTGGTATAGTCAGCCTGCTCCTGAGTGTCTAAAGATTGACTAATCTTTAAGACTTGAGGAACATCAGAAGATGAAAGGTTAATGTCAATGGTTGATTCATTTAACATAACCTGTGTTTCAGAAGGGAGGGAGCGCTGAATGAAAGAGTCATCAGCACCCATATAGGCAAGAATGGCATCGTCATCTATGCAGTGGACTGTGTTGATGTTGCCGATTCATCGTCTATCATGCTAGGATAAATGAGAGGGAGAGACTTGGGAACCCCGTTGAGCTGATAGGTTAGGGGTTCCAAGCGGATGGTGTTTATGCAAAAAAAAACTAGGAGGGATAGAAACCATCGACTCCGTAGGTGAGGATAGAAGAATAGGTGAGTCTAGAAGAAATTGGTCGATGGTTGGTTTGGGGGAAAGGTTTGTGGAAGCCTTAGTGGGTTCTTGGAAACCCAGTGCATACCATTTCTTGGCATTATCATCATTGGGTGTTTCGATAGGCTGATTGGAGCCTTGTTCGTAACGTCCAAAGCCGAAACCCTTCCATGCACACCTATAAAAGTAGGTATGTGCAAAGGTGGGGTTGCTAAGAAAGGAGAAATCAGATGTGAATATTTGAGGTGAGGATGAAGGATTTGATTCAGTAGGAGCTTGATCCAGCCCCCCATAGACGAGATTGGTTCGAAGGCTAGGAGGACCATAAGGAATGACCATTCCGATCCGACAGTCATAGTTTGAGTTTTGATGAAGCTGTCCATACTCTTGAGGAGTCTGGAACATGTCTAGAGTAACCAGTGAAAGTCTTTGGAAGATGTCATCCATGGGGTCCTTGGTTGTTAATTGAGAAGATGATGTGGTGGCAACCACTGTTTGTGTACTAGTTGATGCTTCTGCGGATGGAGACGATGTTTGGGTTGATGCCTTGAGTGGGATAAGAACGTTGTTTGGGCTATAGGTCATGTTACAAGTCTTAAAAGGGGATGGGTTGGTAGGAATGACATGGACTTGTTTGTCATGTTCAAATTTGACACAATGGTGAAGTGTTGAAGGGACACAAGCCATAACGCAGATCCAGGGTCGCCCTAAGAGCATGTTGTATTGGAATTCTCCCTCAATGATGTAGAAGAGCTCTGAGATTGTGCGTGGACCAACGTGGATATGGAGGACAACAGTGCCAATAGTGTTAGTGGTGGTGTCATTAAAGGATCTAAGGATTGCGTCAGTTTTTGATACACAATTCTTGGGAAGGGCCAATTGATCAAAGGCGTGGGAGGAAATGATATTAATGCTAGCACCCCCATCAATCATAACTCATCTTATATGGGTTCGATCAACGTAGGCTATGATGAAAAGGGTGGCATCTTGATCTTCCAAGGTAGAGGTTGGAATCTCAGAATTACTGAAAGTGATGGAGGCTATGGGGGATAAAGAATGGACTAAGGCAGCAAGTGGTTGAGGGTCTTTAGGTTGGACTTCTGCTGCCTGTAGGGCTTTGATTAGAGCTTGGCGATGCTGGGGGGAACTTTGGATAAGGTCATATAGGGTCATCTTCACAGGCATTTGGTGAAGTTGTTTTATCATAGATTCTGTGATTGCCTCTGAAGAAGTGGGTTGGGACGCACCTAAGATAGAAATCTTGGGTTTTGGTGGTTGAGGTGCTTGGACAAAAGGATAGGTCCAAGGAATAGCAGCTTTTTCTTTCGCCTTGTCCTTTTGTGACCTAGTTGTTATATGGATAGCATTGATTTCAAATATAGTAGGTGAAGAAGGGGTTACGGCCTGTTGGTGAGAGGTTGATGTGGTTGAAGCGGTTGGATGGGAAGGTGTCGAGGGTTGGTCAAGAGTGTCCTCAAGGAGAAGAGTGTCTTTCTCCATATAGCGGTGAATGACTGCCTTGAGGGCACAACAAGTCTCGGTATCATGTCCTAGCGTGCGATGGTATAAACAAATCTTTGTATCATCGAACCAAGAAGGTTTTGACTCGAGGGGTTGGAATGGCTTGATAGAAGGAAGGGTAATGCTAGAAGTCTACAAAAGCTGGCATAATATCAAAGCATATGAACGTACTAAGGGGTCCATGCTTGTTGATGCATGATGCACTGGTGACTTTTGCTTGGGGGATGCTGAAGAAGGTTTTCGTACCACCTTTTGGGTTGGTGGTGTGGTGACAGGTGAAGACGGCACTTTCTTTGTGAGAGGTGCCGAATTTTTGAGAGGGGATTGACTTGTGGTTGGTGAAGGAAGTAATGGAGGTAATTTATGTTGGTTAAGGGTCAGAGTAGGAAGCATGCCGATTAAGGTAGAAGGATGAGGACCTAAGATGGAGGGTAAAGTTGACGGTGGAGGAGGGGTTTGCTTCTGTGGTCTGGCAGTCTTCTTTGACTTGGTTGGAAGACTACTTTTGGTCGAGGTTTGGTCCAAGTCCACCTTCACTTGTGGGTGAGTGAGGGTAGAGAGAGGGTGAATGCCAAGTGACTTGATTGGTTTAGATTGGGTAGATGTAGGTTTAGAAGCAGGGGTTTGATCTTTGTTGAGAGTTTTGGATGATTCTGCCTTGGGAGGATTGGCAGCATGAGACGAGAGGGCACGGGAATGTTGAAGAACTTTAAGATGTTCCCACAATCCCTGATGCTCCACTTTCCTTGAAGGGAGAAGTTCTAATTTCTCCACTAATCAGGAAAATGGTTGAGAGGATGTTGGATGGGGTTTGGATTCTTGAGAAGATGTGTTAGGTGTGGCAGTAGTTTCGGACCCAAGGTGTGTGGGAGTTATAGTTGGATTGTCGTTGGTCGAGGAAGATGGGGAATCAGGTTCTTCTCTTGGTGGAGAAGGAACTAGAGAGTGTGACTCCTCAAGTGGGTAAAGGGTAGGGATTATGGTGCCCTCCACTTGCGGTCGAGGAGTAGGTAAGGTCAGGTCCTCCATAGGTAAAAGAAAGGAGGATGGTGAGACCGGTGGTGCCGGTAAGGTTGAGGCATCCTCCAAGATGCGAGAGGTTGATGGAGAACTAACCAGGGAAAGAGGTTCATCCACACGTGATGGACTGGTAGATGGGTTAACCTCTTGAGGTTAGTTGGGGATGAAGGGCGAGACTGTATTGACCGTTCGAATATCATGTTCATGTGTGTTGTTAATCAAGGTCTGGACATTATTTTGGGTTGGTGGATTATTAGGGAATGGTTGCTTGAATATGTCGATGCCCTAGTTTGGAGGTGCATTGGGATTATCTAGAACGAGCTCTCCCTTTTTAAGCATGTCCTAGATTATGTTTTTGAAGGTTTTACAGTTTCCCATGTCATGACCTTTGACACGGTGGAAATTACAGAAGTCATTTTCCCTATACCACGCAGGGATGGCGCGTGAGGGATCAAATTGTGGCGGTGGTCGAATCTGGGGGAGGTTGATAATCCCCTGTTTTACAAGTTTTTCTAGTATAGACGCGTAAGATTCTCCAAGTGGAGTATACTGTCTTTGAACGTATCTTTGCTAGAATTAACGGGTGGCACTCTGAGATGTGGATGGTTCAGGTTGATTGGATGAAGAAGACAAAGGTCTAACGACCACAGCGTTAGCTGAAGCTTTAGACTTAGGATTTGATGATGAAGGTTTAAAAGAGGAAGAGTCATTAGTCTTAGAGTTGAGGTTCTTGCTCCACAACTTGACTTTATTCTCCTTGATGGCATGTAATTCAAGTTTACGGGCCATCGTGAAGGCTTCATCGAAGGTACGAAAGGTCTGAACCCTTAAAGTGGAAGAAATGTGTTTGGCGCAAGCTCGGGAGAATAATTCAATAAGTTTAGTTTGAGGTAAGGAAAAGGAGAGTTGATTGATGAGACCTCTCCAGTGAGCAACGAAGTCAGCTACTGATTCATCCTCAAATTGGTGGATAGTGTAAAGGTCTGTGATCGAGACCTTCTTAGTGATGGCAATGGAGCTATACCAGTCAAGCGTAGTGCCAGAAAGGGACATAGGAAATGTGTGCAAGAGCAATGCATCATCATGGGCGATAAGGTAACAGGCATGTCTGAATGCCCGTAAGTGTTGCTGTGGGTCTTCCTTACTTTGAAAGCGAGAAAATTTGGGAAGCTCCCACTGGTTGGGGTATGGTCTAATTGGAACAGAAGGATGAATAGGCTCATTGCAAATTTGCTCATATGAGAGAGCATTGTGTGAGCCAGAAACAGATGTCTCTAAGCTAGACATCTTATCCATCAACATTTTGATGATATCTACTGACGGATTGGTGGGTGGAGCGCCCCCTAGATTATAAAGTGCTTGAAAGATATTGGGAGGGGCGTATGACATGGATGGTTGCGTAGATGCAACATATGGATAGCTGGTTATTGGAGAAAAAGTTGGGGCCAAGGGTACTTGTGTTATGGGGTTGGCTGGCACAAGTTGGATAGGAGCCGTCAAGGATGGTTGAGGAGTAGCTACGCTTGTTGATGGGTAAACGGTTACTCTTGTGTTGATAGGTGCAAGAGTAGGGGGAATAGAGACTAGTAGGTTTTGGAAAGGTGTGGGGTTTGGTTGAGTGACTTGAGGTTGAGGGAGTACCGGAACCCCCATGGAGGTAGGTTTAGATGGAGAGGTTACGTTTTGAAGGTAAGACACGGTTGGGTTATTGGTAGAGGTGTTGTCTAGTGGCTGAATTATAGGGGCTATTGATGTGATTCTTGTGTCAACTAGGGAAGTCGGCATCCCATAGATTGGGTTGCCTAGGGAGTCTCACGTTTGGCTATTCGTGAGATAGTGTTGTAAGGCTTTGACGTTAAGGTCCAAGAATCGTGTGAAATCTTGGTCCCCTTCTGGGACGATAGGAGTTTGAGGTGGGGTTGGGCGAGTAGGAGTTCTTTCAGTCTTCGAGTTAAACTCCATTATAGGATTGGTTATAGATGGTGAAGGTGGAAGCGGTTGTTGACTAGCGTGGTCAAGAAGGGCCTTGGTTTGACTGTGTGTCAAAACCATTCAAGGCAAGAAAGGGTCAGGTTTCAAAAAACTGTGTTCTGTCAGTCTCAGAAAACCAGAATGAATGTTTAGATAGCCAAAAGGTTGGATTTTAAGCTTGCTATTTTTGGAAAAAGAAAATAGACAGAGATCGACGTTGGTATAAAAACTGATGTCGGTGAAGAATACTGCCGATGTCGATCAGATGACCGATGCTGGTACAAAAAAGTTGCCGATGTCAGTTACAAATCTGATGTCGGTTACTGTGTTTTCCAAAAACTCAGAAAAAAAGTTTTTGGAAATGGAAAAGACGTCCTTACCAGCTCAAAAAAGACAGATAAAAATAGAAAATATGATGATGACAGACAGAGCCTAGCGTTAAATCCCTAGAAACAATTTTATTAAGATCGTGTGGCTTATGCCTTAATGTGATATTTGAGGAAGTTGGCTGTAAGAAGGGTTCTAGAATAAGTAAGCTAAAGATGGTTTCAGGTATGTTAAGGCACTCAAAAATTTGTATTAGCTTTTGTACAGGCCTGGTGCTAAGGAGCAAGCTCCCCTCAGTTCATGATTCCAGTGGTTAGCTGGTTTCGCTTAGCCAAAATATACTTTCACAATAGTTTAGACTCTGCCAGAGAACAGAGTTGGCTTTCCCCTTGGTGGTGAAATCCAAGTAGGATTGTCGGGTTGGGTAAGGTATCCGCTAGGTGATGAAATCCTAGTCGGGCCTTGTCTCAAGTGAGTTTTATGTTTAATTGAGTGCACGTGGTCTGGTAGTGTAACATCAAGTGATCTATAATTTATTCAATATGCATTTTACTAATTACTAAGTGTGGACTAGAAAGATGCAAGAAAGCAAGAAATGAAATGCAGTAAGTTTTAAAGTCCCAAAATCGAAATATTAAATTGGAATGAAGACAAGTTGGAGAAAGGGTTGAAGAAAATGATTTTCTTACTAGTCTAGAAATGCAAGAAAAAGAAAGAAAGAGTTCTTTTTATTTCCCGCTTATGATTTTTTTTAGAAAAGAAGCAAGAGGTGAAGGTTAAGAAGCCTAATGCAACTAAATGAACAAAGAAGAAAGGGAACCCAAGGAAGGCCCTAAAGGGGTCCCACCGGGCATGCCAGAATGTTTCTATTCAAATTTTATTTTAAATTTCAAAGGAGAGAATTAAGAGAAACTTAAGAAGGAATGGTCAAGGCTTGATGTGTACCTGGATAAAGTCTACGCACCGTAATCCAGACGCTGTGAGTACTCCTCTTTGGCTGTGGAGGAATGACACCTACAAAGAAAAGAAGCTTGGACAAAAGAAGGCGTTAAATGGATAGATGGTGGGTTGTCAAGTGAAAGCTTGATCCCAGAAGTATAAAAACTTCCTTAAGGGATATAAACCCACTAATCAATAGAAGGAAATGTTTGATAAATAGCTAAATAATGAATAACTGAAAGTGATAAAAGATGGAAATGAAAAAGGGAAGCAAAGACTTGAAAGAAGCTGTCGAATTGATCACAATCGCCGGCGTCGGTAAGCTTACTGGCATCGGTTGGTCAAGGTGCTGGCGTCAGTTAATCTGCCGATGTCGATTGGGGTAGTGACCGGCGTTGGTCAGGGAAATTAGCTTAGACGGGGTCTGGACAGGTCTGTGGTCTGTGGACAGAGTCTGGTCAGGGTCTTGGTCTGTGGACAAGGCCAAGGAAGGGTCTAGGTTTGTTAACAGTCTTGAGACAAAATTTTGGGCTTGGTTGAATGGTCTAGGGTCTGGGTCTGAGAGTCTGGTTGAATGGGCAGAGTGTATGGTCCGATAGAGGATGGAGGAAACAAGGAGATGGATAAGTCGAGATTCGGGTCTGGCTTGGTTAACAGTGTGGTCTAGGGAGATATTGTTTGAAAGCAAATAACTGAATAGAGAATAAAAACACAGACAATATACTTACCTGTGCCTTGTGAAAGGTGTGCTACTGATGATTCCCATACCTACTGTTGATGTAGTCTGTGTGGAGAACCTGTTGCTGATGGAGAACCTTGAAGCTGTTGTTGCACCTGAGGGAGAGAGTGAGAGGCTTGATTGAGAGATTTCACAAATTGATGGATGGTCGAAGACTGAAGGATTCGTTAGTTACTTCCAGAGATTAGCTAATTTCTGATTTGAATCTCCAAAGAGTTGAAAGAAATGGTTAAGTATAACCGACGTCGGCGATTCCACCAGCGTCAGTCGACACTTGACCGACGTCAGCGGGGTTAGAATGGGCAAAACGACCCACTATGCCCTTTTTTCATCCGCCAAGTGCCCTATCCATTGGAGAATGTCGAGGATTGTGCTAAATACGCACGAGAGTTTGTTAGGCGGTTAGAGAGAGTAGGAATTGGTCTTGGGTGAGTCATAGGATGAGAATTAGTCCAAGGCAAGGTGTCCTAGGTGAGGTGTCATGGGTGAGGTGTCAAAGGAGGGGGGTTAATTCAAAATAAATAAATTATTTTAAATTAGTAATTGTTAGGAATGGGTTAGGAATGGACTAAGGGGGAAAGTGACCAAGGGTTAGACACTATTTAGGTGTCTACATTTGCCCCTTTTTGTCTTATTGGTTGCTCTAAGCAAATTGTAAGACAAAAACAGGAGTCAGTTGCCCCAGGTATGGGATAAGGTTGATTTCGTCTTGTTGGTTGTTCAAGTGAACTGCAAGAGAAAAATAGGTGAGAGTTGGTTGTCCCGATTATGGATAGTCTAATAACTCTTGAAACCATAATTTCATCATAATTTAAATGATGCTCCTGCATCACATACGTTTCAACAACATTCAATAGACTGTAAGGTATATTTTTAATGTTCAACAAATATTTAAGGCATACAATAATGTGAACATGTAGTAGAATATATAATAAATTACAACATAATAAAAAAGTTGAAATTAATGAGAGAATTTTAAAAATTAAAGTTTGAAGATTAATTGTATATAATAGATCCATAAAATCCATATAAAGGTGTATAAAATGTAACACTTGATACAATATCCTGGATCAATGTCGTATAGTCATATAATAATAGAAACAACTATATATCAAGCCATATAGGCATACAAAAAATGTCATAAGACATGATCCTAATCATCAAAATGCATCACTCTCTTTGCCTTGCTTGCATAAGCCTCTCCTTCGGATGCCTTGCTCACAATTGGATGTGTTGGATTTGGATGACTATAAGTCCTCCTCCACTAAAAACTCACCTACATCAACTATTCATATGCAAATATTGTTAAAAACTTTACATATACTAGAATGAGATACTTAAAAAATTACCAAGTTAATTTTTAAAATGATACAAAAATTATTTATACGGGCACTTACCGCAAGCTAGCGGTCATGATAAATTTGATATTGGAGCTCAATAGAGTTAATGATAGGTTCATGTTGGCAAATGGGAGTGTGAAATGGATCACCAATAGGATTTAGTGATGTTCTCATGATAACAAAAGGGATAGATCCCTGCAAACAAACACACACACACACACACACACACACACACACACACACACACAAAATAAAATTTCAAATTTCGCTCATAAACATTTAAGTCAATTGACTAAATCATTGAAATATAATATAAAAAATTACAAATTAAATTGTCAACTATACCATGTCATGCCTTAAATCAGTTCAACAAGACCAAAATACATTTCTAGAGGACTCTACATATATAATTATTTCATGCATCATCTATTTTCACCATTAAATATGACAATTACAAAACACACATCCATATCTACACTTAAACACTACAATAACTCTCATGTACCACAGTGAGTAGTTATGTAGATGAAATCACATCATCAATGCCTAAATTTTCTCCCTCTCAAATAGATGGTAGAGTGTCTAGCATGGTAACCAAATGAACAACCACAATATCATTTTTATTTGCTTCATTATATATATACACACACACACACATACACACACACACAAGTGTATAAATAAGACTAGATTTATAAACACCAAAGAGGCCCAATTGAATCAAAATTGATCATAGTTATTAAATATAAATAGGATATTTACATTAATAACATTAATTAATCCTTAAAAATCACCTTTGTATAGGTATATATAGGTGTAGTAGCATCAACACATATGATCCTATGGCATCACACATCCTGTTAGAATATCACAAATTCATATACCTTATTGAGATTTATATATGAAAAATAATAAAACATATTTTAAATTTTACAAATATTCAAAATTTAATAAGTCTAACAAATTTTTATAAGTATAAAATATTAAATCTACCTAGGAAACTATAGCCAAGGTGTCCAGGTCAAACTCAAATGTTTTAAACATAGTGAGGTTGATATCATCTAAGCTTATGAAAATACCACCACGAGTGGGTTGAATCATATCCTCCTTTGATCTAATGCATATATCACCACATGATCTGTAATAGTGATCTCACTAGATAACAGTGCTAGACAAAGCCTCACTATGTCCACCCTTGTTAGTAAGAGTATTGGAAATCTGGATCATATGCTGAATGAGGGTGTCAGTAAGCACTTAAGTAAATGTAAAGTATCAATCTCTATGGTGTCCCTAAATATAAAGGGTAGGGTATCAAGAGGACGTGGTTTGTCAATACACTCTTATAGGCTGATTAGGGGCATAAAATGCACCTAGGCTATCTTATGCAAAGTCCTTTCCTTTACTAAAGAAATAAAAAAAATAAAAAAAGTTTATAAATTCATTTAACACAAAATCAAAATATAATTTTACCAAAAAATACATTAGGACCTCATTATTATTGTAAGGGGGTGATCAAACACCATCCACCATCGATCATAAAACATCTATTTGATCAAATCATGAGTGCAGTAGTGGACTGGAATATCTTTGGTTGTCACATCTAGTGATGCACCAATTTTCCCATCAATGAATAGGGTACAAATTTAGGCTTTGGTTATATTTTTATATGTAATAGTAGCTACAGATAATTTATTGGAATAATATTCCCTACATCTATTCGTATACTCAACCCACCTATCAATTGAGCTATTAATGAGTCAATTTCACCTAATAATGTCTATAATGTGTTTGACAAAGAAAGTTGGTGGGGGTTATTTGCACACAAATCCCTTAATGTCTTAATCAGGTTCTAAATTTACATCTTATTTTTATTGATATGGGATGCTAAATCCTTGTGACTATGATGGGGGGATTTAGTAACTACAAGATGTCTAAGAGGGTTTTGTGAGGGAGGAGGAATAAGAGGGTTTTGTGGGCTAGGAAGGATAAGAGGATTAGGTTGTTGTTTAGTGCCACTTGCCTTTGTATGTGCTAAAAAACAAAAAAAATGATTTCAATAAAAATGTAACAAATTTAACTAATTTTGTTTCTAAATGCACTAAAGTACAATTTCATATCTCTCTCTTAGTGTTACATTGTCAAATTTGGGTTACCTTGGTATCAATCAAGCACATATTTTATTTTTATATCATTTTTTCATGGTTTGCATTGATGCCAAATTAATGAAATCAATGATTTTTATTTAATTTTAAAATAATAAAATTGTGTATGTGGTTCTATTGTTTTAACACTATGTATACAGTTTTAATTGGCTTTGTAATATCAAGACTATGTCATATAATTGCATATGTGGTTTTTAATAACCACATATGTGATTATTAATAATTGTTTATTTTCATGAAATTATGTCCATTCCCCCCCCCCATCTCTTTGCACTTACCCATTTTCTCCCTCTATGGGAATAAATGTGTCCTTCCATTGATGTTTTACATATTTAAGGGACGATGAGATTTTAACATCATAAGCATTAACATGGGTTTCACTTGACAAAAATTCAATCTCAAGTTTTGAACATCATACAAGAGAAAGGTTTCATGGAAAATAGTTTATAGAGGCTTGCTTGTAAGTTTCAAAAAGTATGTGGATTCTTGTTTAGCTCAATGTAATATAATAAAATAATTTGCATCTCTAATAAGGTTTGAGATTAGGGATGGTTTTTATTTTTTGATTAGTAGTGTGGACATTTCTTCTAAATATATCATGCCCTCAACTCATATAATATTGAACAAACATCTTTAAATATAACTATCCAAAAAGGGAGATAAGGACCTAAAAAAGTTGGGAGCCTCGTAGCCATGGAATATATCCATGAAGGAAAATATATCATATGACATCAAAGAAGTGTTGAATAATCTACCTTTAAGATTAAAAAAAATTATTCAACTGATGATGAGTACCACAATGGACTCACATGTTAGTTTTGTTATGGCATAAAAATATAACATGCATTAATTTCTCTAACACAAGGTGAATCTTATTGACCACAGATGTAATATTATCTTCATATAATATGTTCCCTTACATAGGAAGAGTGTTATGGTGGCAAGGGATGTGTTGATTGAAGGTTTGTTTATAGTTTTTCATAAGATGTCAGTATATCTGTTAGATTTTTTAAATTAGGTGAGGAGAGGTGGCATATCCACTTATTTTAAACTATTTTTTCTTTCATATGGTTATGCCAAACCATGTTTCATCCTATGGTAGTTTATGGGTGTTGGCTTGATTTTTCATTGTGTGTTTTTATACAAGGTGTTTGGAATATTTAGGTGGGTTTGGGTTAGGTTTATGGTTGGTTTCCCATGATATGTCTTTTATGGGTGACGTCTACTAGAGATTTAGGTTGTTGGTTGGTGAAGTGTCTAGTATCTACTTTTTGGTGGTGGGTGTTAGTTTTTAATGTCATTATTTTTGGAGGGGGGTTAGACTTTATAAAGGATATGATGTTTTTGAGGTGTTAGGGGTTGTAATTTGAGGTTATAATGGTTTAGGTGTGTTATTTTTTTGAGTTATGGGTTAATATGGGTCGTTTATCTATGAAAAATTTACCTTCTTTTTAGACAATTTAGTTGTGGTTGGGGATTTGCATGTCTAAGTTCCCTCCATTATATGAATTTTATGGTAGCTGAGGTTCCTATTATTTTATTATATTTTAAATACTAGTTTACTATGATTTTTAGTTTATCTATGTATCTGTTGGAATACTATTATAATATTTTACTTTTATTTCCTCTAAAATAGGTGGGCGAACTAGTATAATCCCTTGTTACCTATAAAAAAATCAATATAATATCCATTTAAAATTAATTTTATCTAAAAAATATATGGTCTCTTAGGTGTATAGTTTATTGTAAAAACATAAATTTGGTACTAGACACTTAGAAAGATTAATTTTGGCATATATTTTAATTACCTGACTTGTGCCTACACATTTCACTCTTGAACACAATTTATCCTAATTATTTCCTCATTTATTTTCTTGACCAACCCAATTTATCTATACATATTAAGATCTCCCCAGTCTATGCCATAACACTCTACAATCCTAAGCAAACTATCACCATATTCTAGATCCTTGATTTTCCTTATATGGATGATGTTAGCAATAATGAAATAATTATAGTTACTATGGGTGTCCAACTTTGTCAAAAGTGTGACAAAATACTTAATGAATTATTTTAAAATTTAAAATTATCCCTTATATTAGCCTACACATGTTTAACATGTCATTTATGGTGTAAAATACCAAAGAGTCATCTTTTAATATAAACCAAGCCTAATGTCTTACTCTCACTTGGAAATTACAATGAAAACCATTAGCACATTGAAAAATATATTTACACATCCTTGAGACATTATAAAAAAATAATAAACATCTAAAAATAGAATCCCTAAATCAAAATTGGAATATAAATCAAAAGGTCAAAGTTGCATGTTGTCATATGTCAGAACCCAAAACATTACATTTCATTCTAGTGAAACATGATTGAGTGCAAACACACATAGGCGGGATAAATATGTGATGTTTGATCCCTCTTCATATTATTTAAAAATATGGAACACTCAAATTATCAGTGGAGATTGGTTGGGGTTGTCAAACCCATCTATATAAACCCCAACCCCTTTTTAGGCCAAGCTTGTGTCAAAATTAACACTAAGGTTTCAAGGTAAAGATAATTGAAATCAAGATTTGTGTATAGGAGTAAGGATAAAAAACACATGGAAATAATATAAAAATATAGGCATAGTGATTTATGGAAAATACAACCAAAAAAATAAATGTAGATAATACTAAAAAATAATTGATAGAACTAATTTATATAGGTGTCTGATCTTTTTCCAATAACAACCTGGTAGATTATGAGATCTTATTTCGATATCCAAATAATATATAACTTACATAGAGCTATTTTGAGGATATTAATAAAAGTAGTAATTAGTATAAATAGAAAAATTAGGTAAGTTCCTTCTCTTCCCTCTTTTATGTTGATTTTAAAAATAGTAAGTTCAACATCAATATCTCTTTAGCATTCAGATTTTAATGTTTAATTTCATATATTATACAATTAAAATTGGAATATTTTTACATTTGTTAGATCTACTAAATACAAAATAGGTTAAAACATTATAATGAATATTTTCTTGAGTGCATAAAAATATATGTATTTCTCCCTTAGGGTTTCATATTTCTTTCTTAAGGTTTTAGATTTCTACAATAAGGTATTATTTTAAAGTTTTATTTCTTATTTTTCAGTCATTTATGTCTATTTATTTTAGGATTTCAATTTTTTACATATAATCTCTCAAACCTTATATTTATATTTTTACCTTATCCTAGAATTAGGTATTGTGTTTGTGGTCCTTATCGTGTTTTCATGTGTTTGCATACTTCAAGCCCTACTATGGCTCATCCTATTAATTCTTTGTCTTCTACCCATGTTTTATGTTATAATTATGCCAACGAGTGGATAAAAGTGGATATAGATAATCCTAATTGTATGTATAAACATAGTATTTATGTGAATGATGATAATGCTTGTGTAAATAAAGGAAATGACTGTTTATTATGATTATGATGATGTGGAAGATTGGTATGCTAGTTATATATCTTTATACAATGGTAGTGAAGGAGAAGTAGATCAAACTAATAATATATTTCAAGAGATTAGTTCTCCTTTCCCTTCATTAGATATTTCCACTAGCCATGAATTAGAACAAAAATAAATTAAAAATTAATTAAATAATAAAATTATTGACACTACTAATCTTCCAATTAAAAAAATGATATAATAAATAAATGGATATATGATATACATGTTTCCTTTCATGATGTTATACCTTGCAATTATATTTCTAAATGCAATTAATGTGATTCTATTCCTCTAGAAATGAAATGTGGTGTCATTAATTATATTGATATGAAGTTAAATGATAATGATAATTAATATAATGATGTATCCATTGATATTGAATGTTATAAAGTTTCTAAGTAATGCAGTGATTGGTATGTTTGTGATGAAACTTTTATACATGTAAGAAGAAACCTAGGAATGAATATTTCCAACCAATAACCATTCATACTATCCATATGTGTTTATGATGTATGAAATAGGCGAGGTTAAAAATAATTTTGTTATTTTAAAGTTAGAATCCAAGTCATATAATGCTCAGTTTGATGATAATCTCATATTAGGGAAACATGTAACGTGAAAGGTATTTAATTACCCCTAGCCAAAAGGATTCATTATGTATAATTTTTTATTATTATATTGGAATGGATATAATAATGATGACCTTAAATAATATTAATGTTATTTTAGATAACATTCATGTAATGGGAAAGTAATATTAAATTATTTTCATCAATTTTTAATAGGCAAAACCCTATATTAATTTTATGATTTACCTAGTGGATACATAGCTTTTTAAAAAAATATTGAATAGTATTTATTATATCATTATAATATGATTAAAGGTCTTAGATTAACATTGAATAAACTATAAATCATTTAAAAATGTCATTATGAGCTTATATATTATTCTATTTAAGGTTTAAAATACATTATATTGTTTAATTTACCAACCCTTTGGTTTGAAAAATCAATTCACATTTAGTAAGGGTTTTTTAACTCCAATTCATGAAAGAGAATTATATAATCCTTATCCTTATTTTGAAAATAATTACATGTATATATATTCAATTATGCATTTGATATTATGAATGCATGTACTCTTACCTTTGGTTCTAGTAATTCCCAAAATTTGGAAACTTCAAATCTCAAAAATGAACCTCCACCTAGAAAATAAAATACAAATATGATAATTGATAAGAATAACACTTGCATGAGTCATAATATTTTAATTATGGATTGACCCATCATATTTCATAGTCTCAAAGATAATAAAAATTTTATATTACAACACTCCCTAATAATAAGTTGATTAGATTTCCTTTTAATCAATGTCACCCTACACATCACCTTAAATGAATGGGGGGAGATCATTTTGTAATTATCATCGTATCAATTTAGGGTTAAACATTGGTAATATAAAAATGACCATATTTTGGGTGAGATCATAGAATAGTTTCTAAAAATTTTCCATAAATATATAAAAAATAAAAAAAGACATTCAAAAATCTGAAAACACTTTCGAAACCTAAATGAATCCAATTAGCTCCTTGGCATATATGTGTTAGTTCTATGTTGATGGATTGCATACTTATTTAATTATACATACACATATATGTGTCACACTTATAGTTGAGTGTGATATAGGCATACACAAATACATGATCTATTCCTATTTTTGATGTTGGGCCTTCCCTCTAATCATGTCATATAGACATTGGGGGCATCCGCTTATTTGATCTTGATAGACATAGGTTATATGGTTCTATGATCACTCTATATTATCATGTTTGAGATTACATATAAACTTAAACATGCCTTTATCCATGATTATATATTACATAAGTAATTGATATGTTATACACTTGACATTTTTTCCTAATACATTGTATCCATGGGATACTATGACATGTTTATGCAAATTGATTATGATTTAATTTTTGCACTTATTTGAGTGTCTTGCCTTGATATTGTCTTAATTTTTTTATCATTTGAAAATGCTCCTTTGCTTGTGGCCCCTATGCTCATGTATGCTTTGATTGACATTTTCATATGTCATTATTTGTTGTATAGACATTTAAATATATCATCCTTGATTTTTTAGGCATTTGACTAAGTCATGTCCTATTGATTATGAAGTATTTGAACATGTCACTTATTTATGGTTTCCTTGGACCATTGCATTTTAACTTGCTTTTGAGTGCTTTTTTGTGTGTGCTTGATTTGCTTGTTGAGATTGTAATATTACTATATAGACATTACCATGATCCTTATCATGCATCTTAGGCATTAATGTGATCCCATTGGTTATATGCACTTTAATACTACATTTACCTAGACATGTCCTTATAGATGATACATGATTACATTCACAGATTATATAGTTGTCTTATCCATGTAACTACTAGTTCATATATTTCCATCACCTCAAAGGGGGGTCTATTAATGGGGGCATGTCATATAGGCATGCTCTCCACACTTGGCATAATTTTCAGATTTTATGGATTATACTTTCCTTTTGTAGATGATTACATTGATTAATTATGTGGACCACCAATGTTTAATCTATGTGTGTTGATGTTGTTATGAGTTACATTATGTGATCATTGATGTGTGTTACATTATGTAATTATTGATATGCACTACAATATTTGTTTCTATGAGTGAATTTTTTTTGTCATGTCATGTATTGGTTGTGTCAAGGATCCTCTAGCTCATGTCATTGCCATGTTGTCCATGTCAAGTCATAATTAAATCAATGTCATGTCATGTCTTGAGTGCTTGTGTGTATCATGATCATGCTATTTAAGTCATCTATGTATGGTTACATATATGATTGGTGTTGAGATTTTTGTCTTGATTAATATCACACCTTCTTCCATTGTATGTGATTTCATGATTTATAGCATGCATCATCTATTGTGTGCTTATTATTGCATTGATTGTTAAAATATGCATAATTATTATATCTTATTGATATGATACTTGTATGCCCATCACCTTTGAATAAATTTTTTATATGTACTTTGATGATTTGATCTTTCTATGATGACATATCTTATCATTTTTACATGTTTTACATGATGAAGTCTTATATATAATATATAATGTGCATAATTTTTTAATCTATGATGAGTGAATCATAGGATTCATTCCTCAACTCAAAAGGAGACATATGAGTGGGATTGTCTTAGAGATTTAGGCATTGATATATAATTGGTTTATATTGTGGGTGAGATTTTATGATTTAGATAAGAAAAAATGGGTATGTTGAGACATATGTGAGGAGAATGTAGGGAATTATACATTATTGTGAAGGATAGATGACAAATTCCATGACATTATGGGATAAATTATCTAAATATAATTGAGAAGATTGTCATTTTTCTTATGGAATTATTATTTATGGATGGATCATATTTGTGGCATGAATGTGGTTCATGCAAACACCTTTTCTATTTCCATGTTGAAGATTGATAGTACTACATAAGCACTTTGGTATTAAAATATGTTTATATTGGTTGATTAAAAGTTTTAATTTATAGACAAATATTTTTTAGGGTTCCACATTTTACATTAAAACATGTTTCAAGGTTCCACCAAAATATTTATGATGATATTTTGAGTAGTGTAAGGTTGAGGTTTTGCATCGCTCAAATAACACTTCTCTATCTCCAATGGCGTTTGACGCATTTGTAATTATCAAACCATATTTTTTGTGGTGGCATCTCCTTGGAATATAATCACCCCATGGAATTATACAATTGAGTTCAAGTGGCAACTTGGCTTTCATAATCTCAGGTGTATTCATTTTTTGACTCTTTTAATTTCAATTAATTTAATGATCTAGACTATTTATGATTTTACATCATGAGTGGACATTGATTTATACATGTTTCCTTGTAGGTTTTCCATAGGTAAATTTGGATATTTTGGGAATAATTGTCAACACCAATTGTATTTACACACAAGTAAATAATTTATTTCTTTTGTCCTTTTAATCTAGCATTCTCAATAGAAAACTAAAATTGGGGCATTTTTATACCTATAAATTTGGTACTAGACACTTGACAACATCATTTTTGACATATATTTGACATACATGACTTATGCATACATATCTGAATCTTGAAATAATATTTCCCTATCTATTTAATTATTCATTTTATTGTCTAACCCAATTTCTCAATATACATATTCAATATCTCCTTAGTCTAACCTAGAACACTGTAATTCTAATAATATTTTTGTCATAGTCTAGATCCCTAATGTTTTATCTCTAGATGATGCTAGAAATAATTAGACAGTTACAATTAATTTAGGTGTCTACCTTTGTCACTAGTATTTAAATATCTTAATGGATATTTTTAAAATTTAGAATTCTCCATTGGTTTACTTAAATATGTTTCACATGTAGGTTATGGTGGAAAATGTCATAACCTAAAAAAAATGAATAGTTTGAATAATCAAGGACATGAATTTTTTTTCAATCAATTAATTTAATCAAAAGGTATGTTTGATTCTAGTAATTAAATATGTGACATTGAATAAACACACTTATCTAAATATCAAGGGTAGTGTTTAACATGTTTGGGCTCATTAATGACAAGGAAGGATAATGGAATTAATATAATTACCTATGCCTTCCAATTAGTATAGAATTAACATTAATATCAAACAACTTGTTGATTTAATTATTCATTATAAGCATACCATTTAATAGTAACTTAACAATAAGAATAATCCATCTTTAATTTATATAATCACTGAAAATAATTAGTATTAAATCTACTATTAAATTGTATGTGTAATATTCCCTTTTTACGCCACCGAGATGTATGCCATCTTTATGGATAACCTTAGAGTTAATTATGTTACTATATGTCCTTAAAAGTAAGCATATGCCTTATCGATGGTTTCTGATTATGTTATGCATTCACCATGCATCCATTTTGGAACTTAATCTAAGGAGATAAAATATCATAGTGCTTGAACCATAATTTTTTTAACTTAATCAAAATCCTTAATGTGCTCATATGTGCATTTAATTACTCATGAACATGTTCATTATATAATGTAAAAAGATGAAATATATTATAAATATTCTAATTAGATCAATAATTAACTAAAATTTGTTACTCCATTCTTAAAATAATAAAGTGAGCAATAAGGTATCTTAGTAACTGTTGATGGCGTAAAATTGTGCTAGGTCTTAGCCAATCAACAATGGGAAGTTTTAAGCTGTGGGATAATGCGGCTTAAAATAACCTCCAAGTTTTAAAGAAGCTGGTCTCTTCTATTTTATAGGTGTTAGGGAAAAGGGATAGGAGACTAAACATAAACGCAAAATGCAAGAATGGAAACCTAACTATGGCGATGCGCCTGAGAGTAATCCTAATACTAACCTGAGCACAGAGAAACTATTATATGATTCAATTACATTTAAGAGCAGACAGGTGCATGATCAATGTAAATGATTGGAATAACAAAAATAGAGGCTCACAATAGGGGAGTCTTTTGTTGAGATATAGGGATTGTCAACAAAGGCATAGTGTTCAATCTTCTTAATAGAATATTTCAATCACATAAGAGGCGCATAAGTCATGCACAGTTATGTAGAACTTCAGACTCCAAAAAATGAGACAAAACCAAATAACATTTCCAATCACAACAATAACAAATCTACAGCATGGACTACTATGTAAATGACACAGATAACACCAACCAAGGCAAGGAGCTTAAATTTCCTTAATTCATTCAGCCACATAAAGGGCACAGAAACATGCATGATTATATCAACTTTACAACGTCAAGAAATCAAGACAAGAGCAAATGATATTACTGGTCAAAATTACAAGAAGTCTAAACTATCAAAAATCCCCCCTTTGAATGATTTTTAATTCTTCTTATATAGCTTCGGATGTCTCATTACATCACTCTTTTTCCCACACAATTCCACTCCATCCTTCACTCACAGGGGACAAAATAGATGGCGCATTCAATGCCTTGGATGCATCCTAGTCTTATCAGGAACTGCCCTGACTGTGGCATGACAATCCATGTCTAGTACCTCTCTTCGCACCAGAAATTCTTCATTCCATCATCTGCTTGGCCGCTCAACTGTCTACTCTACCTCTACTGTTAGGGGAAAAACAGACAGCATCTTCAATGCTTGTAAGCCCCAAAAATCTACCCGATGCACTGTTCCATCTACTTGAATTAATTCTAGTCGATTTTCCCTCCATTTCACTTTATGGCAATAGATACACAGAACACTCTATTATATTTGAAATGGGAGAGGACACTTAGTTAATTTTTTGAAAATCCTCTAGGCATCAAAAAATGACACTTGGTGCTCTCCACCAAGTTTATCGAAGACACATGGCCCTCTCCCTTTCCTTGGCTATGTTGTAGTTTTATTCGGTACTCATAACGGACTCTTATAGATGGCAACACTTGGTAGCTTCCATGGACTTTGAAGTCACACTCGAGGCCCACCACAATATTTATTGAAGCCAACAGGAGAAACCCACAAATGTTGACATTTGGCAGCTTCCACTACACTTTGAGAGAGGCTTATCTTGAAGCTTAAAAGGAACCCAAAGCCTTAGATGCAGACACTTGTCGCACTCTATTGAGGTAGGTGAGGACACGTGGTGGCATCTACTTTCTTATATGGTCCTTTGAGGTTCATGCAGAAGGTGACACATGGCATCTTCCACTTATTCCTTCCCTTCGATGATTCCTTTGCTACAAATTTTGACATTTGTGTGCCTATCATTATTTAGCCTTGCTGTTGGACCTATTTCTTGTTGAACCAAAAATGAACCAAGGTATTAAACCGAACATATTTTGAATGTCGCCACATGGTGACTTCTGCTTCCAGCAGTTGAGATATGTGGCAACTTTCGTCACTTTTAGAACAACAACACTGAGATCTTCCACTACTCTCACTTGGTGTGCTCTGCCTAACTTTGATACTTAGCCTTTAGGAATCATTCCACTGCAAAGAGATAAAACTCAGGTGCCGATATGTAACCACAAACATTGCCACTTGGCACATTCTGTTGAGCTGATATGAGACACATGGCACATTCTGGCCAACTCACAGAACATAAAGAAGGTGCCCATAGATGATGATGCTTGGCAATTCTTGCTCAAATTCAACACTTAGATGGAAAATGAACCTTCCTCCTGCGTTAAACCAAAACTCTGCCGCTACGTCTAGGGACCAAAATTGTAGTGCTCAACCCAAAATTTAAATATGATGTAGAGTAAAAATTACTCTACAGTTATTGGCGGCCACCAAGACTTTTGAGTCTGCTCAAAAAGAACTTGACTCCCACTCTAGTTAACCATGATAAGGCATGATCCGCTTGGATCAAATGGAAAAATCTCGAACTCGCTCCTTTTGAGAGATGGTACAATTTGCAAAATAGGTTGTTTCTTAGTCATAACTTCAGATGAGGCATTTGCCTTATCGACCAACTGTATTAGCATCTTCCCAAATGGGTCATCAATAGTAAATGAGTCACCAATAAGGACAAACTCACCAAGCATTTCTTGATTGTTTTTAGATTGCTTACCATCTATCACCATGTCAAGTGATACCTTATCTATGCATGCCTTTTGAGTGACCACACCCTTATTATTTACTACTACAAGTTCATCCAGCTCTTCAAGGAGCTTTGGGCATGTAACTCCATCTATATTATGACCTTGAATAGGGGATTCTTGATCAAGCTTCTCATAAACATGCTCTTCCATACCCAACAAATCTATAAAAAGCTCTTTAGTTTCTGGTAGAGGCTCAAGGTATAACTGCCAATCATCCTTTTGTTCCTCACTTTGATCTATTTGAACTAAATCTGTTGTCACACTATCTAGATTCTTCTCAATAGGAGATACTTGTAACTCATGTATGACTTCAATTTGTATCAGCTCCTCTTGAAGTTCCTCCTTATCAAGATCAGTCTTCCCACTCTCAGTTATAACTGGATGCTCAATTACCACCTTAAGAGAAGTATCAATGGGAAACTCCTCTTCAGGCACTATTGAAGCATCCTCTATACATTCTGTAAGAACTTGTCCTGTAGCTGCAACCTTTTTTTCAATACTCCGGAGAACATAGTCTTCTTGAGGAAGGGTGATGGCAGGAGGATTATGAAATTTATTTATTTGAGAGGGGAAATGAAGCATGGGAGATTGATCGTGATCAAATTTTGGAATCTTGAGGGAAATTGAATTCTCTAGGGAGTTTTGGAGAGGAGGGAAAGAGAAATTCTTAAAGACGTCTGTATTTTGCTCTTTCCACTTGGCCATTGCCTCATCAAGGTTTGGAACCTGCTTGTCCTCCTGAATAACCTGAGCTTGAGGGATAATTGGTGAGGCAATGATGGGACTATAAGAAGGTCTAGTCTCATTAATGGTCACTTGAATAGGCTTTTGGATATGCTCTTGGATAGGCTCTTGAATAGGCTCATGAATGGGCTTTTGATTCCAACTAGGAAGCTTTCTTGGCACACACTGGGCATGGTTAAGAGCTTTAGAAGAATAAGAAGTACCATAGCCTTTTGTAGATAATTTGTTTAACTCAATTCTTTGTCTTTCCCAAGCCTCCACCTTTTATAGTGTGAGAATACATTGTCCATTTATCTCTTTGGATCATTAGACACATTTCAAAATAGACTATTTACTTCCTCATACTGAGAGTCAGAACAAACCTTTCTTGCATATGCCAGTAGTCTGAGCTCTATTTCATTCATTTTTTTCTTGAAGGCAATACTGCTCATATGCAACATAATAACCATATGGGGAAGATGAAAACCAGTTCTGAGACCGATATGGCTCACGAGGAAGGTAAGAGTCATGCTCTTGATAGTAAGGATCATGAGAAACTTGATAAGGCTCAACATAGTTTTGAAAGTAGCCTTGATAAGGCTGATTAGGCTCATAGATATCATGACCAGGCTGGTACAATCCCTCATTAGGATGATAAGGAAATATACCATAGGAATTCTCTTCATACATAGCCATCAAAATTTATTCATGATAATTCAATAAAAATAGACTTACTTGGAAGCTATCCTAGATTTATAGAAGCAATTCCTTTGAAAGATTCATCCCACTGGGCGTGCCAGAAACTATTGATGGCATACAATTGCACTAGGTTTCAAGTTGTCAGATAATGCGGCTTGAAACAACCTCTAGGTTTTAAAGAAGCTGGTCTCTTCTATTTTATAGGTGATGGGGAAAAGTATAGGTGTTGGGGAAAAGGGATAGGAGATTAAACAGAAACGCAAAATGTAGGAAATGAAACCTAACTATGGTGATGTGCCTAAGAGTAATCCTAATCCTAACTTGAGCATAGAGAAACTATTATATGATTCAATTACATTTAAGAGCAGACAGGTGCATGATCAATGTAAATGATTTGAATAACATGAACAGAGGCTCACAATAGGGGAGTTTTTTGCTGAGATACATGAATTGTCAACAAAGGCATAGTGTTCAATCTTTTTAATAGAATCCTTCAATCACATAAGAGGTGCAAAAGTCATGCACAGTTATGTAGAACTTTAGACTCCAGTAAATGAGACAAAAACAAATAATATTTCCAATCACAACACTAGCAAATCTATAGCATAGACTACTGTGTATGTGACATAGATAACACCAACCAAGGCATGGAGCTTAGATTTCCTTAATTCATTCAGCCTCATAAAGGGCACAGAAACATGCATGATTATATCAACTTTACAACTTCAAGAAATCAAGACAAGAGCAAATGATATTACTGGTCGAAATTACCAGAAGTCTGAGCTATCTGAAGTCTTCCCCCCTTTGAATGATTTTTAATTCTTCTTATATAGTTTTGGATGTCTCCTTACATTTCTCTTTTTCCCATGCAATTCCACTCCATCCTTCACTCATAGGGGACAAAATAGATGGTGCATTCAATGCCTTGGATGCATCCTGGTCTTATTAGGAATTGCCCTGACTGTGGCATGGCAATCTATGTCTTGTACCTCTCTTCACACTGAAAATTCTTCGTTCTATCATCTGCTTGGCTGCTCAATTTCTACTCTACCTCTACTATTATGGGACAAATGGATGGCATCTTCAATGCCTGTATGCCCCAAAAATCTACCTGGTGCATTGTTCCATCTACTTGAAATAATTCCAGCCAATTTTCCCTCCATTTCACTTTGCAGCAATAGATACATGAAACACTCAATTATATTTGAAATGGGAGAGGACACTTAGTAAATTTTCTAAAAATCCTCCAGCCATCAGAAAATGACACTTGGCACTCTCCACTGGGTTTATCAAAGACACGTGGCCCTCTCCCTTTCCTTGGCTATGCTATAGTTTTATTCGGTACTCATAACAGACTCTTACGGATGGTGACACCTGGCAGCTTTTGTGGACTTTGAAGTCACACCTGAGGCCAACCATAATCTTTATTGAAGCCAACAAGAGAAACCCACAAATGTTGACATTTGGCAGCTTCTACTACACTTTGAGAGAGGCTTATCTTAAAGCTTAAACGGAACCCAAAGCCTTGAACACAGACACTTGTTGCACTCTGCTGAGGTGGGTGAGGACACGTGGTGGCATCCGCTTTCTTGTAGGGTCCTTTGAGGTTCACATGGAAGGTGACACATGGCCTCTTCCACTTATTCCTTCCCTTCGATGATTCCTTTACTTCAAATTTTGACGTTTGTGTGCCTATCATTATTTAGCCTTGCTATTGGACCTGTTTCTTGTTGAACCAAAAATGAACCAAGGTATTGAACCAAACATATTTCGGATGCCGCCACATGGTGACTTCCACTTCTAGCAGCTGGGATATGTGGTAGCTTCCGTCACTTTTAGAAAAACAACACTGAGATCTTCTGCTATTGCCACTTGGCATGCTCCATCTAACTTTGATACTTAGCCTTTAGGAATCATTCCACTGCAAAGAGATAAAACCCAAGTGTTGATATGTAACCATGGATGCTACCACTTGGCACATTTTGTTGAGCCGATATGAGACACATGGCACATGCTGGCCAACTCACTGAACATAAAGAAGGTGCTCATAGATGATGATGCTTGGCAACTCTCGCTTGACTTCAACACTTAGATGGAAAATGAACCTTCCTCCTACGTTGAACCAAAACTCTGCCACTAAGTCTGGGGACCAAAATTGCAGTACTCAACCCAAAATTTAAATACAATGTAGAATAAAAATTACTCTATAGTAACTTAATAACCTGATGTGATAAATATATCAATATCATAAAAGATCATCATATTTGATTCTAATACAAATAAACTAGTTAGTTTTTATTTAGAATAATAATTTTCATTATTATGCCATCAAATGGTGATTAATAATCAAGAAAATTTCATTTATTTTTTATGATCCACACTTATAGTATTAGAAATATGTAGAATATAACATAGATGAACACAACACAATAGATATTGATGGTTTAAGTGCCAAAATATTAAATATATGTAAAACTAGAATAATATCCTTAAGGTAGGGTAACACCATACAATACTCCTTTAGGAAGGAATATCTCCACAATGTCTCTTCGAAGGGAAAACCTCCAATATCCTTATACCAAATAAAAGTCTCAAAACTTACTTTGTTGATTTATAATGATATTCACCTCCTTTATACAGATCTATTTTTAACTAACCAAGGATGGGTAACCTCATAATACCAATGTAGGCCAACCATTACCCAATGTAGTAATTCCACAAATTACTCATTTATCCTAATATATTGGGTCCATATAACTAACTAAGGGGGATGTGTGACATATGTAGGCATATCCATCAACCCATATACATTAATATATCATATACCTAGGTACATAACATTCCTTCCCTCCCTAACATGTTTTGTCCTTGAAACATAAGAAGAAACCAAATAATGAGTGTGCTTCAAATCATTGCACACTTGTCTCTAATCTTGATCATATAACCATCCATATGTGATCTTGGTAGGTGATATCTCTCCAACCTTGTTTCCAAATTCCATTGTGCTACTTTGATTCTGTTCATGATCATAACTATACTAATTTGGTGTTCATGCATAATTATTCCTCATTTAATTCCATATACCATATTATACTATGTTACTTTAATTCTATTCATGACCATAGTAGTTATCCTTCCATGCACAGTCATAGTGATTTCCCCATTGATTCCATGTTCCATAGTCTGTCACACTAATTTGACTCTATACCTAACCATATTAGTTATTCTTTGGCTTCCATGCATAGCCATAGTGATTGGTACTTTGATTTCTTGTATAGCCAAAGTGATTGTTGATATGACACTCCCTCACATGGATCCATGATTTTTTCCTCTCATGATGAAGTGGGTGTCCATATAACTCAACTTTTTAATGATATCTTGACCTTATCCACCTTTTCTTCTAATTATTCCACCTTTTCCTTTGGTGGTTCTTTTGTCTCTTGAGTAGATGAAGTTTTATTTTATATTTTATTATTTATTAATCTATGTCATCATCTGTATCTTTCTCATACACGTCATCACTTATTTTAATCTCATCCCCATGCTCTACTTTGGATGTTATTTATGTCTTTCCAATGATGATACCCTATAAAGTGACCTTCTTTTTCCTATACCAAAACTTCATGAACTTATTCTAGACATTAATATTGATTGTTCCTAAAGTTTATAACTATGGATATCAAATAACCATATCCATACCATTCATATCCAAAGCATACAAATATGAATGCAAAACATATTTATCCGTAATGAGCTTCAAATCTTCAAAAATTAGAATATTCTTACCATCTTCTTGAGCCTCCTTGATATTATTTCCTTGAACCTATAAATATTGGGACACATCCATATTGATGAATTTATACTTTATATTAGGGTTTATGGACACAATAACTTTATTTTTTTGAATGCATACATGAAACTAAAAAAATGACTATGATTTATTTGGAGCTAAATTATTTCAACCCTTATAACCCAACCCTTCTTCTTCCTCTTTGAAATCCTCTATCTCTCCTTCTGTACCCTCTGTAGCCTCTTCATAATCATTATTCTCTATTTCTTCTTCTTCATAATCACATGCATGATCTTCTTCATTTACATCATCAAAATTATTTATTCCTTTTTTTCTACATCATGATCTTCAGCCTCTCCTCATGAATCCTTTGTAGCTCCCTCCTCCTCATCATTATGTTCATCCTCTTTTTCATCATCATCATCATCATCATCATCATCATCATCATCATCATCATCATCATCATCATCATCATCATCATCATCATCATCATCATCATCATCATCATCATCATCATCATCATCTTATACACTCTACTCTTCATTATCATCATTAGTATCTTATTTCCACACATGTCCATTCTTTGACACATAATACTTATCCAAAATAATTTGTATTTTTTAAAAACTCTCCATAAAATTTCCCAACTATTTTTAATCCATTTAACCCATGCTTTATAAAAAATTAGGATTAAGGGAAAATTCCTGTAAATCCAATAACTCATGAGAAACTAATCCAAATAGTCTAATTATTTCACTAGAGTTTCCATGTATAATATTATAACTTTATTGAAAATTTTAGAGAGAATCCAAATATTTCAACAAGTAGAGTGAATTTATAAAAAATCATAAAATTTCCATAAATAACACAAAATGTTTCAAAACATTCTAAAAATTTAACTGTAGCTCTCTTGTATACTAATACAAATTTAAAAGAAAATTCATTATTTTTTGATAGATATCATGAATTTATTACAAACCATAAAATAATAATATCTCCCTCAAAATTGATCATAAGACCTCTATTTTTTACTGACTTCCTTAAAATATTATTTAGCTCTAGTAAAAAAATGTATAAAAATTCATAATCAATTGAAATATATTAATGATTCCATAAAAATAGGGGTTTTCCCCACATAAATTACCCAAATCAAATCTCTAAAACAAATTTTTATGATCCAAACTTATTATATTTAAAATATGTAGAATATAATGTATATCAACATAACATAATAGATATTAGTGGGCCAATATTCCCAAGTATTCAATATATGTAGAAATCGAATAATACCCTTATGGTAGGGAAACACCATATAATACTCCTATTGTCTCTCAATTTTGCACCCTTGGAGAGGTAGTTAAATCCTTATCCAAATTGAGTTGAACATGGGATTACCTTTAGACCTGTGGGTTGTCTATATCAGGGGTAAACCTCTAGATTGAAGGGCTAACTCCCTTGATATGTCTATCTAGGCTCATCACCTATACTAATAGCTTGTTCAAAGGAAAATGGATAGAGAGGACATGAAATAAACCTATCCTGATGAGGTTATGCACAAATTTAATCTCCACAAGATTACTATATACTTTCACTATGAAATATGACTCACAAAACTAACTTCAATATCTAAGGTTTCTCTAACATAAGTATTTCAACATGAAGGTGATATGTAATGCACTTATTAAAGTGAATGAATAAGAGATATGATTATAGAAACTAGTAATATTACTCATACTTAAAGACATAAAAAGACACTAACTACACTTCATGTGACCTATTAGAGAGCAAACTACCTGCACAAAAAATGAAAGAGTAAGGCAAACATAAGGATGAATGGTTATCACTTGTCATTCAAGTATGCACTACTTCACACACTTAGATAAGAAGTTTAGAACTCAAAAATAGATTAAAATATTTTATTAAAAAGAAAATATAGTACTCAAACTAGTAGGGCTTTTCCATTCTATATGTGTATTTTTTACAAATCTAAAAGTGGTTGTTTATTTTAAAGAAGTGTGAAGAGAGAGAGGGGCATAGTAGAAGAATATTGAAAAGTGTCCATGTGAGTTAAAAAAAGAAAGGGATTTATGAGATAGTATAAAGAGACCTATAAATCCATGTGTCTCACTCTTGAAGATGATCCAACCTTCAAAGTGGCATAGGGGTTATAAATTGGCTTGACACCTTGATTAGCTTCTTGAAAACTACCCTTCTTTGCATGAGAGGAGAAAAAAATGGACTTTAAAATCATGAATTAACCATGAAATTATCTAATAAAACTCATTATATGTATTACATACCTTAAAAATCTCATCTTATTTGACATTTCATCATTCATATGCATAGGTGTATTAAGACTCTTCATTTCCCACACCTAGCATGGTCTAAATGGCCTAAAAATCAAGTGATTATTATTAAAGTAATAATATATCCATGAGTGGTCTTAAAATATGTTATCAGGCCTTAAAACACCCATTTTTGTTCCTATAAAAACTCCCAAGAACTCAATTTTCTCCTTAAGCCCTCACTAGGCCTAGTTTCCTTGTAGCCCTAAAAACCTATAAACCTTCTTGTGTAGGATAATGTACAGAGGGTGATGTAAAAAAAGGAAATATTATAGGACCCATTATGTTATTACATATATATGTAAAATTTAATCCCATGAATTTGAGTGGATGCCCATCTTTTCTGCCTTTCTCTTTCTTGAATTAGGCCTTAATTAGGCTTCCTTGACTAGAACCTATGTTATTAATTCAAACCTATTAATTTTTTTTTAAAATCACAAAAAAAAGTGTGATTAAATTTACATAGGATATCACCAACCTATATGCCAAGTTTTAGGTCTTGAGACACTATGGAAGTATGCAAACCAATAAATCACCTTGTCACCTAGTCTCATTTTGAGCCTATTTGTGTCTGCCTTAGAAAATGGGCTTGGTTTGACCATATCTATGATATATTTTGAAATTTTTTTGACTTTAATATCTATTAAACATAAAAAATTACCTCATCCAATCATTTTTAAGTTTGCATTTGCTCATAACACCTACAAAACACAAAAAATCACATTAAATAAGTCATTTATGAAAGTCTAAACAGGTGACATCAACATTAAATTACATGTTTAAAACCTAGTTTGAGTCATAAAAACATACCAAAGTTTTTAGGATCAAAATTTGGCATTATATGTGCATTATAAGTCCATTTTTCTTGACTGGCACTATTAAGATTTTATGAGGGTTTAATACCTATTTGGGGTCGTAACAATTATTCATAAAGAAAAGATCACCAATTAACATCCTTAAAATTGGAAAACCTTATTTAATGACCTCATAAACTATCCCAAATTGATTATCTTCCCATGCAAAGTTTGAGCTATGGTATGAGCATGTGAAGTTGCTCCTCAGGTTGCATGCTTAGCTCGCTTGAACTTGAGAGAGGTCAAATTTGAGTTTTGGGCCTAAAAGCTCCATCTAATTATGGGAAGAGGTTCATAAACTTAAAAAAAAAAAATATCCATCATTATACATGATTTTTTAGTGATTATTACCATACTTTATGCATTTGGTATACTGGTCATTGGTCTTGGGGTTTAGGCCTATAATCTCTTTACTAGCCCTTAAGGGAAATTGGATTGAAGATTGAAGTTTGGTGATCATGAAATTGTATGAAAACATTTTACATGAATTTTAATTGAATTAAGGGACATAAATTCATTTTATAATACTTATTTTGTGTTTATACCTCAAACAGACCCCTTAGTCTCAAGATTACCCCTTACCAATGGAGTGGGAAAGGTCTGAGATAAAAAATGGGTATGTCCACTACTTGTATGGATTTTCATTGATTATGAATGCCTTTTTACACTCATGAGAATCATATATAATAAATAAAAAGTTGTTGTTGTGCCTATATAAGTCTCAAAACTCTAATATCCCTCGTGACTAGCTGTAGGCTTGTGTGTGTTTTAGAGGTCCATTAGGTCTTAGACAAAATTTTGGCCTCTTCACCTTTATGATTATATTTGAGGGTTATATATGATGTTAATAACACTATATAACATTTCCAAAGGTTAATCCTTACTTTCATACCTATTCTCATTCCATTACCTTTCCTTAATCAAGTAAAATCCTCAATAAAGTAGGCAAACATGTATGTGTTGATTGACTGTGTCTAGAGAAGTGACATTCAATTTTGTCAATATTTTTTATGTTTCCTTTGGTTTAATAATAAACGTATGACCTATTATTCCATATGAGGTAGGCCTCAAAGTCTCTTTATATATTTTATTTCTCACTTAGGCTTAGGACCAGCCTATCCTTATGTAGCCTATAGGATCCTTTATAGGGTCTTGACTGTGTTTTACGTGTAGAAATTTTACACATTAATAACCTTATCAATGGATATTGGATTTATCCATAGTCTTATTTGGATATAAAACATCTTTCAAACATTCTCTACCTATTCATTGTGTGCATTTCAACTTACACCTTTTATGGTATGGCTATGGTGCTTATTAGGGCTATGTTTGACTACATACTTTGTGTTCTAGACATTAAATCCACATACCAACCTTCCAATATTTCATGAACTCAATTTAATTCTTGATTAGGCCTTAAGAACCTCTCTCACATACCTTTATATCTTTATTTAGGTATGCTATCAGTTTATGATATTAGCAACATGTTGAATATTTTGACCACAAGTCAAAATAGGTCAACCCCCTATAGTTAAAAACTTGATATAATGGTCCAATAGCATCTTGTCATTTATACATGTCTTATAGGGCCATTCAATGTGTTTATAGCCTTGGCCATATTCATTTTTAGTCCTTAGTTGGTCTTATGTCATTTGAGGTCATTTTTTGGGTCATGTATGAAGCTTTTACTATTTATATAGGAGGAAAAATGTTCCAAAGTGTATTTAAACATCAATCATGTTATATTTTTATTATATATGGTAGTCATAACTAAATTGTTTTAGGTGCTACATTAAAATCAATAAAATAGTTGATAAAATGTAATTATTAGTTGTTGTATGACATTTTTAGTAGTTATGGCACATGTGGAAGGATTAGAGTGACCATTCAAGTCCCCTCTACTAAATTTCATGATTGATCAACTTTGACTAGGTTAAAAATGGAACAAAACTATTTTGATTCTCCATCGCTCTCTTTTGTAAGCAAGAATGGTTAATTGGTCTTTGCATGGTATGACTAGGAGGAATTGAGTCAAGCCAAATAATTTTCAAGTGTGATAATACTCATTTTATACTTCTAATTCATGGTGACAGTTATAATATTGGTTTCTTGTGATTTATGAACCATTTCTTAGAGTGATAGTGACTCTTTTCTACCTGCTCATCCCCAAACCTTTCATTTTTCTCCTCTATTTGGATTGGTTTTTACAAACTAATTATTGTAAGTGATTATTAAGAGTGTGACCATCCTTATCACATGATTATTTTTCTAGTTTGAACATGTGGTGTGAATGAATTGGACATGATCACTCTCATCTTACTAATAAAACTTCATTAGTAGTCTCTAGATAATGTTTTCACTTATTACAGAGTTATTTTCATGGAAGTGGCTTCAAGATAGAGATAAAATGTTGTATTCAACCTCTAAAAAGAATAGAGATCAGTTATCCTTCATGGAAGTCTTTATCTCAAGGTTTATTTATGAGATGCAAGGCTTAAAGGTTACACACAGTAAGTTTTTTCATGTGACCAACACCTACAGTCAAGTGGAATTGATTTCAATATTACTAGGACCCATAACAATGTCTAAAGTTTTAGCTCCCAAATCTCTCTTTCCTGGCCATATCATTCAGTTCAAATTTGCCTTCTTAAGCTTATGAAGGTAGTGATGGAGCATAAAAAGTGTTTGGAGTGTCATTTCAACTTTAAACTTGGCCTAGACTTGGAAAATAATCTAAGGGAGACTAAGGGACACTTAAAAAAACCATTTAAAACTAAAAAATGATCTTGTAAGGCCATATAAGTTCTTATAAAGTATCCTTTGGGAAAATTTAGGAGTTGAAATATATATTATATTAGTTTTTGACCATCCCTAAACATTATTTGAATATTTTATGACACTAATGATGTTGTGAATCCTTTTTAAAGTTTTTCTTCTTGGAATGGTACATCCAACTCTTCCACATAGGACAAAAGGTGGCCAAATTGATATTTTTGCATATGAGAGTCAAATAAAAGGTTGGTGCATAATAATATGATTTATATGACATCCAAATAAACTTTTATAATTAACTTAAACCATACTAAAATTTTGACCATGTTTGAAAATCCCAAGACCTTTTACTTGACCCATAGGACTAGACAAGTGAACATAGGACCAAAACTTGGACAATGTGAGACACAGATAAATATGACCACATGGAAATATCTAATACCATTAAAAACCATGAAAATAAAATTAACATATTTTGAAAAGCCTATGATTTTTCAACTTAGATGGGGTGACCAATTTTAACTTGGGGTCAAAATTTGGTTAATAACTCCTTTAGGAATGATTAACTTCTTAATGTCTCTTTGAGGGGATAACCTCTAATATCCTTATACCAAATAGATAATTAAATTTTTTATTGATTTAAAATGATATTTAAATCATTTATAAAGACATATTATTTACTAACCAAGGATGGGTAACCTCCTAATCCCAATGTAGGCTGACCATTACCAAATGCATTAATTCCACAGGTTACTCATTTATCCTAATATATTTGACCCATATAAGTAAACTAAAGGGATAAGTACCACATTTTAGGATATCCATCAACCCATATATATTAATATGTCATATCCCTAGGTACATATCATATTTTTATAACCAATATTTTCAAGGTTAATGCTCTTAACAACCATATTTTAATTTAAGGACAAGAAAACCCAATCGCAGTGTAATAAAGAGAATTATGAAAACTAAAAAATATTTATTACCTACTCCCTAAAAGCCAAGATAATAAATTAAAAGTGTCTAAAATATATATTAGATTAAAAAATGGTATTAAATTGAAAACATTAAAATTAATTTCTCTCCAAGCATGAAACTCCTTCAAATCTAGCATAAGACTCTTTAACTACTTGTTTGTAAACTGCCTTCATCATTTGGCCTTCCTTGAATGCTCCACAGTAGGATAGGGATATATGACATAATTTTAATATGAGGGATGGTTTATAAATATGCTCCAACATGCATTGGATGATCCCTAATCATCAATATTATTCTGGCCAAGTGTTCTCATTGCTTGTAGTCATAATCACCCTTATTTCACTTATCCTTCACACTTGGCACCAAGGTGTGTTTTAGTTTATCAAAAAAGTATATATAAAGGGTGTTGTGAAACTTATAAAGAGTATTCATACCCTTATATTCATTAGGAAAACCTTAAAATTCTTCTTAATTGAAGTTATCACCTTCTCACTTGGTGATCATTTCTTCATTCACTATGCTAGTTTGGACTGACTGAAGTGAAGGTGTTATCAGAGATACTTGTGAGATTTGGTGAAGAAATAAATGGATATGATAAGTTAGGTTAGGTCCTATTATATTTACTAAAGTTATCCTCACCTTTTAAAACCCTTATGCACCTAAAAAACATCAAAATATGTCAGGAAAATCCATTTTACACCCTATCTGTACAAGTAGGGCAGGGGCCAACTTGATGGGAAGGATTCTTAGGGAGTCCTTTACAAGTCCAAATTGTTTCCCTAAACAAAATAAATCATATAGATGCCTTTGATTATTCATTTTCCCATCAAGTCCTTATCAAGGGTTTTAAGTAATTTTCACCCTTAAGTATTGTTCATAAAGTTATGACATTGAACTCATGAAAAAATCCCACTATATACTTTTTTGGGACCTTATTCATCATTTATACACATAATATTTTCAAAATTTTATCGATTACTAACACTTTGTATCTTGTAGGAACCCATCGAGTCTCAATATCTTTTAGTGCACACCTTAAGGGGTGTACCAGGAAAGGGGTGGGTAGACTATTGGTGCTCCATAAGATTATTGTCCCTTTTACCACTTGCCATCTACACTCTTGTCTCCTAAAAACTATTTACCCTAAGCTTATTATTATTTTTTATATCCATTCTAAACATTTGTCATCCTTTTTCCTCCTTGTTCTTTCCTTGACCCCCTTTCACCAGTTCACTATACTAGGTCGATTGGATCAGCTTTGTCTAGTTTTTAGCCTCTGATTAATGTACAAGGTTGATAGGGTTAACCCTATACTATTTAGGGGTATATTTCACTTGGAGTTTCCTTAATTCTTCGATCGACCTAGCTTAAGACCTAGTGATTTATCTCTTAAAAACATATAGGGTCAATTGGGTTGACCCTATATAACTGACATTTTCAAAAGGATTTAGGACAAGATCTACGTATATATACAATTTCATTTCCAACCATTTGATAAGAGATGAGTGAAGAATAATGAGTGCAAATTAACATATTATTGACCATTTTACTTGAGGAATAAAACTTAAGGTTCCATACTTTTTTTGGAGATATGGATCTTGTCTTGTGGAGAAGTCTTTTCGATACATAGATAGGTTATGTATCATAGAGCTGATTTGTATTTATTATCCTTACATACCACAACAATCTCTTGTGAAGCACCTTGGCCAATGGAGATATTGAGGCTCAACAGGTTTGTCTTCAAGGTAAGTATTCCTAACTTTATTTCTCATTTGTAAGAGTAGATAGATAATGCAGTTGTGATTCTCTCCCATGTATTAGAATTATGTATACATTGACATGAGTATATGCAATCTATGCATGTTTAGTTTAGTTTATTTTGTTTCTAACCCCCACTTTGTTCCACAAACTTTGGTGAGCACTAGATTATATTTACTTTCTTGTTTATTAGAATAGAGTAAACATTAAACCTAGGACTCTTTTAATGTTGTTGTGTGATTATGTTAGAATGTAGGCTTTATAACCCTTCCTATCATGGTGTATTATGACAAGTGATCCCCTAATCAGGTTTAGCAGATACCCATATTGGTGATGCTCCCACTTAACAAATGTATTCCCAATTAGAAGTGTAGGTATGCTCTATCCTCTCTAAGCTAGGATTGATTTATAGACATGATGCACTTCTAATTGCATACATTTTGGTGAACCTAATGTGAACTAACCCTTGTAGGATTTATATATCTTATTTCATTTTTTCATTATTTTTATCATATATTTTCCATACTCGATCAACTCTATCAACCCAATATCTAATTTCTATACACAAAAATTTAGGTATAAGATACTAGATTGACATAATCAACCGAGTACAATTTTCAAATTTTCATACATCTAGTCCAAACTACTAGGTTGATCCAGTCAACCTTGTACATTTTTAGGTACTCTGTAGCAAGTTTATGTAAAGCTTGATCGACACAGTCAACCTAGTTAGTATAAGTTGCAAGTGTATATCAAGGTTCTTGAACAATAATCTTCATTCTCTACATCTTTGATCCACCAAGGTTCCTTTCTATCTCTTTGTCTCTTTCTTTTATTTTATAGTTTTCAATCTTTAAAACTACCCTTGTATAGTCAATTGGATCAACCCTATCAACCCAGTTCTATGTTCTATGTGCTATCTAGATAAATAGGTCAACTTTGTTGACCCTATTCATTTTAAAACCTTACTTCAATAGTATAAGATAAACCATATCAAACCTATTCTATATTTTGTGTATACACTATTGATTATATAAACATTGTACCTTCTTTTGTAGTTGGAATTAACCGTATATGATAGTAATTAGTTCACACTTTATTTTCTTATTGCTTGTATGCTTAGATTAGATTACATAGATTAATTAGGTGGTTTTAAATTAATTATTTAGTTTCAATATTTTATATTTTATGCACACATTACCAAATCAAATAATCTAAACAAACATTTTAACATTTGTCTATCGAAGGCCAACGTACTTGGATTTCATCACCAAGGAGGAAATTGACTTGATGTTCTGGTCAAGTATAAAACATGGTTAAAGGTATATTCTAGCTAATCACTTGACACCCTTATCAATACGAGGTATGAAGTGAGGGGGTAGGCCCCAATACTAAGCCTATATCATTATCAATGTAGATCCCTTTTAGCTCAAACTACTTGAAACCATCCTTAGATTGTTAAGCACAGAATATACTAAGAGGGGGGTGAATTAGTATATTATATATCTTATAAAACTTTCCCTTTATCAAATTCCACTTAATCAAACATTCAAGATATGCAATAAAACTCAAACAATAAACATCACACAAGATAGAGAGAGACACCAGATATAACGTGGAAACCCAGTGTGGGAAAAACCATGCAGAAACAATCTCAAATATATTCATGAGAACAAACCCACAGGAGCACCATACCCCTTGGCCAAGTACAAACCTCAGCTATAATTCATGAGCACCAACCCACAGGAGCTGCAAACCCCTTTGCCGAGTACCAACCCAACACCTATTCATGAGCACCAACCTATAGGAGCACCAACCCCTTTTCCAAGCACCAACTCAGCAACAATTCATGAGCACCAACCCATAGGAGCACCAACCCCTTTTCCGAGCACCAACCCAGCAACAATTCATGAGCACCAACCCATAGGAGCACCAACCACTTTGTGTATACCACACACCTATCTCTCAATGTTGCTATCTCAACAAATGATAGATCAATACAACATCTCCTTCCTCTCTCTCTCACCTTTGCTCTTCTAAGCTAGATATAACAAATAAAAATCATATTCATCTCTCACAATTTCTCTTCAAAGCTAGATATTACAATATCAAATCAACCTCTCACTTTCACACTACAAATGGCTACTCAAGTCTTTATTTATAGCTTTCCAAATGACCTTTGGCCTTCCCCCTTTGTGACCCTTCAATCCTCATGGAAAATGGTTCCTATCTTGGATGACCCTTCATATCCAAGCATTTGAAAAGTCATGTGGTGACCCTTCATGACCAAAAACCTCCTTCCCACTTTTGTCCTTATCTTTGGTGACTCTTCATATTCCTCAAAGTGTCCCTTCATGAGAAATTGCACCTTTACTCTTTTGTCTTCACTTGGTGAATCTTGGTATTCCCCAAGATGACTCTTCATGGGAAAATGTGTCCCATCCTTCTTTTGTCTTTATCCCATGGCTCTTCTACTTCTCCATGGTCCCTTCTTTTGTCTCATATGCAACCAAAAATATATTCATTAATATTAAATAAATATTAACTCACATTAGCCAAGATAAACAATATTAAATGCAATGGGGCCTTTATCACCAATAATGCTAAACCTTTGACATCAATGACAATATTTCCAACATAGATTACTTATTAGTTCCTTACAACCAACTTCCCATCACATTTTAAAAACATATCTTAATAATATAATAAATACTCAGGTTGACCAATTAGTTAGATATTTACTTTCCATGTTGATTACTTGCTCTTTGCTCAATTATATTTTGTATTGCAAAAACTTTCATTAGCTAGCATTGGTGCAAGGTTTTATGTGCTTCAATTGGATTGGCTAGCATTAATCCAATTGACTATTTGTTTCCCTTCTATTATTTATTTTCAAATTACTTTCAAAAGTTATCTTTTTTTAGTTCACAAATCTATTATAATATTCTTAATTTTACCTACCTATTGTACTAAATCAATCTAGTCGACCCTATACTATTTACAGACCATGTTTCTCCTTTTTTCTAGCCTTTATTCACTATACTGGATTGACCTAGTTGACCTTATACTATTTACAGACCCTATTTTTATGCTAGGTTGACCTAATTGACCCTATACTATTTTTGTCATTTTTTATTTCCCTTATTTCTCATCTATCTTTGTTTCCCTTCATCATGGACTTTTTACTTGATGACAATACTGAGTTGTAGTCAACATACATGATGAATTTTACCAACCCTCACAGGGTCTTCCATAGATAGAGTAGGGCTCCTCTCTTAGATGCTAGTAATGTTCATATTTCCAATCACATAATGAACTATGGGACCCCTCATAATACCCCTTCATAGCATAATCCTCTCTTCTCATTAGAAGAAAACCCAAATTAAAGTATACCTAAAAAATTATCTTCTTTATCTTTGAATTTCTTTAACATCAGGGAAAAGATCCTTTCATCATTTACAATCTTATGATTAGTGGTCAATCCAAAGAGATTCATTCACCTACTCTTACACTCTCAAATATATTTGGGGGTATAACTTTATTTGATTCTCATCCTCTTCCTTTGATTATGACCCCTTCTCATACCATGACCTCTTCTTCTCTAACTTCTTCCACTTCCATGCCTAGTATATATACTAACATGATAAGTTATACATCTAGCGGGCCTCTCATAAGATACACTATTCTTAATCCTTTCACTAGTGCTTCTTCTTCTCAACCATTCACTAGTCTATCTTTTTCTACACAAGTAAATTTTACCACTAGTGCTTCAGATTCTCATAATTCCTCTAAAATTCTTATCAACACCAATAGTGGTACCCAAGCCACTGATACCACCTCTAATGATTCTAAAAATACAAATCAAACACATCACCTATTATTACAAACACTCAATCAAATAAATACCTTTCAAGCTCATAACACAAATCAAATGATGAGAATACAAAACCATCTCCTTCATCTTCATTCTCATCCTCAACCAATGGCTTGGGGAACACATAACCAAAATGTTTCCTCTCCTCTTCAAGATTCTCAAGGAAATATCATTCCTCAACCTCCTTTGGTCAATAAAACCATTAAGCATCTCCAAAATGAACCTCTTACTACTCAAATTGATAAAATTTATATAGGAGGTATTACACCTATGATTTCTTATAATGGATCAACCGATCCCACTCTTCATCTTAAAACATTTGGAAATCTTTATAAGAATTGGATCAAATTGAACACCTTTACCATTACCAAACTCTTAGCCAAAAAACTTATAGGTGATGCCTTGGATTGGTACAACCAACTTAGAACCCATTCCATTACTAGTTTAGAGTATTTAGTGAATGCTTTAGTTCAATAATTCCAAACTAGTGATCTTCCTAAAAACACTTTGGCCCACTTCATAAATTGCAGACAACTCAAAAATGAAACTGTTCAAGCCTTTGTTAAAAGGTGTAAAACTTTGCCAAACAAATGTGAACATAAAATTGATGATGATAATATTTCCCATCTCTTTACCAATGCCCTTTTTCTTAAACTATAATGTCAGGTCCACACTCTCCATGTTCATTAGAGGAGGCTTTTGACTAAGCTAAGTGACAAGATTTACTTATTCATCAATTTGAGGCACCCCAACCTTTTGTGGGCCCTTGTCTCTTAAGAATAAAAATCACAATGTTACCAATGATGGTGTTACAGATTCTTATGACACCATTCACATCATTTAAGATGTCATTCCCAACAAATCTTTGAAACTAGTTCCTCCTCAACAATATACCAACCCTCACTTATCTTCACCAAACAACATTAATGTTCATAAACATCTATCCTTAGCTAAATTGATTAAGCATCTACATAGGCATCTTCCATGAGAACTTGACCCTACCTATCTTATGAAATCCTAGTATGGTCCTAATTTTTTTTTTTTTGGTTTCATGCTAGTTAGGGTCATTCTCATGAGACTTATAGACAACTTTGTAATTTAGATATGGACTTTCTTCTAGGTCCTAATTTTTATCACAATTCTATCATTTGAAAACATCAACAAGCTTATGAAATTGATTTCAAGGATTATAAATCACATGATAAATCTCAAGTATTGAACCAAGACAACACTCATTTAGCTATCTACAAATATCCTCTTCCTAATCATCAACCTATTTAGGACAATCAAGACAAAGCCACCCCTTCCACCAATAATATATAAAGTCTTATTAAACCCACTTCTAAAGAGAATGTCATTAACATGACTAATATGCAAAGGGTGGTTTATTTTATTGATTTCCAACCTATCTACACTCGTTCATCTAGAACATATCATGTTATCTATGATTCTTATCCAACTCATTTAAATGATTTGGGGAATGATGACCTTATTACTTTTGATGATCCAATTTCTGATTTTCCCTTAGACAACACTTCCTTTTATATTTCAACCACCATTCCTTCATCTTCCAACACTAATGATAATCAAATTTCTACTAACACTTATTCTACCAATTATAAAAATGAAATTAAATCAACTAATTCATCATCAAAACATGATTTATAACCTTGTTCTAAACCTTCTTCTTCCTATCAACATAAATTTCAATGCACTTCGACTTCTCCTTCTGAGGACATCCTTAATCATTATACACCTATATCTAACAGCCTTCTTATGGGTTATGATGAGTGGGATCCCATCCTTGATTCTATTCCTTGAGATTATGAGGGCTTCTCCACATCATATAAATTATCTTATGAAACTAGTATTTAAAATGAATTTCCCTCATCCTTCTTTATCAGGATGAGAGGTAGCCTTATCTAGATCTAAGGATAGTATATTACAATAATGTGAAGATATGTCTATCAATTTTGATGAAACTATAGAAACTTCTATTTCCATAAAATTTCCCATAGATTTTATGATTCTTGATAAGATTTTTCTTTATGTAGATGATCCTCCCTTATTCACTAGTGTTCAAATTGGTGATATCTATATTAAGTGTGCATTGATTAATCAGGGTTCTAGAACCTATGTTACCTCTCTCAACTTCATAAAGACCCTTAGATATTTAGAATGCAATCTCAAGTCAACAAATAGCACCTGCCAAGGGTATGATAGAAAGAAAATGCCTCCTCTATGTTGTGTGTGTCTTCCCATTACTATTCCACCTATCACCATCCATGTGAAGGTGATGATCTTTAACCTTCCCCTTTCTTATAAAATCTTGATTGGTAGGCTATGGAATCATTGTATGAGAATCGTTACTTCTTTTGACTATCAATGCATTAAATTACCTCATAATGGATCCATTTATAAGATTTAGGGTGAGACTAACCCTTATAATTATAAATAATTCCAAGACCATGGTGTATTTAAGATTCTTAATTTGGAACCTTTGCCTAGCATTTTATTCTGTGAGTCTTAGCATCTTAACTTTCCTGTTAATTCAAATCGAGGTTACAATTGGAATCCCAAACTCATTGGGAAAATTACCACTAACCTATTAGATTCTGATGATGATGAGCTTGTTGAGATTGACAAAAAGATTAAAACTTCTAATCTCTCACCTCACCTCATCTCATAGTTTCCTACATCCTTACAACATCATTCTTGCAAGCCTCATTGTGATGATATTCTCATAGTCTTGAATAAGAATTGATATTATACTCACAAAACTTATTCATATGATAAGGTCATCCCTACTTGTGTCATTTATATTCAAACCCTAGATTATGATGATGGTTATTTATAGATGATTCATTTTTAGGTGGTCTAGTTCAGGGCCATGTTGGTGAGATTATCCATTACCATTCTTTTTTACTCAAGTCTTTTCATGTATCTTCTCATTTTAATTTGTTTATAGTTCCTAATTTTAGTATTTTTCCTCTTTATTATGGGGTAGAAATGGTGCCAAAATCTCTAGTTTCTAAGGATATTCATAGTAGTATGCTCATGGATTATGTTATGACTGGGCCTTACCATTTTGTTAGTTACCCTGATAATTATAGTTGGTTTATTCTTAAGATTAGTATGAACCTTTTAGACATTCTATATATATTGCTCCTCCCTTAGTATATCCCTTATTGAAACCCATTCATGCTCCTACTATAGTTGAGCCTGTTCCCACTCTTGCTCTTGCTAAGCCTACCCTTGCCTCTCATCCCATTGCTCCTTCTATTGAGCTTAATTTAGTTGATTCTCCACTACCACTTTCCCTTGGTGATGGTTTGATTTCTTTGCCTAAGATGTCTCTATTACCTACCAAATGGGCTAATGACTCCTTTATATCTTATTCCTCTCTTGTTATATCTCCTTATATGAGTGCTTCTCCTAAGACCGCTCACAAGCATTTTTATTGCTTTCATGGGACAAATAATCATTCTTCTACACATTGTCTCAAGTTGTGATAGTATATTGATACTTTGCATCCTTCCTCTTTTTCCTCAGATAAAGCCATACCTCCCCTAAAGGTTCCACCTGAATATATACCTAAGTATGGTGAGGTGTATTATCTATGGCACTAATGTGACATCCATCACGCTGATCTTTACCACATCCTTCAACAACACCTTAAGGATCACCTTATAGCTATTCCTAGACCTTTTTTCATTTCTATTATAGGTCATTCACATAATAATGCTTCTACTTCTTCTCCCATGGCTCCATCTCCAGTGGTTCCATCCCATCCTATGGTCCCTTCGTAACCTTTTGTGCCTCCACATATGATTCCTTCACCTATGGATCCTTCTCTACCCATGAATCCTTCACCTGTGGATCCTTATTTACTAGTGATTCATACATTTCCCATAGATCCCACTCCAATGCATTCTCCTAATCATCCCTTAATTGATTTCCCTCTTCAACATGATCCCTCGATCATTCCTACTTTTTTAGTTGAGGAGATTAGAAGAGAAGTCTTTTCCTAGTTTTCATGGAAGGTTGATAGGACATTAGCAGCAATTCATAACCAGCTTCATAGAGATTTATCTGATGTCTTGAATAATGTATGTGGGCATATTTATTAGTATTTATGAGCACATTCATGGTTCCTTTTCATTTACATCTTTATTGGACATGTGATCCAATTTTATTTTTATGTGTCTATTATATCATTTGATGCTATGTCAAATTAATATTTTTTCTATATAAGGATTTTATCTTTTTGTACTATATCATGGTTATATTGTCATTTAATGATTGTCTCTATTTATCATCATTTTCTCTTTATTTCTTGAGTTTTTCTCAAAAGTCTCTTCTTGTGTCTTCATGATTGTTTGCTCTCTTATCTCTATTTTTCATAGATAATTATCATTGTGACTTGGTTATACAAATGTATTCCCTTTGGTCCTTATCTCCTTTTACCATGTGATCAGTTAGTAAATAATGCATCTCATTATACTTTCATTATACTGGTCCACCTTTGAATTTATTTTTTCTTGATTTCTTTTTTGAAAACTAAGCATATACATGATTGAGACTTAAGATCAGATGCTCATTTAATATTAAGCCTAAGTGTCCTAGTTAGTCTTTGTCTTTGGTTACTTAACTTCCTTTATCCTTAGCCTAAACGTCATTCATTTGTATCACTACATATCTCATGATTGGTCATTCCAAATCCATATGGAAGAGGAATATTCAAAAGCCATAAAAAGTTAAAACCCAAGTCATTAAACAAAAGTCAATGATATACAAGGAAAAAATATTCTTAAAAATCAAATCACACAAAAAGTTGTGATTCAAAGCACATATCCTTCTTCTAGTTGAAGTTCAAACTATATAATTGGCCTCATAGTAGAGTCAAGGTCCTTTGGGGTGTAGTAGGCTAGTAGATTAGGAAAGGAGAATAAAAAAATCTTTTAGTGCTACCTAATTTCTCACACAAGTACCCAATCTTTGTAGTAGACTGATGGTTATGTAAAGGGTCCTAAATAATAGGGAGCACATCATGGAAAGGTAGGTCCATTTTAATTTTCCTTGTACCAATCTAACCTCATGAGTCGATCTTAGTAGAATGCTTATATGCCTACAAAGCTTTGTGTATATAGTGAATAGGTTTCCTTTTCAAATTTATGGTCATTAGTCGGTTAGTGTCTTCTCATGTCCTTAGCATGCCTCCTATCTTCTAAGGTCTTCTCATAAGATGCATAAGTCTTTCTTTTTACATTCCATTTTTCATTCCTTATATCCCTCTTATTTCCTCTTCACAAATATTGTTTTGTCTATTGATCACTCCCCTTGGGATTTAATTTGTGATTTTCTTTTTAAGACCATGGATAAGACTTGACGTTCCTCATAAATTACCACATTTTTCCTTCTTATTACCCACATCTTTTGTTACCTAATTTTTCCTCTATCTCAGTGGTGTTCTCTTTGTGAGTTTATTTGTAAGATCATGGATAGGACCCAACATTCGTCGATTTTTTTTCCAATAATACAATTCATAAACAAAATTACATGTGTCAAATATGAGATAAGATGTGATTGATTATGAAGTTACACATCATTGACATGCTTCCCAGCTTGATTTAGTGTGTTTTATGCTTACTTCATTTTTATTTTGCTCTTATTTTTTTATTTTATGAGTGTATGTAAGAATGCAACCATTTCTTGAGTTTTTCATATTTCCCAACTTGAATTAGTGTGATAAATTTAAGATCAATCTTTTTTCCAATTTTATTTTTTTCTTATACTTACCAACACGATTTAGTATAATTGATTGACTTAATTAATTTGTTTTTATACTATTTATGCCATTTTACATACCTTCCATTTTATTACATTGTTTTCATACTTATCAACATGATTTAGTGTGATTTTACTTGTTTTAAATTGGTGAAAAAATCTTTCACTTTGGTTTAAAAACAAATTTCTTTTTACCATCTTGTTTTACCATACCTTGGTTATTTATACTTAGTCATTTTCTTGTTATTACACATTTCCTAACTTTAAATAGTGTGTATCACATTTTTGATTCATTATATTTTACCATGTCATTTTTGCCTATTTATTTTTAACCATGCATGTGTCCTATTGGTTGAATATTTTGTCGATCAGCGTACTAATAAACAAAATAGGTCTGATCAGCCAAAGTAGGAAGATTAGTCATCCAAATGTGTAGATTTACCACATCAGAAGGGGACCGATCTCTCCTCTCATCAAGGGAAGGTTCCCTATAGATAGGCTATATATATATATATATATAAATAGAAAATAATACTCAAGGGTAGGACAAACCATCCATCTCTCTTTCTTCAGAGATGATGTGTGCAGATCAAAGGAGAAACTCAAGGAAAATGATAGAAATCACTCCTCTTCTTTTAAAAGTACTATTCAGAAAACCATAATAATACTCCTAGTAGTAATAGCAAAATGTAACAAAGGATGTAATAACCAACAAATCAAGATGTAGCACAAAGTCTATGCCTAAATTTCTCAAGAGTAAGATACGAAGGACAATGAGAGCACAAAGTCACCCCAAGGTCCTTTACACAAAAATGAAAAGAAAACACACTAAAGGCAATTATGGGGGCACAAAGTCTCTCCATAGTTGACTCTTTAGGACACCTTCTTGACTACTATCACTAATTTTTCTTGTTGAATTAAAGGAATAGAAGACATATTAAGGAAAAAGACATAAGAATAGTTTCCTCAACAACAAAGATATTACAACACAAAGTCTGAAAAACCACTTGCTTTCTTATTCCAATAACAAAATATGATAAACAAACTGAGCTCAAAGTCTTAGAAGTGTCTTTCAATTTGGGTAGAGTTACGTTTTGATTGTCAAAAAGAGATATATTTACAATAGAAGAGAGTCCCTTATATAGCCTCTTCAAGAAGGACTCGAGAACAGTAACACATCATGTTGCATTGGATTTTATTAAGAAGATAGGCTGGAACTTAGGGGCATTTACCCAGTTGATTTTATCAATGTAGAGAAACAAGTCAAGCTATTGAAGGTTTGCAACTTTCAATGTCCACCTGGTGATCTGATCATACCTTCATCATTCCTCCTTTTCTGGTTAATTGAATCAGGTCCTAGATTTAATTTGTTGTTCTGTTCTTTCCATGCTTTCTACTAGTCTTAGCCTTAAAGCCTATAAATGCATTTGGGTCTATAGATTACAATGATCAATGGCTATTTTTTGAGCTTTGAAATTGATGTTCATGTGCGTATCACCACATTTTCAATGGCTAGTTCCTTGTATTGAATTTGATGTCTTTAGACGCATCACTCCTTGGTCCTTCTTTGGCTTTTCTATTTAGCACTTTTTTGGAAAGAAACTGCCCTTTTAGGCCTTAATAAATGATCTTTGAATGGCCTTTAAGATTCTTGTTTTACATCTTCCTGAAGGGAAGGTGACCCTTTAGCTTCGGGGAAGTGTCCTTCTATTCGGCAGTAGGAAGTCCCCCACAAGGGCACCTACTCTTCGGGGTCCTTCGACAGCCTTTCACGGGTTTCTTGTGGGCATTTTCCTCAGACAAATTCACGTGGGCAAAAAGTCCACAAAAATTTCCCGCAGACAAAAAGTCCATGGAAAATGTTCTTATCACTTTTGTCTTGGTTATTTCTTCAGGCTTTTTGCCCGCAGCCGCTTCTTGAATTCTTTCAGACTTTTTGTCTGAAGGAATTCCTTCAAACAAAAGTCTAAAAGAATTATTATTGTCTACCTTAAACAAAATTTTTGAAGGAATTTACCTTTGTGTCCTTCTTCAAAAATAACCCTTCTGAAGGGTGTTTTTGTCGACCAAGTGCCCTCCGTAAGGGCACTTATCCTTTGGGAGGCTCTTTGAACTTTTACATTGGATCGCTCCTTTGAACCAAGCTATTGAACCACTCTATTGAACCAAGGCATTGAACCACTCTGTTGAACTAAACATTGAATCAAGCTAATGAACCAAGCTTTGAACCAAAATGGTTCAAGCCGATGGTTCAATTGAATGAACCAAGTCGATGAACAACTCCGTTGAACCATAAGACATTGAACCTCTTCATTGAACCAAGGCTTTGAACCAAAATGGTTCAAGCTAATGGTTCATTTGATTGAACTGAAGTGATGAACTAAACGTTGAACCAAAAGATGTTGAACCAACCGTTGAACCAAGTTTTGGTTCAACGGTTCAAACAAAGCCTTGAACTGACTGATGAACCATTTGATTGAACCAAAGGATGAAACAAAACATTGAAACAAAGTGGATGAATTGATTGAACTAAAAGCATTGAACCGATTGGACCTTGAACTCTTTGAACCTTTGAACCAAAGTGTTTTAATGGTTCAAGCCTCTTTTGCTTGAATGCTTGCTGATAGACATTTTTGATTGAACCAAGGCACTGAACCAATCTTGAAAATGACCAAGTGTTAGAAATTAATTCTTTTGGTTGAACCTGCCTATAGAACTTATGAAGCCCATTGAAATGAATCTGCCTGCATAGTCTATAGAAATCAAGTTTGTAGAAATCAAACAGTAAAGCCAAATGAACTTGGCCTGTAGAGTTTGTAGATTTTCTCTTCCTGCAGAGTCTGTAGATTTTCTCTTCCTAGAGAGTTCATGGATTTTCTCTTCCTACTGAGTCTATAGATTCAAGCCTACAAAGTTTGTAGATTTAAGCCTGCAGAGTCCGTAGATTTAAGCTTGCAGAGTCCGTAGATTTCTGAGAAGCTTGAAAAATGAGGAATTTGAATGCCCAAGACAAATTTTGAAAAGGGAAGAGATAATTTTGGTCTGTAGGATCTAAATAGTTCAAATGTTGTCCCAAAAATGAGTGATATTTTTTGGGGGACAACATGTCTACATAATGCTATAAAAGAAGCCACATCTCATATATTTCCTATAACATATACAACAATAGCTAAATACATGTGCTAGAAAGAAATATGTCCCAAGTATCCATAACTAAAACCATAATGATGACAACATACATAATCAACATCAATATTCCAAAATGATACATCATATCTATGTATCTCATGATTTTTTGATACAATGAGTATAACCATATATAATGCTCTAGCTCTATGGTTGGGATCCATCTTGTCTACCTTATGGCCTAGCCATGTTAACTATCGAGGGCTCAATCTGACTCCTCCAAAATGTATGCTATAAAGAGGCCATCTAGGATCTCAATATATCTACCTATCCCTATAGATATGCCACATGTGCTTGTACCTATGCCAACTAGGCTAAGGTTGCCATGTGTGTCGCTCTCTCTTACTCTTACACCTATGTCATATGGGTCAAGGTCACTATATGTGCCTATGTCATATAAATCACTATCTCTAGATACATAGATCTCTCCTCTACTAGGGCCTACCATTCCCATATTTTGCATGCACCCATGTCTACTTATGGCTACATCCTCTTTATCTATGCTTGTATCTACCTTGCTACCTCTCCACCTAATTTGAAACAACTCATCTAATCTAGTGAAGATGGTACCCTAAGGTCCTCTAATGTATTAGGGTCATACCAATATAGAGTATCATTCAAGACATCATGGAGTGATCCCCTCACAAGGGACCCCCATCTCTCCTCATTCTTAGCTATGCCTACAAAATCACACCCAGATAGATATTAGATCACTATTGTATCTCACAATATCTATCCATCTCTAGTCTCTATTTCAAATAAAAACTTAAGAAATAATTTAATAATCTTTACTACCTATCTTTGTGTTAGAAACTATGGTCTCACCATCCACATGACCACTTAGCATAGTCTCTCCATCCATGTAACCTCCTCTTTATGTCACCTCCTTAGCTCAAATCTAGTTTTCATGGCTTGTATACACCTCAACATACACCTGAGTGACCTCTCTATCATCCAACTCTCCTCTTTCTCACCTACTAGGTCATCAAGGATGATGATAGTCTACACTCTCTCTTACTCCTGATACCTCTATTGACGTCATGTCCTCAATGGTTGTAGCTCATCTCACTATGGAGCTAGTGGCGGTATCTTTGGTACCACTACCTCTACACCTATCTCCTCTTGCTCTATTCCTTTTCATGTTCATCTAATCCATGGTCAATCTAATATGGTTTTAGCATCAACCTCATCACTAGTGGCACTCATCCCTTCCTCCCCCATAACTCTCTCAGATGTTGAGCTTGCTAGTCAGGCATTAATATTAGTGTTACTAAATGAGATAAGCCCATTTTTCCTAATACTCATGCTACTAGATGTGATTTTCTCCACTAGGTATAGTGTTCAATCACCTCTATCCTCATTGTAGCTAGTGCAACTATGTCCCAACTTGACCATGTAGTCGTTATATGCCCATATAGCTACCACATTACGTTTACACATCTTATGGACTATAGAAATGGTATATGGGGCATGACTTACACTACCTAGTCCTCTCTCTATCTTTGAACTCAAGGAAACCTATCATTGACCATATGGGGTAACCCACTTGACTAATACATGGGAAACCTCTCATATATCCATGCCATCAGTAATATGATTGGTCATATCAACTTCTACCCTCTAAACAACACCTCATACATATCATGCATGAGCTAAACCCAAATGATAGAGCTAAGATCATATAGTAATCCATCATCTAGGATCATCCTAATCAAGGCTACCATAAATAGTGGTACCTTAATTTTTGACTTGTGACATAGCACTCACTGTGTCACAAGTCTTATCATAACCTTTTAGATATCCAAAATTTGTGATGTATATACCTTGAACATACTAACTCTCTTACCCACCAATGTCATTTCTAATCCTATAGCCCACATGGATAAGGCTTTCCTCTCCTCCATGTTGTCTGGTATACTTGTAGTCACTAGTTCTCCTACTACCAATAGTCTTAGGATGGCATGCACATCCTCCAAAGTGATAACTACCTCTACCACATCCCCACCCACTTCACATTTAAAGGTGTTAGTTAATCATTCCTAACATCTAAGGAACATGATTAATAGATCCATGCTTAGGGGAATCCTACACATATTAGATATCCCTCCTAGGCCTACAAATACTAGCCTAGCTCTATCTCATATCATCAAACACTCTAGTAGATTTGATAGCCATGACGCATCTACTAATCTCCAAAACTTAGGTCATCTCTACAACCAAGAAACAATAAAAGATGTGTTAAATCCTCCATGTCATGTATAATCACAATACATTCTTTTTACAATTTTAATAAAAAATAAGCCTAAATTACTTTAATTAATTCATTTTTACCTATCTTTATCCTACTTAATCTTTTTTCCCTTGGTCATTTCAAGACATTCTAGCCTTCTTTCAGCCTTTTGCATGCATTTCCATACTATTCTAGTTCTTTGGTCAACCTAGTTTGAACAAAATTTCCCTATTTTTGGCTTGGTTGACTTAAAAATCTAAGTCAACCCTCTTCTTTTCCCTCCCTATTACGACACTATCATTTTGGACATTTTAGATCAGTTGGTATAACTGTACTAGGTTGGTAGTCTATAAAACATATAGGGTCAACACATACCTACTGGGTCTACAATATGGATTTTGCCCATTTTTAGTCTATTGGGTTGACTGGGTTGACTGAGTTGTTTTGACTACTGACCCCTTGCATTTTACTAAAAAAGTACCTTATGGAAATTTTCTTCCTAATTCCTTCAAACCCATTTGGCTAATTGGTTTTTCCTAGCTATAGAAGCTAATTTGGATTCATTCTAACATCTATAAATGCTCAAAATTACTTTTTTCTAAAAATACACTTAACTCATTAAAATACTCCTAAAATTGGGTTAAGAGTCATAGTTTCATACTTATAGTGCACCCGATATTGTTCCTGGAGCTCTCCCTCATCTAGCTTATTGTCTCCACACCATCCTAGATCGTTTGGTCTCTAGAGCTATTTTTATCTCCTTCACAAGTCAAAATAACCAAATGACTTCTCTTTCCCCTATTTAAAAACACCTTTCAAAATTCAAAATTTTCAATTATTTTTAGGTAGATTATTTATTTTGTTGATATCTTTGTTTCTACTCATCCATTTTTAAAAACAAAAAATATATTAGATTCATGATGACATAGAAAATATTTTCCACTATAATATGCCTATTTTCCAAAAATTTCAATTTTTGGCTATTTTTTGCACTAACTTCTATAGGTTCACCTAGTGTTCTTCACATTGGACATCTCCACATCTATTGTAGTCTACTTATTTATCTACAACACTAAGGTAAGTAAAGGTATGTGTTTTTTAATTCTATCCTTTTATTTATCTTATTTGTTGCTTACTGTACTTTACTTAGCATTAGTGTTGTGTTTTATCATGTTCTATTTCCTAAAGCACCATCCCATGTTGTACTCACATGACACGTGATGAGATTCAAGTAGGGAATATGTATACACATAATATTTTTTAACTTTTATTGATTATTGACACTTTGTATCTTGTAAAAACCCATCGAGTCTCAGTCTCTTTGAGGGCACATCTTAAGGGGTGCATCAAGAAAGGGGTGGGAAAACCATTGGTGCTTTGTAAGATTGTTGTCCCTTTTTCTACTTTCCATATACACACTTGTCTCCTAAAAACCATTTACCTTAAGCTTATTCGTATTTGTTATACCCATTCCAAACATTTGTCATGATTTTTCCTTCTTGTTCTTGCCTTGACCCCCTTTCACTAGTTGACTATACTAGGTCGATTGGGTTGATCTTGTATAGTTATCAGCCTCTAATTACTATACAAGGTTGACCCTATACTGTTTAGGGGTGTTTTTCACTTGGAGTTTCATTAGCCCTTCGGCTAACCTAGCTCGGGACCTAGTGATTTATCTCTTGAAAACATATAGGGTCGACCCTATATAGCCAACATAATTGGAAGGATTTTGGGTAAGATCCACTTATATATACAAGTTCATTTCCAACCATTTGAAAAGAGAGATGTGAATAAGAATAAGTGTGAATGAACATTTAATTATTGACCATTATACTTGAGGAGTAAAGCTTAGGGTTCCATACTTTCTTTGGAGATACAGATCTTGTCTTATGGAGAAGTATTTTGGATTCATAGATAGGTTGTGTAACCTAGAGCTGATTCATCTTTGTTATTATTACATACCAAAATAATCTCTTGCAAAAAAACCTGGCCAAGGGAGAGATTGAGGCTTGACAAGTTTGTCTTCAAGGTAAGTATTCCTAACTTTATTTCTCATTTGTAAGAGTAGATAGATAATATAGTTGTGCTTATCTCCCATGCATTATAATTATATATACATTGATGTGAATATATGTCTTCTATGCATGTTTAGTTTAGTTTGTTTTGTTTCTAACCTCAACTTTGTGTCACAAGCTTTGGTGAGCACTAGATTAGATTTATTTTCGTGTTTATTAGAATAGAGTGAACATTAAATCAAGGAATCTTTTAGTGTTATTACATGATTTTGTTATACTTTATGATTTAAAATTCTTCCTAGCATGGTCTATTGTGATAAATGATCCCCAATACTAGCAGATCTCCATATTGGACATGCTCCTGCTTAACAAATATATTACCAATCAAAAGTGTAGGTATGCTCTATATTATCTAAGCTAGGATTTTTTAATAGACATGATGTATTTTTTATTTCAAAAAAAACATACCCTATCTCTTTAATCTCCCATGCTATGCAATTATATAGTTGCAAGCTTCCAAAGTTGACCTCTCAAGCTCTCCAAGGCATTTTGTGCACCTTATCATGTTCTCAAGTCAAGAAGTGGTATTTTTGTGGCCTCCTTTACAAACCAAATTTTATAAAACACCTTATATATCCCCATGAATAGGTTTAAATTCTTTATAATGTCTACCTATCCTTATAAATGGTATTGGCCCTCCAATTAGGCTTTAGGGCTAGACTAAACCTAAAGGACTTGACTATGTTTCATTACTTACCAATATGTCTAAGTGATTATTCATGATTGTGATGATTTAACTATATTTTATCATTCTCAACACATCTACCTATATCTCCTTTAATTGATTCCATAGTCTACAACTCATTTCTCTAACCTTTTCATGGTAACTCTATAAGATATAACCTTCTGGGAGTGCCCTCTATCTAAGAAAAAATAGAGGGTGTTTCCCCTATTAAATTAGGTATAAAAAATATATGAAGAGATTAAATAGGTCATAGAGACCATATTTACAAATTTTTATGCTTTAGTCATATCATTAGCACCTCCAAACATCTCGATAACTAAAATAGTCTTCTATGTGACTCACTGACTGTAGGGTTTTGTGTGCTGATTATAGGTGTTCTTAAAAAGCCATTCTTTCCATATTTACATGATATGTGAATATTATAATATTTTTAATACCACTATTCAGGGTCTTTTCAATCATATTCCTCAATACATTTTCTAAATTTCTCAATGTAAACCCTTCATTTGGATAGGCCTAGTCGATAGTTAACTGTGCACTATGTTGCTTTACTTAGAAAGTTATACCTATAGGTGAATATTTCATAGTTATGCCTTATATTATTGATATACCATCTTATTTAAGTCATTAATATTAATTAAGAATATTTTTACCTATCCTTATCATGCACATGTTAGGCCAACTTCCAAACTACCATGTTCTAGATCACTTTCATATTACAGTCAACTAGATTTGAATATTTTTGGAGAAAAAGAGGACCTACATATGAATTTAAACTCTTAGTATCACACATATATATTTCCATGTATGTAAGTGATTTTTTTTGGGATTTAATGAATGCTTCTTCTTTCTTTCCAAGGAATTTGATTAGATCTATAACTATTGTTATCTCTATCATATCCATTTGATGTTCTTTAAACTACAGATTAGGAGTGATAACAACTACCTCAATATTTCCATATTCTTGGGCATGATGTGATTTATATTTGGGATTATTAGTCTTGATTTCCTTTTATCCCACCACATATATAAATTAATCAACATTATACTAAGGTGTTAGTTTCTCCTTGAATACAAAGAGTTCTACCTTGACTTAATTAGGCCTCTCTATAACTGTAAGTTATTTATTAATATATTGATGTTCATATTAATTCATAATATGACACTCTTTTCCATGCTTGGTGAGACAATAAATAACCTACCATTAGTCTTATCAACAAACTTGACATTAGATAAGTAATATTTTTGAGGAGTCTTACCCAACTAATCAAATTCTTGACATATGGTATTGAACCTCTGCCATAGGTCATCTTCTTCATCATGAGTGCCATCTTCAAGGGATGATTCATAAAATGTAGGAATGAATACATCATACTTCTCATAATAGTGATTTATCATGCTATTAAATCTATAATCATCATATAAATGAATCAAATAGTTACCTTTAACTGCTTGTGAGAAGGAGTGCTCAATAGTTACCTTAGCTTGCTCAAATTCTCCTTCATGGATGATATAGGTGCCAAGGTCAGTTTAGTCAAATTATGTATATGGATCATGTTCATAAGCATCTATACCATAGTAATATAGAAATATTTTAGCTGTACCTTAAATCTTGGAATAAGCACCATCACCCAAATTTGACTAATATTTCTCATTGATTACATAATTTAAATTTGAACTTGCCTCTACATAAGGTTCAATGTGGAATATATAAAGTGGATAAGTCCCTATGTTCACCTTTGTTCCATATATTTTCTTGAAGGCTAGGAAGGACCAATTAGATAAGATTTAACCTCCTATATTAGTTATGAAATATCTTGAATGATAGATTACAAATGAGTAGGTAAGTTCATAACAATAATGTCTTAGAGGATGGGGAAACTAGGACAACCATGAAAAAAAATATTCAACCCTTTGATCAACCCTATTGTATTATTAGGTGTACCATATAAATAAATCAATAATTTTATATGTGGTTCATACTTTAGTCCAAATTTATTAGCTACAACTTTGGGTATCATAGATGTAGAGGCTCTAATATAACCTATGTAGTTATAAACTAGTTTGTCACCCACAATGAGAGTGAGGCAGAAAGGTGGAGGATTCTTAGCTTTGGTAGATGGTTAAATAATGCTGTTAGGGTCATTTTTAAGAGATACATTAACATGAAAATTTATTTAAGATGGAGGACTAATATGGATAGTGGACACCTATTTTGCAATATCTATTTTTGGCTAGGCATATGAAGGACATCCCAAAAGGAAATGGATGCCATGACATTATTTAATGAATCCACTATGTTTAGGGTGGAAGTACTTGATTTTTTTGAGTCCTTAGAGTTAAGGAAGTGTTGGTATCTTTAGGAATAGAATCACTTTGGATAGACCATACCACATTTTTATTTGGAGGAGATGCAGGGGTGTTAGGGACTACCATGCTTAAAGTTATGATTTGATGCCTTGTAGGAGGATTAGATGAACTTGTAGGAACATTATTATCACCTCCTAATGCCTTTATTTTATATATTTTATTGTATAAAATAGAAGTTCCTTGGTTGAGAATAAATGTGTCTTCAACTAAAAGGTTGGTGAAGCTTTCTCCTTGAGGATGCCAACCTCCACTTGCTTACATTAGGACCTCATCTTCTACTAATAGGAGAGGAGTGACCCCTCCTTAAGAAACTAGATATTTTTCTTATCCTTAATTTGAATCCATGAATTAGCCTTGTTTCCATTCTTCTCCTTGGATCAGATTTTTATGCACTGGTACCATCTCTCTTGTGTTGGTGGTAAAAGTAGGATTATACACATTGGTAGGCCTATTGAATTTAGGCTGACCTTGACATCTTCTTCTCCCATATTTTTGACCAAATTTCTAATGATATTGATAGGGGTTTTGATGAGAACCTTGTTTCTTATTGACTTAACTATTTTGAGCCTCTAAGGATTGGTATCTTGTCTTAAAGAAGTTAGAATTTGCCTTTCAATCAATTGCATATTATGCCTACTTACAAGCAAACTTTGACTTAGCATTTACATTAGGAAATTGGACAGTGTTTGGAAAATTATAAGTAACATTAGGAAATAGAGGAATAAACACTTTTGGAGGTAACTTTCTTACTTGAATGAGACCATTATTATCTCTAATGGTAAGGTCATATGCTTCAGGCAAAGTGAAACCACCCATGGATTGTATCATGATGGAAATATCAATATCAATGGCTCTCAAGTATGTAGGAAAATTAAAGATAGCAGGTGATTAGTGTTATGGGAGGAGGTAACTTATGCCAAGTCTTTTGGAACCTCTCATTGAAGTCATGCATTATTTACTTAGGGTCTCTTTGGATCACAATGAGTTGATGAATGAGTAAAGTTTGGCCACTCTCATCCTCAAATATTGAAGTTATCAACACTCCAAAGTCATCCCATGTTGTGATGTAACCACCAGGAAAATTCATATAAAAATCAAGTGATTTCTCTCTAAGGGACATGGAAAGGAGTCTAATGGAAATCTTGACCTCAGTGACATTGTGTAAACTACAAAAATTAGAGACATCCTTGATGTTTTCACTAGGAGTAACATGGCCTTCACCATTAAATGTAGGAACACTCTTTATAACATTAGGGGGAATGTCATCATAGGCATCAAGATGAATGTTTCCTATCCATGTTTTCTTCAATATCCTCCTCACTCTCTTGGTATTCTTAGCTAGTAAAGTCCTCTTGCTCTTCAAAGGGTAGAATAGGATGAGGGTATTGAAATTCAAGGGGAAGTTCAGGTTGAAGAAGTGGATTGATAGGAATGAAAACTCTACTAGAAGATGACCTAATAATGAGTGTGAAGTAAAAACACAAGAATATGAAAAAAATGGTTCACAACAATATTTTACCTTGAATGGAGTTACCAAATGCTGAGTAGCACACCAATATGTAGTTGATGTTGTCAAGACCAACATTCACCTTAACAAGTTGTCTTGAGGATAGTGGAACCCATTGGGCATGATATAGCCATTATCAAAAAAAAATTTCACCATAGAGGATGTTTTTAAAGCATATTATATATTTTGGAAACATTGGAATAATTATCAGTATGTGGGTTTACCCATAGTAGAAGTAGATGTCTAGGTTTAAGGGCTACCTCCCTGAATTGGTCTTGAAGTGCTTATCACCTATGCTAACTAGTTGTTTATGGGAAAAGGGACATAAATATGTATTAAATAAAGATAATATAAGGGTTGATGCACCATGAAGGTATATACTATGCTATAAAACTTATTTCACTAAGAAACAAGACATACAAATTAGCTTCAAGTTATAAGATATTCTAACATTAGTATTTCAATATAAAAGGGATATGCATATAAAAACTCAAGTTAAGTGGAACACAGGGTAGAGTTCACACTCTAAGGAAAATTTTACACTTTAAGGGATCAAAACACACTATTTACACTCTATATGACCTATTATAATGAGAACTCCTTACACTAGACATGAAATAATAAGAAGAAGCAAGGATAGAAACACTAGAAATCACAATTTATCACTTTGCACACTTAGACAAGATGTTTGTGAACTCAATTAAAAGATTTATTATATTATTCAAAGATAAATTACAACATAAAACTAGTATGGATTCACCATACATGGTTTGGAATTATGAAACAAGAGCCAAAATGGCTAGTACTTATAGAATATGAGAGAAGAGAGAGAAGAATGAAGTCCAAGAGTCATAAGAATACTTGTCAAGCTGAGAGGAGTTATGTTTTTAGGATAATGTAATATGGAATAGAACATTAAAGGTATTTATGGAAAAATGTCTCTCAAATCATGAAACTCCTTCAAATGTGGTGTAGGACTCTTTAATTGCTTGTTTGGAAACTACCTTCATCATTTAGCCTTCCTTGAATGCTCCACAGTAGGCTAGGGATACATGATATATATTCACTATGAGTCAGGGGTTATAAAAAAGATCCAAAATGAATTGAATGTGTCCCTAGTCAACAATATTCTTTTATACAAGTTTTATCACTACTTGCAGTCCTAACCACCCTTATTTCACTCATCCTTCACACTTGGCACCAAGGTGTGTTTTAGTTTCTCAAACTAGTTCATAAAGAGGGTGATGTGACACTTGTCAAGAGTCCTCCTTTCCTTATATTCATTAGGAAAACCTTAAAAGGATTCCCAATTGAATTTATCACCTTCTCACTTGGTGATCATCCCTTCATTCACTATGCTAGTTTGGACTAGTTGAAGTGAAGGTGTTAACATAGATAATTATGAGCTTTAATGAAGTAAGAAATGGATATGAGGAGTTAGGTTAGGCCCCATTATATTTCCCAAAGTGATACTAACATTTTAAAACCATTATGTACCAATAAAACATAAAAATCTATCAGGAAAATCCATTTTACACCATGTTTGTACAAGTAGGGTAGGAGCCAACTTAATGGGAAGGAGCCCTGTTGTAAGTATAAATTGTTTCCTTGACCAAACTAGCTCATCTAAATGCCTTTCCTTCTTCATCTTTCCCATCAGGTCCTTATCAAGGGTTTTAGATGGTTTTAAGTATTTTTATCCCTTACCACTAAATCCTTATTTAGGACCTTCTTAAATATACCTTAGTTCCTTGATATCCCATGCTATGCATCCATACAGTTGCAAGCTTCCAAAGTTGACCTCTCAAGTTCTCTAAGGCATTCCATACACCTTGTCATGTTATCAAGTCAAGAAATGGTATTTTTATGGAATCCTATATAAACCAAAGGTTCTTACACACCTTATATCTCCTAATGAATAGGTTATAATTCTTTAGAATGCCCACCTATCCCTAGAAATGGTATTGGCCCTCAAATTAGGCTTTAGGCCTATACTAGACCTAAAGGACTTGATTGTGTTTCATTATTTACCACTAAATATAAGTGATTATTAATAACTATGATGACTTCCCTATGTTTTCTCAAGCTCAACACATTTTCCTACAACTCCTTGAAGTGATTCCATAGTTTGAAACTCATCTCTCTAAACTTTTCATGCTAAGTCTACATGATATAACCTTTTGGGAGTACCCTATATATGGTATATAATAGAGGTAAATTACCCTATTTACTCAAGAATTAAAAATATATGAAGATATTAAATAGGTCTTAGGTACCATCTGTACTAATTTTTAGGGTTTAGTCATATGATTAGCACCTCCAAACATCTCAAAAACTAAAACAGACTACTGTGTGACTCACTAACTACAGAGTTTTGTGTGCTAACTATGGGTGTTCTTAAAAACACATTATTTCCCTATTTACATGATATGTGAATCTATTGAGATGTTTAATACCACTGTGGAGGGTCCTTTAAAACATATTCATCAAGACCTTTTCCAAATTTCTCAATGTAAACCCTTTATTTGTATAGGCCTAGTTGATAGTCAATTGTGCATGATGTTGCCTTACTTAGAAAGTTATACCTATAGGTGGATATTGAATAATTAGGCCTTGTATTATTTATCTACCATATTATTAAAGTCATTAAGTTTAAGTCAACATAGTTAAAGTTGTCCTTATCATGCACATGTTAAACCAACTTCCAAACCACCATGTTCTAACTCATTGTCATGTTACAGTCAACTATATTTGACCATTATTGGAGTAAAAGAGGTCCTATAGATGCATTTAAAATATTAGGACCTTGTGTATACCTAATTATATCTCTTTGAATTCCTATAACTCACTCCAATTAGCAAATTCTTATGTTTGTAGGTTTCCAATCTCTAAGGTTTATCTCATTAATATATGAGTACCTACAATCATGCTATAGGTGAATTTTGTTAAGGGAAAAGGCACATATGTAGTTGGTGATGTAGGTAAAACCCCTAAAATTCAACCCTCCTTGATGTTATTAGAATCATAAACTCCTCTCTCACCTCAATAAGATTACCTACCACGAGAACATGATCCTAAACTACCACCTTAGACTATAAAGTCACTTAAAGTTCAAATCATTATAGTGAATATTGAAAACTTGTAGTGAAGAGTTTCATGAGTTAAGGACCTTCTAGAATTATGCCCTATTAGCCAAACCACTCACTTTATTTTTCAAGGTAGTACCATATATGAGGGCTACATGATGGAGTCACTTAGTCTTGTCTAGACCTCCTATTACACTATTCCATGACAACACCAAATCTGGCCAAGGTTTTATTTTGGAGGTTTTAAGGTAATTGATCCCTAAAACTCACTCTCTACATATGTACGTGACTCAAGTCTGGATACCACTAAATAGTTTAAACATTAATTGTCATGGTATCTCAAACTTCTCAAGACCTTAAGGAAGATCTCCAACATGTTCAAACTCTTCATTCAACACCTTTAGGCCTCTATAAGAGCCACTTTTAGGTGCACAGACAATATATAGGGTAGTGAATATGGAATAATGACACTAGACAGGCATACAATCAGTCTTAAACCCTCTACCAAATCAAATGGATATTTTAAACATTGAAAGAGTGCAAACCATTTCAAAAGATTCATTTCCACCTGATTAGTATCCCTTAGGGCACCTATAAGTATACATTAGACTATATAACTATGTATAGAGTTTACCTTGATTGTCATAGTCTAGCATATACCATTTGGAAAAATTATATTGTCTTATTATTCAAGAGTGTGTTTAAACTCTTGGTAAACTTCATTACATCTCTATTAACATTCTCAACACTTCAAAACACCTCATTCAACTGACTGTCTATGACAATCATGTAAGAAGTTGATTGTGTTGGTCCTTCTTGACTACAACTCAATGGATGATCTCCTTTGAGACTGAGATTCATAAGGATAGGTGATTTATATGACTTTAAAATCATATAATACTCATTTTAAACCATTATAAGTGAGGAAAATGTCTGTAGTTGAAGAAACCTACTTGTAACCCCATTAGTGCACTCAACCTACAGTTTGAGAAGTTTGACCTTAACAAATCACCTCCAAATATGAAAAAAGGATGTAAACCATGAAATAAGGAATTCCACATTCTATATAATCAATTTCACTAATTGGATTGTATGTATCATCTCAAAAAGAATAAAACCTATAGGGTGTGGGGATCAACATGGAAATTGAGACAAACAACTTTTAAAGGATGGTTCATAAAGCATGGTCAACCAATATTTGAAATCATACCATGAAAATGAAGTATACAAAGTGTAATATATACCACTTAGATAATTTTGCCTAAAATGTCTCCTACTAGTCGTACCATTAGAAGACCTGTTGACCAGTTTTGCATGTCTAGTAAAGTGATGCAGAAGTGAAATGGTTTTAGTATATTTTTGATGTTTCCAAACATGTAAATGGATTTAGGGAAGTTTAAGATTAATTATAAAATCTTTATACATGTTCACACTCCTTTAGACACCATACAACTATCAAAACCTCCTCTTTTTCAATTATTTTCTTGATTTTAGTTAGGAACATACACATTTTAAATTATAACTGACATAAATGACAAGGATATGACATGAAGGACATTAAAATATATTTTTTAACACTTTATATATATATATATATATATAAAAATAGTACCACGTTCATTAATGACTTAATTATGACCCCCAAGTGACATGAAATGACTTTAGACTAGATTAGTCTATGACCAAGGTTAATAACTAATTAGATAACATAAAATAAGATCATTTCACACCTTATTACATCCTAATATACCCATATATAAGTTTTGGACTATAGGGGGTTGAATTATTTTGACTTGTGGTCAAAATAGTCAACATTCTTAGCGATTTCCTTGGGGTGGTATGCTTGTTATACCAAGACTAGTAGCCTAATCCTATCCATTTGACCATGGATTCACCTATGCACAAGTTTAAAAATAAATTTTAATTTAAAACCAAACTAAAAAATAAATGAAGGACACACAAAATAAGACACATCAAAGGAAACAAACTTATGTTCTCAAGAACACTTATGGAACACACTCACACTTGAAAGAAAGACACACACACACACCTAATGTAATATTTATAAGACCTCAATCTTGATGTGAAAAAAATATTACCATTATTTAAATATGGTAAAATATGGTTCCTCTTTCATCTTTTTCACTCCATGGAGGTAATTTATCATGTGAAGCATGCTCATCATTAGTCACTTGACTAGGTAGATGGTGAAATGACTTACCATACCTATATCTCCTCATGTATGAAAGTGAGTTGCTTTGAAATTTCATGAATTATTCTTATTTCCTTCCAAGGAATTTTATTTTATCTACAACTAATATTATCTCTATCATATCCATTTGATGTTATTCAAACTACAAATTAGGAGTGATAATAACTACCTCAATTTTTCCATCTTCATGGGCATGATGTGATTGATGTTTGGGATTATCAGGCTTGACCTCCTTTTGTCCCATCACATTTGGAAATGACTCAACATAATAATAATGTGTTATTTTCTCCTTGAACACAAATACTTCTACCTTAACTTCATTAGGCCTCTTTACGACTACAAGTTCTTTGATAGTAGATTGATGTTCATCTTCATTCATAACATGACACTCTTTTCCATGCTTGGTTAGATACTCAATAACATAAAAATTAGGATTATCAACAAAATTTACATCAGATATGAAATATTTTTTAGGATAAGGAGTCTTACCCAACTAATCAAATTCTTGGGATATGGCATTGAACCTCTCCCATAGGTCATCTTCTTCCTCATGAGTGTCATATTCAAGGGATGATTCATCAAGTGTAGGTAAAAATACATGGTCCTTCTCATCATAGTGATTTATCATGATATTAAATCTATCATCATCATATAAATGAATCAAATAATTACCTTCAACTACTTGTGAGAAGGAGTGCTCAATAGTTACCTCAGCTTGCTCAAATGCTCCTTCATGGATGATATAGGTGCCAAGGTTAATTTGTTCAAAGTATGTATATGGATCGTGTTCATAAGCATCTATACCATACTCATCTATAAATAATTCACCTATAATTTCAATATTGGAATAAGCACCATCATCCATATTAGACTCCTATTTCTCATTGATTACACAATTTAGATTTAAACTTGCCTCTATATAAGGTTCAATGTGAAATCTAGCAAGTGGATGAGTCCCTATAGTCACCTTTATTCCACATCTTATCTTTAAGGATATGAAGGACCAATCAAATGAGAGGTAAGATCCTATTTTATCTATGAAATATATTGAAAGATAGATTGTAAAATGAGTAGGCAAGTCCATAACAATAATGTCTTAGAGGTTGGGGAAATTAGGACAATCATGCAAGAAAACCTTCAACCCTTTGATCAACCCTATTGTCTTATCATGTGTGACATATAACCAGATAAATCATTTGATATTCGGTTCATACTTTAGGCCCAATTTATTAGCTACAACTTTGGGCATCATATATATTGAGGCTCCACTATCAACTCGGTAATTATGAACTAGTTTGTCACCCACAATGAGAGTGAGGTAGAAAGTTGGAGGATCTCAGCTTTGGTAGATGGTTCCACAATTTTTTTAGGGGAATTGGTAATATATACATTATCATTACCATTTCTTGAAGATGGAGGACTAGCATGGATAGTAGACAACTATTTTGTAATATCCATTTTTGGCTAGACATATGAAGGACATCCCAAAGGGAAATGGATGCCTTGACATTATTTAATGAATGCACTATGTTTAGGGAAGAATTACTTACTTTTTATTGAGTCCTTAGAGGTGAGGAAGTGTTGATAACTTGAGGAATATAATCACTTTAGATAGACCTTACCAAATTCTAATTTGGAGGAGATGTAGGAGTGTTAGGGACTGCCATGCTTGCAGTCATGCTTTGATGCCTTGTAAGAGGATTAGATGAACTTATAGGAAAATTATTATCACCTCTTAACACCTATATCTTAGCTATTGTATTTTATAGAATAGAATTTTCTTGGTTAAGCATAAAGGTGTCTTCAACTAAGAGGTCAGTGAAGAGTTCTCCTTGAGGTTTCCAACCTCCACTTGCTTGCATTAGGACCTTATCTTCTACTAATAGGAGAGGGGTGACCCCTACTTGAGAAACTAGAGCTTTTTATTATCCTTAATTTTCATCCATGAATTATCTTTTTTGCCATTATTTTCCTTAGATTAGATTTATTGCCATTATTTTCCTTGGATTAGATTGTTATGAACCAGTACCATTTCTCTTATGTTGGTGGTAGAAGTAGGATTAGACACATTGGTAGGTATATTGAAGTTAAAATGACCTTGACCTCTTCTTCTTTCATATTTTTGACCAAATTGATGATGATATGGATATGGGTTTTGATGATCACCTTGTTGTATATTGTATTGCCTATTTTGAGCCTCTAAGGATTGGTATCTTGTCTCAAAGAAGTTAGACCTTGCCATCCAATAAATGGAATCTTATGCATTCTTAAGAGTATACTTTGAATTAGAATTTTCATTAGGAAATTTGGTAATGTTTGGAGCATTAGAAGGAACATTAGGAAACAAAGGCATAGACAATTTGGAGGTAATTTTATTTCTTGAATTAGGCCATTCTTAGCTCTAATGGAAAGGTCATATGGTTTGGGTAAAGTGAAACCACCCATAGATTGTAGCATGATGGAAATATAAATATCAAGGGATCTCAAGTATGTAGTAAAGACAAAGCTAACAAGTGGTCTCATGGGAGGAGGAAACCTATGCCAAGTCTTTTCGAAGCTCTCATTAAAGTCATGCATTATTTCCTTGGGGTATTTTTGGGTCACATTAAGTTGATGAATGATTGAAGTGTGGTCATTCTCATCCTCAAATATTAAAGTTAGAAACACTTCAAAGTCATCCCATGTTGTGATGTAACCACTGGGCAAAGTCATATACCAATAAAGTGATTTCCATCTAAGGGACATGACAAGGAGTCTAATGGCAATGTTGACCTTAGTGACTATGGAAACTACAAAAATTAGAGATATCCTTGATGTGTTGACTAGGAGTAACATGGCCTTCAGCAATGAATGTATGAAAAATCTTTATATAATTAGGGGGAATGTCATCATAGGCATCAAGATGTATTAGATTTTTAGTATTAAAGGTAGGGAAGGAATGTTTCCTAGCCATGTTTCTTCAAGCTCCTCCTCACTCTCTTGGTCTTATTGGATATAAAATTTCTCTTGCTCTTTAAAGGGTAGAATAAGATTAGGGTGTTGAACTTCAAGGGTAAGTTCAGGTTGAAGAGGTAGATTGATAGGATTGAAAATTCTACTAGAAGATGAACTAGTAAAGACTGTGAATTATAAGCATAATAATATGATAAAACAATGGTCCAAAACTAGATGTTATGTGTAATGGAGTCACCAAATGCTAAGTATCACACCAATATGTAGCTAATTTTGTCAAGACCAACATTCACCTTGACAAGTTGTCTTGAGGATAATGGATCCCACTAGACAGGGCGTAACTATTGTCAGAAAATATTTGAACCTATAGGAGTTTTTTCAAGAATCATATATATTTGGGAAACATTGGAATAATTATAGGTATGTGGGTTTACCTATAATAGAAGTAGACCTCTAGGTTTAAAGGCTAGCTCCCTAAATTGGTCTTGAAGTGCTTATCACCTATGATAACTAGTTACTTGTGGGTAAAGGGACATAAATATGCATGAAATAAATATAGTCTAAGGGGGTGATATACCATAAACATATACACTATGATATCATAATTATTTCACTAAGAAACAAGACATACAAACTAGCTTCAAAGTTCTAAGATATTCTAACATTAATATTTCAATATAGAGGTGATACACATAAGAAAACTTAGGGTAAGTGTACTAGAGGGCATATTTCACACTCTAAGGTCACTTTTACACTTTAAGGGACAAAAAAATAGTATCTAAACTATATATGACTTGTTAGAATTATAAATCCTTGCACTAGACATGAAAGGATAAGGAGAAGCAAGGATTGAAACACTAGACCTCACCATTCATCACTTTGCACACCTAGATAAGATGTTTATGAAATTAAAACAAGATTTATTATATTATTCAAAAGAAAATTAAAACATCAAACTTTTAGGTATTTACCACACATCATGTAGAATTATGCAACAAGAGCCAAAATGTCTAGTACTTATAGAATGTGAGAGAAGAGAGAGAAGAATGAAGACCGATAGGATAATGGAATATGGAATATACCATGCAAGGTATATATATATATATATATATATATATATATATATATATATATATATATATATATATATATGTCTCTCAAAGCATGAAACTCCTTTAGATATGGTGTAGGACTCTTTAACTCCTTATTTAGAAAATACCTTAATCATTTGGCCTTCCTTGAATTATCCATAGTAGGATAGTGATATATGATATCATTTAAATATGAGGGAGGGGTTAAAAATATGATACAACATGCATTGGATGTTTCCCTAATCATAAATATTCTTTTATCCAAGTGTTCTCACTGCTTATAGTCATAATCACCCTTATTTCACTCATCCTTCATAGTTGGCACCAAGGTGTGTTTTAGTTTCTAAGATAAGTCCATAAAGTGGGTGATGTAACACTTTAAAAGAGTCCTCCTACCCTTATATTCATTATGTAAACCTTAAAAGTCTTCCTAACTGAATTTATTACCTTCTCACTTGGTATCATCCCTTTATTCACTATGCTAATTTAGACTGGTTGAAGTGAAGGTGTTAGCATAAATAATGATGAGATATATTAAAATAAAAAATGGATATGAGGAGTTAATTTAGGTCCCATTATATTTCCCAAAGTGATCCTCACCTTTTGAAACCCTTATGTACAAACAAAACATCAAAATCTATCAATAAAAGCCATTTTGCACCATGTCTGTACAAGTAGGGTAGGAGCCAACTTGGTTGGAAAGAGCCCTATTTTATTTATAAATTATTTCCTTGACCAAACTAGCTCATATAGATGCCTTTCCTTCTTCGTCTTTCCTATCAAGTCCTTATCAAGGGTTTTAGAGGGTTTTAAGTAATTTTCACCCTTCAGGATTGTTCATAAAGTTATGACATTGAAATCATGAACAAATCCCACTAAATCCTTATTTGGGACATTCTTCAACATACCATAGTTCCTTAATCTCCCATGCCATGCATCCATACAGTTGTAAGCTTCCAAATTTAACCTCTTGAGTTATTTAAGGCATTTTATGCACCCTATCATGTTCTCAAGTCAAGAAATGGTGTTTCTATGGCTACCTCTTCATACCAAAGGTTCTCACACACTTTATATCTCCCCATGAATAGGTTACAATTATTTGGAATGTTCACCTAGCCTTAAAAATGGTATTGGCCCTCTAATTGGGCTTTGGGCCTAAACTAGACCTAAAGTACTTGATTGTGTTTCATTATTCACCACTAACTTTAAGTGACTGGTCATGCTTGTGATGAATTATATATGTTTTCTCATGCTCAACACATCTTCCTATATCTACTTGAAGTGATTCCATATTTTGTATCTCATCTCTATAACCTTTTCATGCTATGTCTACATGATATAACCTTCTAGGAGTACCCTCTGTCTGGGAGAGAATAGAGGGCACTTCACCTATTGCCTTAGGAAGAAAAAATATATGAATATATTTAATAGGTTCTAGGGAACATATGTATAATTTTTTAGGGTTTGGTAATATTATTAACACTTCCAAACATCTCAAAAACTAAAAGACTTCTATATTACTCACTGACTGCAGGGTTTTGTGTGCTGACTATGGGTGTTCTTAAAAACCCATTCTTTCCCTATTTACATGATATGTGAATCTCCTGAGATGCTTACTAAAACTATGGAGGTTCCTTTCAAACATATTCATCAAGATCTTTTCCAAATTTCAAAAATGTAAACCCTTTATTTGGATAGGCCTAATTGACAGTCAATTATGCATTATGTTGCCTTGCTTAAAAAGTTATACCTATAGGTGGATATTACATAGTTAAGCCTTGTATTATTTATCTACCATATTATTGAAGTCATTAAGTTTAAGTCAAGATAGTTAAACTTGTCCTTATCATGCACATGTTAAGCTAACTTCCAAACCACCATGTTCTAACTGATTGTCATGTTACAGTCAACTGTATTTGACCATTATTGGAGTAAATGAGGTCCTATAGATGCATTTCAACTCTTAAGAACATGTGTACACCTAATTAGATATATTTCAATTCTTATAACTCACTCCAATTTCCAAATTCTTATTTTTTTAGGTTTCCAATCTCTAAGGTTTATCTCATGAATTTATTAGTACCTACAATCATGCTATAGTTGACTTTTGTTAAGGGTAAAGGCACACCTGTAGTTGGTGATGCAAGTCAAAACACTAAAATTCAACCCTCCTTAATGTTATTAGAATCATAAACTCCTCTCTCACCTCAATAAGATTACCTACCATGAGAACATGCTCCTAAACTACCACCTTAGACTATAAAGTCACTTGAAGTTCAAATCACTATAGTAAATACTAAAAACTTGTAGTGAAGAGTTGCATGAGTTAGGGACCTAGAATCATGCCCTATTGGCCAAACCACTCACTTTTTTTTATAAGGTATTACCCTATATGAGTGATATCTGATTGAGTCACTTAGTCTTGTCTAGACCTCTTATTACACTATCCCATGATGACAAAAAATATGGCCAAGGCTCTATTTTGGAGTTTTTAAGGCAACTAATCCCTAAAACTCACTCTCTACATATGTACACAACTCAAGTATTATTACCACTCAATAGTTTCACCATTTATTATGATAGTATCTCCAATTTCTCAAGACCTTAAGGAAGATCTGCAACATGTTCAAACTCTTCATTCAACATCTTCATTAATGACTCAAATATGACGCCTATGTGGCATGAAATGACATAGGACTAGATTTGACTATGACCAAGGTTAATAACTCATTAAATAACATCAAATAAGATAATGAAACACCATATTACATCCTAATATATCTATATATAAGTTCTTGACTATAGGGGGTTAACTTATCTTGACTTGTGGTCAAAATAGTCAATAATAAGATAGATCACAACATGCATCTACATATAGTATATTTTATCCTTGTGCACACACTTTAACACATATAAGGGAGAAATAAATAAGTATGAGACCCTCAGAATATTTCCTATGTAGGCAACATTGATTGATATACGGGTATTTAGGGTAGCTCAACACTGTGAGTCCATTAACCCATTTAAAAAAAAATCATTCTAAGCATGCCCTAAGGGTAAAAGGATAAGGTTTTGATCTATATGCATATATTAATAAATTTTACACAATATGTAAAGACATTAGTAAAAATTTGAAAAAACCCAAAAAATTGAAACCTTTAGATTCAAAAAAGATTATATATTTTTAGCAAGATAAAAGCATCCATAAGGACACTAATGTTGATGGCAGTGTCTAATTTTGATGGTAATTTTTGAGGAATAAAAATAGTAAAAAACCTAAATGAACAAAACACAAAGTTTATTTATGGAGCTAAGATGAAGCTAGACAACAATGATAGTCCAAAATAGATTAATAAATAAGATATACTTCTCTTAACCTTTAATTGTAAAATCATTGTTATATTTATTGCATATGCTTGAATGAATTTATTGATAAATATTATATTATATTTCCTTTATCTAAACATTTCATTATTGCATTCAAACATTTGATTTACATAATGGTTTTATGTAATAGACCCATTTTTAATAAAACATTATATTGACCCTATCCTCTGTTAATTTTTGATCAAACCCTAAATTGCATTTAGGGTTTCTCTTTATACAAAAATTCATTTTCAAATTACTGTATTTATTTTTCAATTTTAATTTACTTCATGGGCATAGATTAAGGAATGCTTCTTAATGTTTTTTCATAGCTTTTATATTTTTTTCTCTTATTGGTTTCATCCAAAATTTTATTCTTCATCATGCCTACTCCTAATGAAATCCATAGGAAAACTCATCCTTTGGATAACTTGTTTAATGTTATATATGCTCAATACATTGCATATGAGGACCTTATGGCATATCAAGAATGTCCCCAACCATCCACTTTTTCTTAAAATTATGATAATGAAAAGACTAATAATGAAAATGTGAGTTTTTAGATGACATATATGGATTATATAACATCTCAACCTTGAACACATGGAAAACTAAGACCTTAGCTATTCCTCTCAATTATGGACCCTTTCCCACTTTCACAAGTCTCGCATCTACTTTATCTTGTGCCCCTTTGCTTATATCTCTTAGTATGACCAAGATTATGTTGATGACCTAAGCTTTCTATCTTCTCAATAATGCTTAAAATGTACTTATCTTTGATATCTACAAGTTTTGAACTTGTACTTACTTTTTGACTCTTTGGACACTAACATTTGGGACAAATACTAGCATCGATGTTAGTGTCTTGACTCGATGCAAGTGTCCAATGGCCTAAATCCATCTATTTTTTAAATAAAATGTATCCCAATGGTCAACCTAAACTATTTAATGTAATTTAATTATCCAAATGGATTGATATAAATATAATATCAACCTTCATTCATTATTAACCTACAAGACCTAACAACACAGGAATAATACCAAGTATTCTTACTAAAGTGCATTGAAAGAACATTTAATTTAACAAAGCTTCCCTATTTCCATACTAGTCATTGGTAAGACACATCTATAGGTTTGAAATACTAAAGGAGCAATCCAAGATCATAATTTTATAAGTTACAAGCTAGGTCACTATTGTAATAAATTTGCCTATATTTTATGATTCACACACAAGCCAACACATAGGGGAGAACTACATCAGCTTAAGGCCCCCTTTAGAGTATTATTTATGTATGAAGTACTCACTAATAGATGGGTATTTTGAGTCAACTCAACATTATCTACCCACTAACCCATTTTTCCCCAAGGTCATAATGAATATTAAAAACTATGGTTTTGTAAATTCATGAGGAGTGATAGTCCATGACCCAGATATGAATGCATCAAATCAAAGGTGAATTCAAAACTAGAAACATCTAGGTGTTTTCATCCATTTTTAGTAGGTATTCTATATATGACACTTAATTCTAACCTAGATAGTAGTATCAACACATTCATCCTATTATGATGTTAGTGTCTAGATCTCTAGAGGTATCAAATCTAGAATTTGGTGACTAATCTATAATCTCCCTCCAACTTGATTTCTACCTTTTCCAGATTGATCACTATGTTAGCATCAAAAGTAAGTATATTCCTTTTTTTTATTTCAATGCAAATCTTAGTTTGAAATTATATATTTAGCCTATACTCAACATAATAAATTTAGTGTACATTTATATCTGAGTTTAGTATTTAATTGACCTAATGTAGATTTGATTATCACCCTTATGTATTATCATTTCTATATTCTTAACCATATTAATACCAAGTTATGATTGTTCAATATAATTTAGGGTCAATAATTTGGTGAGATACCGATGACCATTTTTTAGGTGAGATCAAGAGTAGTCTCTTCAAATATTCCAAAAATACCAAAAAAAAAAAAACATTCAAACACTCAAAAACACATTCATCACGTACATGTTCTATTAGATCCTTGGCATATGTGTGTTAGTTCCATGTTGATGGATTTCAACTAAGTTACTTCTACATATACACACATGTGTCATACTTATACTTGAGTGTGATACATGCATAAACAAATATATGATCTAATCCTATTTTAGATGTTGGGCCTCCCCTCTACTTATGTCATGTAGACATTGGGGCATCTACTTCTTTGATCTTGATACACATAGGTTACATGGCTCCATGATCACTCTATATTATCATGTTTGAGCTTACATATGTACTTACACATGCCTTTATCCATGATTATATCTTACACAAGGTACTTGGTATGATATACACTTGACATTTTTTCATAATACATTGTATCCATGGGATAATATGAGATGTTAATGCCTATTGCTTATGCTTTAATTTATACACTTATTTGAGTGTCTTGCCTTACTATTATCTTTATTTTTTTAACATTTGAATATGCTACGTTGCTTGTGGTCCTCATGCCTATGTATGCTTTAATTTACATCTAAATATGTCATTGTTATTTGTATGGACACTTGAATATGTCATCCTTACTTTTGTGTTTATTTGAATAAGTTACATCCCTTCGATTTTGTGGCATTCAAACATGACCCTTATTTTTAGTCTCCTTGGACCATTACATTTTAACTTGATTTTGAGTTTTTTTTATGTGTGTTTAATTTTTTTGTTGAGATTGTATTATTAATATCTAGACATTGCCATGTTACTTATCATGAATTTTAGTCCTTCATGTGATCACATTGGTTCTATGAGCTTCAATGATTCATTTACTTAGACATGTCCTTATATATGCTACATGGTTACATTCAAAGATAATACAATTATCTTATCATTTTGAGGTGAGGTAAGTACTAGTTCCTATCTTCTCCTCACCTCAAATGGGGTATATTAGTGGGGGCATGTCATAGAGACATGTTATCCACACTTGGCATAGTTTTCAAATTCTATGGATCTTATGCTTTCCTTTTATAGATGATTACATTGATTAATTATGTGGAATACCAATGCTTAATCTATGTGTGTCGATGTGTTTGTGTGTTACATTTTGTGATCATTGACATGTGTTAAATTGTGTAATTATTGATATGTGCTACACTATTTGTTTCTATGAGTGAAAATATTTTGTTTTATCATGTCATGTTTTGGTTGTGTTAAGGATACTCTAGCCCATATCATGGATATGTTGTCCATGTCAGGTCATAATTAAATCAATGTTATGTCATGTCTTGAGTGATTGTGTATATCATAATCATGACATTTTGTGCCTATGTGTGTGGTTACATATATGATTAGTGTTGATCTGGTTGTCTTGATTACTATTACAAATGATTTTATTGTGTGTGATTTCATGTTTTCTATCATGTATCATCTATTGTGTGTTTTTATTTCATTACATGTTACTATATGCATAATTGTTATATCTTATTGATATAACACTTGTATGCCCATCACCTTGGATTACATTTTTTATATGTACTTTGATGATTCGATATTTCTATGATGACACATATTATCATTTTTACATGTTTTACATGATGAAATTTTATGTATAATACATGATGTACATTATTTTTTTATTTATGATGAGTGATTCATGATTCCATGTTTTATAGCATGTATCATCTGTTGTGTGCTTATTATTTCATTACTTGTTACTATATGCATAATTGTCATATCTTATTGATATGACACTTATATGCCCATCACCTTGGATTACAATTTTTATTTGTACTCTGATGATTTGATCTTTCTATGATGACACATCTTATCATTTTTATATGTTTTACATGATGACATTTTCTATATAATACATGATGTGCATAAGTTTTTATTTATTATGAGTGATTTCATAAGCTTCATCCCTCACCTCAAAAGGAGACATTCTAGTGTGATTGTCTTAGAGAATTAGACCTTGATAGATAATTGGTTCAGATTATGGGAGAGATTATGTCATTTAGATAGGATAAAATGGGAATGTTGAGACTTGTGAGGAAAATATAAGGAATTATACATAATTGTAAAGGACATATGACAAATTCCATGACATTATGGGGCAAATTATCTGAATCAGATTGAGAATTTTATTAGATTGATAAGATTATCATAAATATTATGGAATTAATATTTATGGATGGATTAAATTTATGGCGTGAATGTGGTTCATGTAAACACCTTTTCTATTTCCATGTTGATGACTGATGGTACTACGTAAGCACTTTGGATTTAAAATATGTCTATAATTCTTGATTCAAAGTTTAAATTTACATACAAACCTATCTTAGGATTCTAAATTTTACATACAAACTGTTTCAAGGTTCCACCAAAATATTTATGATGACATTTTGAGTAGTGCAAAGCTGAGATTTTACATCTCTCAACTAGCACTTTTCTATCTCCAATGGGGGTCGATGTATTTGTACTTATCAAACCATATTTTTGATGGTGGAATATATTTGGGGTATAATAACCCCATGGAATTATCTAATTGAGTTCAAGTGGAAGCTTGGATTTCATACTCTTAGGTATATTCATTTCTTGACTCTTTCAATTTCAAGTAATTTAATGATTTAGACTATTTATGATTTTCCATCATGAGTGAACATTGATTTATACATGTTTATTTGTAATTTTTACATGTATAAATTTGGATATTTTGGGAATACTTATCTAGACCAATTGTAGCTACACACAAGTAACCAAATTCTTTCTTTTGTCCTTTTAATCTAGAATCTTCAATAACAAACTAAAATGGGAGCTTTTTTATACCTATAAATTTGGTAATAGACACTTGAAAACATCATTTTTGACATATATTTGAAATACATGACTTATGCATGAATATTTTACTATTTAAATAACATTTCCTATCCATTTACTCATTAATTTTCTTGTCTAATCTAATTTCTCAATATACATATTCAGGATCTCCCTAGTCTAAGCTAGAACACTTTGTAATTCTAATAAGATTATTTTCATATTCTAGATCCCTAATGTTTTGTTTGTAGATGGTGGTATAAATAATAGAATAGCTACAATTAATTTAGGTGTTTGCATTTGTTTCTAGTATTTAAATATCCTTAATGGCTATTTTTAAAATTTAAAATTCTCCTTTGGGTTCACCTAAATGTGATTCACATGTTGGTTATGGTGGAAAATGTCATAACCTAAAAAAATTGAACAGTTTGAATAATCAAGGACATGAAACATTTATCAAACAATTAATTTACTCACAAGTTATGTTTTATTCTAGTAATTAAACACATGACATTATATAAACACACTTATCTAAATATCAAAGGTAGTGTATAACATGTTCAGGCTCATCAATGAAAATGAAGGAAAATGGAATTAATATAAGTACCTATGATTTATGATTAGTACAATATTAACATTAATACCAAATAATGTTTTGATTTAATTATTCATTATAAGCATACTTTCTAATAGTAACTCAACAGTATGAAAGAATAATCCATCTTTAATTTATACAATCATGGAAAGGAATTAGTATTAAATCTACTATTAAATTGTATATGTAACATGCCCTTGTTGCATTACCAAGATGTATGTCATATTTATCAATAATTTTACAGTTAATTATGTTACTATATGTCCTTAAAAGTAAGCATATGCACTCTCTATGCATCTATTTTGGAACTTAATCCAAAGAGACAAAATATTGCAGTGCTTAAATCAATTTTTTTAAAACTTAATAAAAATCCTTAATGTGTTCATATATGAATTTAATTACTCATGAAAATGTTCATTATATCATGTAAAAATATGAAATATATTATAAATATTTTAATTAGATCAATAATTCACTAAAATTTGCCATGCCATTCTCAAAACAATAAAGTGAGCAATAAGGGATCTTAGTCACTCAATAATCTTATGTGATAAATATATCAATAACATACAAGAACATCATTCTTGATTCTAATGCAAGTAAACAAGTTATTTTTTATTTAAAATAGTAAATTTCATTATTATTCCTTCAAATGGTGACTAATAATTAAGAAATTTTCATATATTTTCATAACCAAGAGTTTCAAGGTGAATGCCTGTAACAACCATATTCTAATTTAAGGAAAAGAAAACCCAATAACAATGTAATAAATATAATTAAAATGACTAAACAGTCTCTATTACCTACTCCTTATAAGCAAGGATAATGTCTTATAAGTCTCTAAAAGATATATTAGATTCAAAATGGGTATTAAATTAATAACATTAAAATTATTCAAGACTATGAAATACCATACAACTTGTGTGTAAATTGAAATAGTTTTAAATCTTGAAACTTGATCTCATAATTAGAACACATTTGTACCAATAATTTCAACTTAGTAAATTAACCATATAATAATATTTATTGCTCCAATAAAGAAAGATATTTCTAAATCCAAATGATTAGAACTCAGCCAAGACCTAAAATCATCCTTCCTTAATAGTGTAGAATATTTATAGCATCTTAGTCTTGTACATTTGACAAATATCAATCAGGGTTATACCTTTTAGTTCTAGAGCTCATTATTGCAGAAAGGCTCACATTCACCATTTCACTATGCCTAAATTCTTCTCTCTTAGGCTAAAGGACACTAATAGAATAAAAAAATATCATATATTTTTATCAGGAAAAAAACATCCTTAAGGACACTAATGTTGATGGTAGCATTCAATTTTGAAGGTAGTGTTCAGGGAAGAAAATAGTTAAAAATATGAATGAATAGAACATAGAGCTGAGTTGTGGAATTGAGACAAAGTGAGACAATAATGATAGTCCAAAACAAAGCAATAAATAATATATGCTTATCTTAACCCTTATTTATATAATCATTGCTATATTTATTACACATGTTTGAATGAATTTATTTTCAAATATTATTTTAAATTTCCTAGATTTAAATATTACATTGTTGCATTCAAACATTTGATTTACATAGTATTTTTATGTAATAGACCCATTTTGTCTAAAAAATTCTTGTGAACCTTTCCTCTATTATTTTTTTAACCAAACCCTAAATTGCATTTAGGGTTTCTCCTTGTACAAAAATTCATTTTTAGATTACTATATTTATTTTCCAAATCCAATTTATTGAATGGGCATATATTAAAGAATGCTTATTTATGTTTTTCCCTAGGTTTTCTACTTTTTTATCTTTTTGGTTGTATCCAAAATTTTAGCCTTCATCATGCCTATTCCTACTAAAATCCATAGTAAAAATCATCCTTTGGATAACTTATTTAATGTTATATATGACCAATGAATTTCATATGAGGACCTTATGGCATATAAAAAATGTCCTTTTGTAGATTATATTTATGGATTATATAGAACCTAAATCTTGTACACTTGGTAAACTCATACCTTGGCTCCTCCTATCAATTTTGGAGCCTTTCCCACTTTCACAAGTCTAGCATCTGCTCTATCTTGTGTCGCTTGGCATATATCTCTTAGTCTAAACAATATTGTGTTGATGACCCATGCCTTTTATCTTGCCCATAATGCTTAATAGGTTTTTATCTTCCATATCTACAACTTTTGAAATTTTACTTACTTTCTAGCTTCCTAGATGATAACATATAGGATAAACACTTGCATCAACATTAGTGTCCTAACACGATGCACATGTCCATTTCCCTAAAGTCATCTATTTCATAAATGAAATGTATCCCAATGGCCAGCCTAAGTTATTTAATGTGAGATACTTATCCAAAGGGATTGATATAAATATAGGATCAACTCTCATTCACTCCTAACTATAAAACCTAGTAACATGGGAATAATACCAATTATTCTTACCAAAGAAAATTTAAAGAGCATTCAATTAAACAAAGCTTATCTATTTCCATACTAGTGATAGGTATTACAGATATATAGGTTTGAAGTACTAAAATAGTATCCCAAGAGCATGATTTTCCAAGTTATAAACTAGGTCATTGTTGTACTTGGTTTATACATATTATATGATTTACACATAATCCAACATGTAGGGGAGAATTACATTAGTCTAAGGCCCTCTTCAAAGTATTATCTATGTAGGCAATGCTCACTAATACATACATATTTTGGCTAAAATCTACATCATGTAGACATTAACCCATTTTTCCTCAAGGTCATAATGAATATAAAGAACTAGAGTTTTGTAAAATCATAAGGAGTGATAGTCCATGACCTAGATATGAATGAATTAGAATGAAGGCAAAGTCAAACCCAAAAGAATCTAGGTGGTCACATATATTTTCAGTAGATATTCTATATAAGACACTTACATTGAACCTAGATAGTAGAGTGAACACAACCATCCCAATCTAATGCTAGTGTTTGGAGCTCATAAGTGTTAGATCTAGAATCTGATGACTATTACAAAATACCCCTCTAGTTTTATTTTAACCTATTCTAGATCCAACACTATGTTAACATCAAAATTAGCTAAGTATAATATGTTTTTGTCATTTTCATGCATAGACTAGTTATAATTTTAATATTTAGCCTATATTCAACATAATAAATTTAGTGTATGTTTATATTTGAGTTTAGCATTTAATTCTCTTGACGTAGATCTAATTATCACCCTTATGTATTGTCATTTTTATATTCTTAACCCTATTAACACCAAGTTAGAATTCCTCAATCTAATTTAGGGTTAAAAATTTGGTGAGGTACCTATGACCATCTGTTGGATGAAATCATAGAGTAGTCTCTTCAAATATTCTAAAAATACCAAAAAAATAAAAAAAACATTCAAAAATCTAAAACAACTTTCATCACCTTCATGTTCTATTAGCTCCTTGGCATCTATGTGTTAGTTCCATGCTGATAAATTGCACACTCAATTACTTCTACATACACACATATGTGTCACACTTATAATTGAGTGTGATACAAGCATACATAAATATATTATTTATTCCTCTTTTAGATGTTGGGTTTTCCCTCTATTCATGTCATGTAGACATTTGGGGTATCCACTTCTTGGATTTTGGGACACATAGGTTATATGATTCGATGATAACTCTACATTATCATGTTTGAGATTACATATGTACTTACACATACCTTTATCCATGATTATATCTTATGAAAGGTAATCGATATGTTATACACTTGACATTTTCCCTTAATACATTGTATCCATGAGATACTATGACATGTTTATGTCAGTTATTTATGCTTTAATTTATGCACTTATTTGAGTGTCATGCCTTGTTATTGTCTTGCTTGTTCATTCATTTTAATATGTTCATTTTATTGTGGCCCTTGTGCCTATGTCTACTTTCATTAATATTTTCATATGTCATCATTTGTTTCATGGACATTTGAATATGTCATCCTTCCTTTTGTGGGCATTTGACTAAGTCATGTCCCTTCAATTATGGGGCATTCAAATATGCCCATTATTTGTGATCTCCTTGGACCATTGCATTTTAAATTGATTTTGAATGCTACTTTGTATGTGATTGATTTGATTGTTGAACTTGTAATGTTACTATCTATACATTGCCATGATTCTTATCATGCATATTAGGCCTTCATGTGATCACATTGGTTCTATATGATTTAATGCTACATTTACGTATAAATCTCCTATATGTTACATGGTTACATTCACAAATTATATAATTTTCTTATCCTTTTGAGGTGAGGTAACTACTAGTTCCTATATTTCCCTCACCTTAAAGGGGGGCATATTAGTGGGGGCATGTCATAAAGGCATGTTCTCCAAACTTGGCATAGTTTTTAGATTCATTGGAGGTATGTCATATGGGCATGACTTACATACATTCATAGTTCTTAGATTTAGTAGGGGAATGATTTTAAATAATGTTCTCCACACTCATTTGATATATGGTAATTATATAAATTTTTAGATTCAATAGGGGCATACCATATGGGTATGGCTTCCACACATTCAAAGTTTTCAAATTTAATGAGGGCATGATTTGGAAGTATGTTATCCACACTCATTAAATATATTGTACTTATATCAATTTTCAAATTCACTGGGGGCATGTCATATGGGTATGGATTCCACACATTCATAGTTCTCAAAGTCAATGGGGGCATTATTTGGAAGCATATTGCCCATGCCTATTCACTATTTAACATCTCCATATTATAGTGGATGTATGTTTTAGAAACATGTTATCCACATCGGTACTTAAATAAATTTTCCAATTTTCACTATATAGTGTGGGCATGATTTGTAATCATGTTATCCACATTTACATAATTTTTTGAATTAGCCAAAACATAATTATATGATTCAAATTCACAGTTGTGACAAAATTATATACATTGGTACCATTTTGTACATAATTTTAGCATGAAACATATATAAGGTGAATATTATATGAAATTTATACCTAATATTTCAAAATCCAAATCATTTTTATATTTCATAACATTCTCATGGACTATCACCATCTACCAATTAGACTTTTACAAACTAGGATGAGCTAATCTACTGTAGTAGTTGGTTCACATTTAGGTATGGTTGAGGCAATAAAATGAATCAATATTTCTATTTTTTTTGGTTTTATTTGATGGTATCATCCATTCTCACCAATTTGATAGTGTGGGTGACTTGGTTCACTCACACTCACTAGGTTATAAGTATTATTGGGTTGCACAATTGAGCTAATTTCAAATTTCAAGTAATAACTCACTTTTGACTTCTAATCTCTGTCTCTTTCTCTATCTCCTTGGATATATGAACTTTAAATATTTATCTTTAATTTCCCTAATATCAATTTCATATCCTTACAATGATATATATTTTTAAAATCAAATTTTGAATAGGCAAGGCACTTACATTGACACATAGATGTACTCCTAAACCTTGCTCTTTCAATTTTAATCTATTTCAAGTAATTTTAATTCTAGATTATATACAATAATTATATATTATAACATGATATTTTTTTTAGTTCAATCACTATAAAAACACTCAAGTTGGGAACATGTAAATACAAGGTGTATTATATACACCCATTTATGCATTCCTTTCTTTTAAACTAGCATTTTCATTACTAGATTAAAGGGGGGATAAATGTAGATGATATTAATGGATTATATAGTACTAAATTAGACCTTGGTTTTTCCTTTTAGTTTTGGACCCTTTTCCACATATGTATGTCTCACATCTACTTTATCATTTATCCCTTGGCCTATATCTCTTAGTCTGACTAGTCTTCTATTGATGACCTAAGCCTTCTATCTTGTCCAAAATGTACTTATCTTACATATCTATAAGTTTTAAACCTATACTTGCTTTCCTGCTCCCTAGACACTAACATCTAGGTCATATACTAGCATTGATATTAATGTCTTGACCTGATGCAAGTGTCTAGTGCCCCAAAGTCACCTATTTTATAGATGATACATATCCCAATGGTCATACTAAGTGATTTAATTAAAGTTAATCATCCAAATGGATTGATATAAATACAAGATCAACCCTCATTCATTCCTAACCTAAAATACTTGGTAACATGGGAATAATACCATGTATTCTTACCAAAGAGCATTCAATTGAACAAAGCTTCCCTATTTACATACCAGTCATATGTAAAACACATATATAGGTTGGAATTAATAAAGGAACAACCCAAGAGCCTAGTTTTACAAGTTAAAAGATAGGTCATTATTGTACTTGATTTACACATATTATATGATTCAGACACAAGATAACACATAGGGGATAAGTACATAAATTTGAGGCTCTCTTAAGAGCATTGGCTATAAAACAACACTCATTAATAAAGGGGAATTTGGGGTTAGATCAACACCATGTGCCCACTAACCCACTTTTTCCTAAGGTTAATGAAGATGAATAACCAATGCTTTACAAATTCATAAAAAATGACAATCTATGACCCAAATCTAAATGCACCAGAGTGAAGGTGAATTCAAACCTAGAATCATCTAGGTGGTCAAATCCCTTTTTGATATATTTTTAATATGAGCACATAAATCTAACCTAAATAGTAGGATCAACATAAATATCCTAGGCTATCATTAGTGTTCAGAGCTCCAAAAGTGTTAGATCTAGAATATGATGAATCTTATAGAATCTCCCTCTAACATACTTTCTACATGTTTCAGATCCAACATTGTGTTAACATCAGAACCAAATAATTATATTACTTCTTTGTTATTTCCATGCATAACTTTGTTTTACTTTCTATATTTATCCTATAGTCAACATAATAAATTTAGTGTATGTTTATATCTGAGTTTAGAATTTAATTGGCCTAATATAGATCTTATTATCACCATTATGTATTGTCATTTCTATATTCTTAACCCTATTAACACCAAGTTAGGATTCCTTAATCCAATTTAGGGTTAAAAAAAGTCTAAATGAATATGTATACAATCATATCATGTGTTCATATTGTTATGAATATTATTATCGACCTCTTGAATATGAATATGAGGAGCCTAGTTATCTTATTTCTTCTACATCCAATGATAAATTGACCAAAAATTTTAATATGATAATTTTTTTTATTACATCACATAATGATGATACAATATACATGAAATAATTTATCATTCATGATGTTGAAACTAGAAATTTATCATGCCTAACATAATGTATTTTCTTTCTTTATAATGATGAACATGTTGAAAAGGATGAATGTTTGCCTTCTTTCCAAACTATTGATAATGTTGAAAATGTTGTTCCTTATTTATATCACTCAAATGAATATATTGATAGTGATTCTCTCTGTTTCTAGATATCAATGATAAAAAAGTCATGTATTACTTGTCCTTTTCAAGATATCAATGATAAAAAAGCATGTACTACTTCTCTCCCTATTATTTTATATTGGAAATATGAAAACAATATTACTATTAAATGTAGTGTAGATGCATGTTATTATTCTTCCAATTTAAGATAAACAACAAATAATCTTTTCCAAAGGTTTCCTAATGAAATAATTTCCAAAGTCAAATAGCAATAATGCAACTCAAGCTTAAAATGTTAGCTAGTCTAATATTCCTTTCTCATATGACAATGATGTATCTAAACTAGAAAGTGATATTGCATCTTTTGTCCCTTTATCCTTTGAATTAAAAAATGAAAGTGAAACTTACATTTTCCCATCTTATGGTGAGTTTCAAGCAAAATAGGAAATACTTTTATTTCTCCCTCTTTTACATTTTCCAATAAAAAACATATTCCAATCTTAGATAAATGAAATGAAGCCACAATTACCATTCCTATTATATGTCCTAAAATTCTAAATAATCTAATACCCTGATAATATGGTGGAATTAGCTTCTTGACATCCAAAATGATCTCATTTCCTCTCTTTCCTCATCATGTAAAATGGAGTTTCCTTTACCTAATATTTCCAAATCATGTGATGATCCTAATTATAATGCAAGGGTGATGGTAAATAGTGTATTATTCCTATATTTCATATGGATGGTAAATTAAAGCTTATAATAACCTCTTTAACATCTTTACCGATTTATCCTAGTGATATTCTATTTATGATGAATACTATAGAATACCTTCAATGACAAATGACTATTCTCAGGTTATAAGTGACCTCCCATGAATTTAACTTTAATGATAGTATATTAGAGGACCAACACATTACATGGGATGTTTTTGATCATCCCTATCATTGAAATATTGTCATACCTATGTTTTCTTCCTTTTATGGTTAAGGAGATCCTTCTAGTCATTTAAAAAAAATTTACACTCTTTCAACCATTGGGATAAATATGGACCCCTATTACTAAAATATTTCCACATAATATTAACTTAAAAATCTCTAGATTGGTTTTATATCCTTCTAAATGGTTCCTTACCAAATTTCAAAAAAACTTGAAGATGTATTATTATCTTATTTCCATAAGTATAATTTACCAAAGATACCATTGGACCATCTTCAAGACTTAACTCAAAATGAGGATGAGGATGAATCTATTTAGGACTATAATATTAGATTTAAGGATATATCATTTTCCTTGAACTATGATCCCTCATATTTAGAAATACAATTCATATTTAGTAGGGGTATTCTTTCTCCACTTTGAGAAAGTGCATTACACAATCCCTTTACTTATTTCAAAACTTTATATTAGGATTTGCATAAATATGCTTGTTTATTAACAAATACCAATACTGAATCATTCTTCACCTAAAGGAAAACATGTCAACAAAAATTACTACCATGCAATACAAAAAAATAAGAAGGGCCATGAGCCACCTCAAATACTTATTCTAAATTAGTATTTCATACCAAGGAAAAAATAGTGAAAAATTTACTCAGAGGAAAGTAATCCACATACAAAACACCTCTTACATTTAAAACCTATATATCTACTAAGAGGTAATCACTTCATTTTGATTATTAAAGAGATAGACCACATGACATACTACATACACTATTGGATAAACTATTAATTACTCTTCCTCCAAATTAATACCATCCACCACAAATATTTGAAAAGGTAAAATTACAACCCTTTGCGCTCACCATGGTATTAATAGACATAATGATAATGATTATTTTTCATCAAGGAAAAATATTTCACACCTTATATATTGATGTGAATTGCATTTTATAAAGACACATCAAGGTCCACTTCCCTTGATTATTTAAGAGGTCATTCTAAGAGGGATGAGACATCTTATTTTTCTCCTTCTTAGGAATGTATGGTTCATTTTCCTTTGCAAAATTCAACCACTAGGATAAGTCCTCCTAGCGTACTCTCTACTATGACCAATATTTACCACATTGATCTTATCAAAGATCCATTGGTTGATCAAAATCTCTAGAGAGGGACACATGGAGGAAGTATTGAGACAAATATAATAGAGCATACTCATATATCTACATAGAATATTTAGGTACTAATACCAACATGTATAGATATAAATCAAATATATACACATGATACTCCCATAGATATAGTAGTTATAATTTTGGAATTGAAATAAATAACCTAGATACCTCTTGATCATTATATTTTAGTTTTATTATTCCCAACTAGATTCCATTATGTAAAGTGATTGCCTCAATTTCACTAAAGCAAATTAAGTAAAAAACTACCAATACTTTACCACATAATAAAATATCTTATTTCAAAAATATTGCATTAACAAAAGTAAATGTATTTTAAACAATACACATAAACTTCATGTAGTACCTTCCATAATAAATGAGTGTATTAAATACATTCTAACCAAAAATTTAATTACATTTTATGAAATTACATATAAACATACACATGAACAAGAGAATTTTATTTCTAGATAACTAATTATACAACATACTAAGGTTAATAATCTGTGAAAGAGCAAGCAAAAGGAAATCCCCTTTCCTAAGTGGACCACACTTGAGAGGCCTTAGCACCAAAGATATACAATGTATTCCATATAAGTATAATCTGATCCAACAAAACATACTTAGTTACCTATAGAAAATAAATAGGTTATAATTAAATCTACTCCAAAGAAACTATAGAGCACTCAACTATGGGTTCCATGAACCCATAATTATTATATTATTTATTCATGACCATATATTCCTATTATAAATTTTATCACTCTAAATTTCACCCCTAATAAGGTTTTATTAACACTCCAAACCACACCCTAGGATGAGGTTGTTCAGGACTACCTCCGAGTTTGGGTTAACATGGGATTAACCTAAGGCTATGGGTGATGTATGGTTGGGATAAACCTCTAGTTTATGGGGATATCTCCCATGATGCATCCATTAAGCTCAAAATCACTAAACATACTAATTTTTTGGGGTGAAAAGGGATAGATAAATGCATGAAAGGAAATCTTCTCTAAAGGGAGGTGATGTACCAATATAGTTTATCCACTATATTTGACCTCTTACAACACTAGTGAACAAGAGAATTGACTAAACCACTATATTCAAGAGCTTATAATGAATAGTGATTCACATATAGGTTTAATTATATTATTATAAAAAGAGGGTAATGAAGATATGGTTTGATTCAAGACACTTACTAGTCAAGCTTCCACACTAAGCTTAACCACTAATCATTCTAACACACTATGTGACTTGCATAGAACCATACACTAAAACATAAGTGAGGCAAGGAACTAAAAATGGAGACAACACTCCCACAAATGCAAATAAAATAAGCATAACACACTAAACTAGTATAAAAAAAGCTGAAATAGTCCTTGTATTAGCTAAAGAGGTGATAAAGTAAAAACTTAGGTAGAGTTTTCTCATACCTAGCTAAGGGATGTGTATAATGGCCTAAAATCCTAAATATATAGAAGAATGAGAAGGTGAGATAAGTAAATATGGTGTGGAAGTGACATGGAGAGATCATGAATGGTCCTCATTCACTCCATCATTAGTTAAAAGTAATCATAACAATCCACTCATCTCCATGCATTGACTAAGTTGATTGGTATCTTCAATGAGCATATTTGGGGAATTAATGTCTATTTTGGAAAATGTTGACCCCATGAAGAATATGTACATGACAATATGGTAATAATAGTATCCTCATGATAGTTACAAGGTATTAAATTGGTTCAATCAGGCTACTATGAGTCACTAAGCAACCCACCTCCTTCTTGTATGTTGATTAGGCTAAGAAACTACACATTATTCATGATGACCATGAAGTGTGTATAATCACATTTATTCATTATTTATAAGGTGATATGACCCTAAAATTACTCACTCAACAAATCCGTCATGCCAACTAACATCTTCTTTTGATGCCAAGATAGGCCCACTAGGAAATTAGGTCTAATTTATTAGTGTTAGGTGTTTGGTTGACCATGAGATATGTGTATAAGAGTAAAAATAGGTGAATAAAAATGTTATAGGTCTATATAAGTTTTATACACCATGAATTATGTGTTTACAATAATAAAAAATTGTAATTCAACTTGAGTTAGGTGATTATGCCACCTCCCACTAGCACTTATAGACTGACCATTTGGTAAAGACCTATAGAAGCATTTCCAACAATAGTTGTGATTATTTTTTAGATTGAGAAGATAGAAAACATATCATACTACCTTATTCAAATATTTTAAACCATCAATAAAGTTTTGTACCTGAAAAACACCACTATTCCTTACAAAATAGAGTTTATGAGGGGGTCCATATAACAATTCGTATAGACCAGTACCATAGATAGGACCTCCTAAAAGTTAGTTATGTGATTTAGCTATCTCATAGGTTTTTATAGTGAATATGGGTGTAAATTATCCAATATTTCTCCCATCGGCTCATTATTAGGGTTTAGAGAGGGTTTTTGAAGTCTACCATCTTAATGTTGGTTCCCAAAGTAAAATCCTCTAATACAAAACTTATCAACATGGATGTTGAGCCTGTAGACCCCTCTAAAACACCTAAACTGATCCTAGTCCCATGTAGCTTGTATGGTGAGATGTGAGTGAAAGTTGGTAGACCTTAATCTCTTTGCAAGCATTCTAAATAGGTTATAGTGTTAAAAATTATTCATAGAGATAGTTCCATAATGTAGATATTTACTCCATGTATCTTGAGTTCATAAGGGTCCCAAAATCTCCCTAAGAGAACTAGGTTTGAATCCTCCTACCAAGTAAGATATGAATGCTTGAGTTAGCAACTAAACAGGACAACCTAGGGCAATATAGTTTATAAGAAGCCTTGAGACTAAGTTTAATAACTCTTTTCTTTAAATATCTAAAATACACTATTTAGGACCTAAAACATCAATATACACCTCCTCATGGCCTTCATTTTTCTATGGGGATTTGTATATGCCATAAGGTGGTGGTGGAGTCTTAAGGCCTAAGGATAGATTTAGGTCTTTTAGATCTAAACTAAGTTTCAAGACATTAAATGACCTACAGGTAGTCATTTATGGCTTTAATGACATCATAAAATCCCATTCCACATTATATCCACCTTATACACTTATCCTTAGTTGTTTTGATCACCATCTCTACCCCTTTCTCTTGTAATCCTGCCATACTCACCACTGTTCAGTCCAAGTGTTTGAACCACTTTAAACTAGAGACTTAGATATCCTCTTTATTTCATTATTTACTAGTAGTAGAGTCTGGATGATTAGGTCATATGTTTTTAGGGTTTGGAAATACCCCATTCAACATGAATTTATTCAACCTTACTCTCTATACTCCCTTATCTTCTTGCTTAGGGTTTATGAGTCTCTCAATTAGTTTGACCCTAGAGGTCTACCAATGCACTTAATTTCATATATTTTGATTTTAAAAACTACTAAATTATATTTTGGAATTGTTATTACCCTCCTCTAATTATTTCAAACCTAAAACACTCCTAAACATTCAATTCATCCCCAACTTCTATGAACATGCATGTACATGAAAGTTTATGCTTGCAAGGTCTAATTTCCTATCAAGGATCTTGTTAATATAGAGGAAAAAATAATTCAAATTATACTAAAAAACTTGTAAAATAAATGAATTAACCTTCTTAATTTTCTTTTACCTCACTACCATGTAGGGTTGTACACTTTCACTCTTATTCTACCTACCTGCTTGGCTGTAGATAATCAACTCAAATTACCTAGTATGTTAAGGATCCTTGATGTCTCAAAGGGAAAAAGAAATTAATAAAGACATTGAGATAATTTATAAAAAAATTATTAATCCCATATTTTACTAACTCAATAGTTAATTGTGTGTAGGGTTCAATAGACCTTCACCTTCTCACTAAAGACCCTGCCTATAGGCGACAGTCTTGGCTCTTGACTATGAGAAAGATGAGCTTGTAATTCATGAATATTTTTTGTTCCCCTAGATCATTATGTAAAGGATTCATGACAACAAAACATCCACTTAGGCATGAGGGTATCATTTTATTAAATGGTTAGCCTTTGGGCATTTTATATCTAGTTGGAGGTTATAGTGCATACCTTATGCTTACTAGTAGGCAGATAACCATCTCCTAAATTTGTAGGGCATCCTAAAGTATTTGTTGAGAAATGGTGGCTAAAATGTAAAATTCAAATATTCATGAAGCTATTGGTTATGATCACCAAGTTCTAGCTTGACACTCAACACACACTTTCCACCCTGGCCAAGATGCTCTCGAAGGCTATTTAAAAAACTTGGGCAAGTAGAAGAAAGTGAGATGAATAATTATAGTAGATATATGGTGAAAGGAATCCTATTTAGACATTAATTTGATATCCTTTAGGCTTAGGGATAATATAGAAATCATGAAGGCTTTACTTGTAATTGATAAGCTCATTTGTGAGCCTATGGATCATTAAGTAGTATACATTAAACATATACTCTATTATTAATTTTGATTATGATGAAGATTATTATATTAAAACATACTTTGTATAGTTTACTTTTACTTTTGAATTACTAAGGGAATGCATATGTATGTAATGTTATACTTTCAATGGAATTATTTTAATTAGCAGTGATGCATTTTTATTAGTTCACATCTTTAATGGAGTCCATGTAAAATTCTATGACATCACCTTAATTTTGTATAGAGAATGAGTATAGGTTCTAAGCCAAGTATTCCTATCTTTTTTAAGGTCGCATGCCTGATATGAGTAACTTGTGTGAAATAATCCTTATGACCTCTTAAGAGCCTATATGATACTAGGTTTAGTCCACAAAAGGATTGCACCTATGGGTCTACATAAAGCTTTCATATAATTGCTTAAGTCCCCTAATTAAATCATTTTATCATGGCACAACTATGACAACATGGGCCCTAGTTCCTTCTTCATTGTGATTCAGGTGAGTGCATAAGGACTGTGCCTTTTATGTATTGATGCTAATATAATTGAGTATTCAAATGTTGAGAGCAAAGGTAATATCCCATGATTGTGCTTGGTTAAAGTAAACTAAGAACTAACTAAGACAACATTTCTCTTTTTATACAACATTTTGGTTCCATTACTGAGACCTATGTTGAATTTTATTGTTGTAATGGTATGATAGAATGGTGTAATGACTTTCCCTTGAAAACATCAAGCATTGGATACAATAGGTGGAAGATATCTTTATGCCTTAGAATGGAGTAATGACTTTCCCTTGAAAACATCAAGCATTGGATACAATAGGTGGAAGATATCTTTATGCTAAGGCATACAACTTACCAAGGATAAAATCCAAGAAAATGGGTTCATAATGACCTATATGACACTTTTTATAAGGTCTTTTTATGTTAATTACCTAAGCGTATGTACATGTGGTTGGCTGCATATTCAACTGATAGAAGAAGAAAATATAGATAGTACTATGAGTAGATAAAGGAGATCTTAGAGAGGCTTGAGACCCTATATGCTACTTGGACTAGAGAAGTAGATAAATCATGGCAAGGAGCTTTGAATAGCTACATACTTGAGTTCATAGTCTCAATATATTTATGCCCTAAAAAAGTGGATTATTAGTTTTTACACAACCCTAGAGGCACATTTATGAAGGAATTCAGTGTAGAGATGAAAAATCTAATGGTAGATTATGGTTTTAAAACTTTGGGGATGGAAGGTTAAAGTCCTTTTGTTTATGAGTGGCACAAAAGGGGGATATGGGGATGTGTAGTTAAGGTGTAATGGAAGGGGATGAGAAAATTGACACCTAAGAGCTCAAAAGATAGACCTATAATAAGAGATGGTGGTAACTGATGGAAGATATGGAACTTGGAAGTGTTGAGAGAAGCCATAGTGAATAGGAAGGGCATGGGGAAAGATATATTGAAATATAGAAGCACAAAGATGAGAGATATAATTAAGTGATGAATCGAGATCAACACATAATAGGTTTGTAATTCACTAAGTTCATATAGAATTTGGTGACTACAAATATGCTCAACATGCATACCCCCTTTAAACCTACAGTGCATACTCACATGCTAGATCCCCCACATGAAGAAATTATATAAGTAATAATTGACTGTACTAATGACTTAGATATTGTACATTTTGTAGACTTGGATTATAACTTTGTGATTGAATAGATTATTCCATATAAGGAGGTGAGTGAAACTACCTCTAGACCATTGGGAACTAGCTCACCACAATATAACTTGAATTCAAGCATACGAACTCAATTAATTTCAAAAATGCAAGGTGGGTAATAGCCTGTAGAAGTGGTCTGGTGACATAAGTAAGTAGCACAATACCAATGACATTATTTACACCAGTAGTAATGATGGGATAAGTGCCTAACCCAGTGATTAGAGGTGTTGGAGGACTAATGCTAGGATAGGCACTAGGGGGACAAGTACCTAAAATACCATTTGACCCCCTAAAATAAATACACTATGAAATGGATATGCACTTGCTAGAGTATTATAATGTGGATAATGATGTAAAACATGTGTTGAAGTGTGAAATATAGTGGTGTGTATAGGGCATAACCTAATCAGAGTACAAGGCTACCCAATTTATAACCACTTTACTTGATCACACCCACACCTAGGATAGAAAATTTGATCCTAACTAGGCCATGGTTGACTATGATACCCTTAAGGATGCATTCCTTAAGGAATTTGACATTCCAGAGTTTAAACAATAGAAAATCACCACACTAAAAGAGATTACCCATGAACTTTTAGAGAGTGTGCACCTATATGATGCAAGGTTGAAAACTCTCTTATCAAATCTTTCATATGATATTCATGCTTCCCAACATGCACAATGGATCATTGGGGGTTGTTCATGCCATTATAAAGAGAACTTTCCATTAAATTTTTTATAGACCCTAGAGAAGCACTTAAAGTTATGCTCAGAGTGTAGATACTAGATCAACCCATTTATGGAGGCATAAATTACATGTATGGCCTCATATCTCTAAAAGCTTACCACCAGCTATTCACATGATGGTTAAAGTGGACTATGTTGTACTGACTATGAATTAGGAGAACATAGTAGGACTAATTACCTATGGAGGAATGTGCACACCCTACTTCTTAGATGCAAAGATTATCAAGAGGTGTATGACATCTATAACTTCCCTTTATTGTCACATGTCAACCAAGTCAACATAACCATCTATTATCAATTATGTGATGCCTACACCCATAGCACTATTGATTATTGGGTGATTGAAAAAATGTAAGAGAACAGGGAAAGTGGCAACAATAGGCCACCACAATAGTTGAAATGTAAGAGAACCAAGGTAATGAGGGTTATAACTAATAAAATAAAATATTTGGGATTCAATGAGGCACCATAGGGTAAGGTGAAGGACATAGTAGTGTAAGGTTCCCACCATGCTCATTTTATAAGTATGGCTCAATAGATAATTATCAATGTGATATCCATACACATCCCAAGTATGGGTATTGTTAAGGGTCCTATAAGGTTGAAGAATGCCTTGACCTATACAAATAGTTGACCCAAGGTAGGCCTAGTGTAGATAAGGGCACATGAATGATCAGACATGAGAAGAAAATGGAAAAATGGAACCCAAAGGCATAACCTATGCATATAGAGGTAGTCAAGGTATAGGTAACTATGAACAGTGGATTCACCACTTAGCCTCTAGTTATGATAGTACCTAAGTTATGCCTCAAGTATTAGGATAAGGGTCATAATGAGTGCATAATATGACTTGAACACAAATATGTACCATGCCCAAACCCAATATGCCAAAAATATGCATTACAACAAGCTATCAATGTCATCCAAAACCCAGAAGGGGAGCTCCAATTAGTACAAGACTTAGAAATGTAGGCTACCATCTCCTATAAGAAGCAGGATAGCTAAGAAGCTGAGGTATAAGAATCAAATGACATAATATGCCTCTTATAGATAAAAGGAATGTTTCCCCTATTAAAGAACTTGATATTAAAGCATGTAAATCAAAATTAAGTTGAGTTCACTATGCCATACAAGGAGAGGGATTTAGAAGTTTGACATATAGAAAATGTTGAATATGACTAAGAACTCTTAGTGGATACCACTATTCATGGGTGGTTTGTTTGTGAAATTCTTATACACATAGGTATCAAGGTTAAGATCTTAACTATGAACACTTGGGAGAAAATGGGTAGCCCAGCCTTGAGAGCTTCCCCTCATGTACGCTTCATGGCCAATAAGACATGGGTATAACTAATTAGAATTCTAAAAAGCATAATTATCAATATCATAAGCACCAAATTCTGCACTAACTTTGAAGTAATAGAGTTAGTAGAGTAGGATAACTACTCGACACTTCTAGGAAGGCCATAGTGTTATGCAAACAATGTAGATATGCACTTCAAAAGGTGCTACATGGCATTTGAGAATGGAAAGGAGAGGTTAGTTATACCCATATCGAATGACCAAAAACCCCTTATATTGAGAGTATAGACATTGAGGATGAGATCAACCACATCTATAACATCATCGTACAATAAATCAAGACTCTAAATGCAAATGGTTAAGGAATCCTCTCTTGGGATGGAAAATTAGCCTTAGACACCACTAATATTACTTGCAATTGATGGGTTGAGGAAGCATATGAGACCACTAGTTGATGGCTTCACTTGGTATGCATAAAGGTGCCAAAATTTGTAAATATAGGGAGGGTAAAAATTGAGTATGCCTCCAAAATATGGGTTTTTTACACCAAGAAAAGAGGAAAAATAGTATTTCACCTTATTAAGGGAAAACTTGTAGCACTCCCAAGATATGAAGGGAGTAATCTAATAGAAGTTTATGTCTATGACCTTGAGTCATGCATCACAAAAGAGGTGGATCAAATGGGCACATTAGTATACACATTGAAGAACACTACTGCTCATTGGTGGGTAGTGCAAAAGCCTAGATTTATAACTTGGAAGGATGTAAAGGCAATTATTTATACCATATTCAGAAAGAGCATTGAGGACTTGGACATTTCAACCTACTTTGGTGACACTAACTCTATCACACATGTATGTCTTTATGAATAAATGTGGACTATTTATGGTAAAAATGCCCTAAAGAATCTATGGATGCATGCCTTCTATAGGTCCTTAAAGACTTGGGCATGGGCATGGTACATATTTAATGAGATGCACTACAAGATAGCCAATTGGGATGCCCTAAAAGAGTGATTTGTTCACACCTTATCTTTTTATTTTCAAGACTTTGAATTTATTAAGCCACTATAGGTAGTTTGAAGGTCAGTGTTTGAGGACACTTCAATATTTGAGGAATGCATAAAATATATGTTTTTCAAAAAAGGGTTAACATTACCAACCTTCTTTGAAGAACAAAATCTCAAGAGTGACTCTATTGATGAAGATGATGACACATGGAAGGTGTGTAACTAGAAGAATTTGATAAACATAATGAAGTTAGTACGCTAAGTTGAGGATAGTGCCCCAGAAGAAGAAGACATAACCATATTTACATAGAAACAATTAAGGGTAATAGATAAGTCAAGTATTCAAACTAGGAGAAGAATTAACCGTATTGAGTGCCATTAAGATCTACCAAGGTATACATTAGCTTAGAGGGGGAACCAAAAATTTCCACTCTGGGCACCTATTGGTCTGACATAGAATTAGTGCATATTGTGGTTCTCCTAAAGGAATTTCAAGACTTATTATATCATAACTAAGACATGAAAGGCACAGACCCATCCATCAAAAATATGAGCATCAAACTAGCTGATGGTGCAAGACACATGAAAAATCAGCCTTATAAGATGAACCCAAATCTTCATGCCAAAGTCAAGATAGAGATCGATGACATGATAAATGTAGTCATCATCTACCCCATTAAATAATATGAATGGGTTAACCACATGGTCATCAACATTAAAAAATATGGGCATATCTAGATTTGTGTTGACAATAGACTATTGAATGTCACCTACATAACTGACCCCTTTCTAATTCTATTCATTGATGAAGTATTGAATGGCATCCTAGGTTGTGAGATATACACCATTACTAATGGGTTATTAGGATACCATCAAGTATAAATCAAGGGGGAAGATAGGCCCTAAAACACCTTTATAGTTGAATGAGGTTATTTCACTTACAACATGATGTCTTTTGGGCTAAACAATGCACTAACCATGTTCTCCCAAGTGATAATCACCACTTTCAAATATTTCATTCATAAGATCTTCCAAGTATACTTAAATGATTAGATAGTGTATGGGTTAGTAAATGATCACTATGACAACTTGTGCCTTATGTTTGAAAGGTATAGATAGTTAAAAATTTCATTGAGCCTCAATAAGTGTGTTTACATAATGCCATTTCACAATTTTCTTGGGCACATCATTTGTAAAGATGGTCTTCTCATTGATCTAACAAAGATTGTAATCATCTTTTACCTCTAGACCCCATCAATGTAAAAATATGTTTTTGCCTTTCTTAGACATTATGGGTACTATAGGAAGTTCATGAGGACCTATGACAAGATTGTGGTGCCACTAGAAGAGATATTGTGAAAGGATGGCCCATTCTATTGGGGCACAACACAAGAAAATGGTTTTGAGACACAAAAGATCAAATAATTAAGTGTGTTAATATTATAATTTCTTGACCAGGAAATTCCATTTCATGTCCATGTTGATGCCTTTGGTACCACAATTGTTGTTATTTTGGCATAACCAGGTGAATGCAAAATGGATCATCCTATTTCTTTTGCAAGTAGAAAACTAACCAAGGTAGAACAAAACTACACCATGATTGAGCATGAGGCATTTTCCATGGTCTACATCCTTCATAAGTTTTGACAATATTTTATTATGACCCCCTTCATCTTCTTCACTAATCATGAGGTGTTCAATTACTTGGTGAATAAGTCCATTTTGTAGGGGTGCATTTTTTGATGGATTTTTTGTTTCAAGAATTCTAGTTCACTATTCTAGTAAAGCTTGGAAAACAAAACTCAGGCCCAAACCATCTATCCTACATCAACTTTAGAAATAAGGTAGCACCAATTGAATATGATATGATTGATGCAAAACTTTACAAGGTCTAATGCATCTTGGAAGACTTGATAGAGATCGCTATATTTCTAACCTTCATATCTATACCCGAAACCATGATGACTAAGGACAAGAAGCAACTTATAGTTTATGCTACCCTTTTTTAACTCATTGGTGGGGAAATATACAAATTGAGCCATGACAAGGTCATGTGTTGATGTATCCTAAATAATGAATGGGACTCAGTATTGTAAGAGGCACATGAAGGGATTATTGGAGACCATTGTGCTAGAGATGCTATGGTGTATAAAGTAGTACAATCAGGCTTGTGGTGACCAACTCTATTTAATGATGTAATAGAATATGCCAAACATTGTGACGTCTGCTAGTGTATAAGAAAACTAAATCATTAGGATGAGATGCCTCTCATACCCATCCTTGCTTAGGTACCATTTAAAAAATGGACCATTGACTTTGTTGGGACTATTACTCCCATGACAAGGTGAATAAGTGCAAGGTACATTCTAGTTAGCATAGATTACTTCACCAAATGGGCCAAAGTAGTGTTGATGAAATATTATACAACCACCATCATATAAAGATTTATATAAGATAATGTCATTAGTTGTTATGGATGCCCACTTAGCTTGACTAGAGATCATGATACACACTTTATCAATGAAATAGTTTAAACACTATTATATGAATATATGGTGGCACACTATAAAATGAAACCCTACCATCCCAAAGTGAATGGAAATGTAGAAGCATTAAATAAAATATTGGGGATGTGCCTTAAAAAAAATGTGATGTAGGTCGCAAGGATTAGGATGACTGTGTCAACAATTTTATGAACCTATCATATTATGTACAAGCACTTGAATAAGGCTACACCATTTCAACTAGTGTTTGGCACCAAAGTTGTTTTACCTATGAATTTCTTAGTGAACTTATTGCACATCATGTGTATTGTTTGATTATATGACCATGAATCCTTAAGTGTATGCTTGGAAGACTTGGAACACCTAGATGAGACATGAAACCAAGGACGATAGAACCAAAAAATAGAAAAGGTGCACCAAAATTTATGGAATGATAAGCACATCAAGCATGAGGCATTTAAAAAAGGTGCACTTGTCTTGTTATATGAATCTAAGTGCCTCAATCACCTAGGCAAGTTGCATATTTGATGGACAAGACCTTATATCATCCATAATATAGTAGAGATTGATGCATGCAAGATGTGCACATTGATGGGTGAAATATTCCTTGAGAATTTCAACAACAATAGATATAATCTATATAGTTAATAGGATGGTAATTACACCATTTGATATTGATATCCCATCATAAGTTAGTTGCTTCATTTTGACCATAATAAAATTTGGTTTAAGCCAAATCTTTCCTCATGTTTGCTTCTTTTGTGTTGAGAACTCTTATGACACTTACACACATAAATATATTTGGGTAAGTTAAGAATAGTCACTTTTTAAGTGCCCAAGGATAGACACTTAAGTTTTTATGTGTGCGGGAAGTTTTCTAGGTTCAAAAAACTATAAGTATGAGTTGACAAAGGAAAGTGCACAAGATGTTCAAGTGCAAGAAATCAAGAAGAGACAATGAAGAAAGAGACATGAAAAGATAGAGAAATAGACCAAGAAAGAGAGGCATGCTTGAAAATAAGTGTAATAATAAGAATAGATGGAACTGAGGAGGAAAAATCATGTTCATGTGAATAACTACACCTAGGTTAACATAAGAAGGGTGAAGGTTGTGCCAAGTTAAACCAAGCACAAGAGAATGAACATCATAATAGTTGTTACCCACCCAATGGTCAATGGGAATTGATCATTTGAATTACCTATCACTTCACCAATTAAAGCATTAGAAAATTTGATGTTATGATGGTAGAAGCACAAATATCCACAATAAATGAATAGTTGGTGGTAGATTTTAGTAGATTTCATGGGTTTAGTAGATTTTAAGAAATACACATGATGTTAGCCATTAATGAGGTAGCTAAAAACATAGTATAAAGGGGTAGATGGTAGACTTAAATAGGTTACAAATAATTGTAATAATTCAAAATAGAGCACATAACCTAATCCATTATAACAAGAGAATGCTACCAGAGAGAACTAGTTATCCACAACCCCCCAAATGAGAATAAAAGACTAAAAACAAGATTACATTCTATTATAAGTTGAAAAGGAGGAAAATGGAGATAAATTTATAGATAAATAGGGTATCAAGAGTTTTTAAAAATTACCAAGCCACCATTAATGGGGTGAATCTCCATATTTCTTGAGACTGTGAATAAGTACCAAGCATGATTTTGAGATTCAGAAGAATTAACCAGTTGCACTTCAACAATAATAGATTTAGGATGGGAAATAAAAGGCTAAGCATAGGTATACCACAAGTGTAGAAGGATGCAAAGAAAGTATGGGTGGTCAGGGAAATAACTTCCATGAAACTAGAGGCATAGATGCTGGAAGGTGTAAGTGTCATCGAAATAGATCCAAAAGTGAGCGTAAAGCTCACTATGGAGAAATAAAATACCCCTTAGAGGACATTGTGGGGGAGAAGTGGGTGTTATTTTCACACATGTGCAATCTCAAGGATTATAACCATAGAATAGGAATCATTGCATAATAATTAAACTAGGATTGGATGGTAGACATGGTGAAGAAGATAAAGGTGGGTGCTGCACTCTTCAATTTCTCCATTAGATAAAAATTGGAAACCACAAGTGCCACACAATTATTTGAGCTTATAAGCTTTGGAAAGTTGGAAGAATTCATATAATTCCTCCTCTCATTAGTACATGGTGATTTTTTTTACTTTTCAAGATGGTGCATGAGGATCTTGATGATCCTCATTAGTAGAATCATAGGACTATGTAGCATAAGGACAAACATCTATGAGATGATGGAGAATGAAGTGGTGGTTGAAAGGGTCATAAAGCTCCTAGGATGCTACAAGTTAGTGTTTATATTCCCCATCAAGGACATCTAAGACCCTAACATAAGGGTAATAGTACACTTGGTTAGCTCTAAACTATGCTCTGGTGGATGGTGGTCTAATATTAACAAGACCTTATTGTGGATTTCCCACCACATGGCATAAGGTGTGAAATTCAACATTTCCAAGTTCATTGATGAGGAGATATTCAAGAATGCATGAGAGTTCCATAAAGCATACAAAACCTTTATATGGGTGTATATGTTTATTTTGATAGTAATGGAGGAGATAGGTGTGTCAAATGGTGATGACAAACACCTATGGGTGTTCCTACCCAACCATAATTCACATGTGATGAGGTACTAGGACTTCATTTGCCCACCTAGCTTTTCACAAAAGTATAAGACAAGGGTGCAAGGGTAGTTTGATAGGTATGTAGAAGCCTTAAAGAAGGAGTGGTGCATCCCTTAGAAACTTCCCTAATAACTAATAGGAATGACAACTTTTACCATGATGTAACACTTCTATGTGGTACACCTAAAAATCACATATGGGATCCTATCAAGGTGGATCTGATTGCCTCGTGCATTCTCGACCAAGTATTTCATGATAGTGCTAAGAATAATCCCTAATGCAAAATAGCTTGAGATCCTATTCGAGACCATGGATCAATAAAAAAGTATTATGAGGTGCCAATTTGTATGCCTTAGATCCAAGGCCACCAAAGATGAGGAAGATGACATTGACAGGACAAACATCCATCCCATCTATAATGTGATAATAAATGGGAGGATATTCAACCTCATAAATGAAATGAAACCACACAAGAAGGGAAACAATCTTGGAAGGGGTGATATTCACCTCCTTTGAGTTGGTGATGACGGGAAGGCTACATCAAAGATAAAAGAGAAGACTTTCCAAAGGAAATAGGGAGAGAAGATTGAAGAGATCATGAAGTGCATTTAGTTAAAAATTGCCTTTGAAAAGACAATTGTGATCCCTACTCCAAAGAAGTAGGTGACCTTCATGCAAGAGAGTGCTTTCTATAGTAATAAGCATAAGAAGAAGACCAAGGGACCTATTGTGTTTCCCACTATAAATCTTGTAAAGATGGAGAAAGAGGTGACCTTCATATAAGAGAGTGCTTATTATAGTAAGAAACATAAGAAGAAGACCAAGAGACCTATTGTGTTCCCCACTATAAATCTTGTAAAGATGGAGAAAGAGGTGACCCTCATGCCCATAATAGAGGACGAAATTAAATAAAATTGAGTAGGGACTTATATCCTACAGATAGAAGAAGGAAAAGATGAGCCAAACACCAAGAATGTACAAGAAAACCTACAAAGGTGCATGACCACCATGCTTCAAGAAATAGAAGAACTGATAAGCCCCACATATAGCAAAGAAAATACTACATCTCCTTCATAAATATTCAAGGAGACAAGAGTGGCTTGGAATAAAATGGGATTGGGTGAGGAGGAAATCAATAAGGCACTGGTGCTTGAAGAGAAGTAAATACTTGCTCAAGAAAAGGAATTGGCCAAGTTAGAGAAAATGGTCCTTAAGGTTCTCACAAGTGTAAGACTAGTATTTGAAATGGTTAGGCAAGCACCAAGTGACCCCACCAAGAAGGCAGAAGTATTTATGTAAGAGGCATGCCTAATTAGTGAAGGGGTGTTTAAATAAAAATAAGGTGATACTAGTGCCTTAGAATAACAAATAGAGACAATAGAAGTACCCTAGTAGCAAAAAGGTGATGTTGGGACCAAAGGAATTTCCCTAGCAGTAAGTATTAAAAAACCCTAGGATAAAGAAGTGGATGAGGGGGAAAAGTCCAAGGAGGAAACCCACAAGGATCAAACAAGTGAGTCCTCTAAGGAGAGCACTAAAGAGAGTAGTGGCACTAGTGAAGAGGAGGAAGTATAGACATAAAAGGTCATCATCAAGAAAGATGGCAAAGAGTTTAATATAAGGGAGATAACATAGAAGGGATGGGTAGATGAAAACCTATACATGTATGATACTATACCCCCTAAGCCACCATGATAAAAATGTGCAAACAAATCTCATTTTCATTAGACCACTACATGGATAAGCCCCAATTTGAAGTGCCTGGATACTTTGAGGTTGAAAGAGCATAAAGAGGGGTAGGACTCCCTCCTTATTAAACCTTATGCCATGAAATGAGTACAATATAGGAAAGCACTAATAAGAATGACCATAGAAGTTACATGCTAAAACATCATCAATGATGACAAGGTGAGGATATGGAAGAAGCTTCTCAAAGAAGTGAAGGATGAGGTGCATGCTAATAAATTGAAGCTAGTTGAATGATCACATGGAGGTAGTTGAATTATCTCTTTTGGTTAGAATAAATACTTCAAACCTTTTACAAGTCAACAAAATTTATGTGTTAGTGGATCAAATGATCCTAAGGTTAAAACTCAAGCCAGTGTAAGAAGAAAAAGAAGATCCCATCATCATGCTATAAAAAGAGATAGCTAAAAGGCTCCAAGAGGTAGACAACCTCTTTAATAAATTACAAGAGGGTGTAGTGATATTATATGCCTTTTAATTAAGCTTCTCTAACCATGCCTTAGTTATAGATGTGCACCTAAAGTAGGTAAAATAAGAGTAAGAGAAGTTGATGGCAAAAGTGTACTTAGTAAGTAGGTCATATCAAGAACAAATCATGGGAAGCATGAATGATCTCAGTAACCAGATCAAGGATTAGGAGCATTACTTGGAAGCACTCTTTTGTGATCTACAGACTAAGGCTTGTGAGCAAAGAATAATTTTAGAGGAGAGTGTGGAAAAGGAAAAAGCTATTGTTGAGGCTTTCCATAATGAGCTAGAGAAAACAAATGTGCTTATGCTCACTAATACATCCATAAAAATAGATAACACCACTAAATAAATCAAGATCACCATTAAAGGATTTGAAGACTTCAGTGTTAAACTCAAGGAGAATGTCCCTGAATTATGTGCTCTCAAGAGCTTGATAGCCTAATCAAAGGATAGATTAAATTTTTTGTATGGGGTAAATATTAGGTCCCAAGCTCATTAGAGGATTTATGCCAAAATGACATATAATTAGGCATGAGGGTATCATTTTGTTGAGTGGTTAGGCTTTAGGCATTTTGTATCCAACTAAAGGTTATAGCCAATACCTTGTGCCAGCTATTAGGTGGCTATCTCCTAGATTTTCAATGCATCCTCAAGGATTTAGTGAGACATGATAGTTGTAATGTAGAATTCAAGGAGTCATGGAAATGGTGGTTATTATCACCAGGTTCCATATCATCACTCAACATACCTTCTACCCTAGAGAAAATGCTCCCAATGGCTATTTAAGGAGCTTGAGCTAGTAGAAGAATGGGATACAAAGAATTGCATCAGAGTTTTGGAAAAATGAATCCTCTATAGACATTACTTTGATAGCCTTTAGGATTAGGGATATTATGGAAGCCATGAAGGCTCCAGTTGTAAGTGCCCAAGCTCGTCTGTGAGCCTCTGGGTTGTTGATTAGTATAAACTAAACATATACTATGTTATCAATTTTGATTAAAGATGAAGAATGTTGTATTAAAATATGGTTTATCTGGTTTACTTGTACATTTGAATTACTAAGGGAATGTATATGTATGTAATGTTATAATTTTAATGTAAATATGTTAATTAGTAGTCATGCATTTTTACTAGTTTACGTCTTTAATGGAGTCCCTATAAACTTCTATGACATCACCTTCATTTTGTATAGAGAACAAGTATAGGTTCTAAGCCAAGTATTCCTATATTTGTTAAGTTCACATGCCTAATATGATTAGGTTGAGTGAAATAAGCCTTGTGATCTCCTAAGTGTCTATATGACACTAGTATTAGTTCATGAAAGGATTGGGACTATGGGTCTACCTAAAGCTTTCATCCAATTTCGTAAGTCCCCTAATTAAAGCCTTTGCCATGGCATACATAATGAAACACAAGCTCTAGTTCCCTTTTAGATACACTTTGGGTGAGTGCATAAGGACTGTGCCTTATGTGGATTGTGTTAAAAATATTATCATTAATGTCAAAGGTCTAATAGTATTGGTGATAAAGGCCCCATGACATTTATTGTCTAAAGGTGTTTTTAATTTTCATATCTTGGCTAAAGTGTGTCAATATTAATTAAATATTAACAAATATATATTTGGTTACATAAAGACAAAAGAGGGCCCATGAGGAAGTCAAAGAGTCACTAAGTATATACAAAAGAGGGAAAGGGCAAATTTTCCTATAAAGGGTCACCATGTGATTTTTTGAATGAAAGAATTTGAAGGGTCATGCATGTTTGGTGGCATTTTCTATGTGGATTGAAGGGTCACAAAGGGTGAATGCCAAAGGTCATTTGGAAAGCTATAAAAGGAGGCTTGGGAAGTCATTTAAAAAATTTAAGAGAGAGCATGGTTTGTAATTATTTTATATATAGCATAGAAAAGAAGAGGAAAGAAAATAAATAGATATAGTAGAGTTATATCATTTATTGAGAAAGCAACATAGAGAGATAGGTGTGTTTTATACACAAGAGGGGTTGGTGCTCTTGTGGGTTAGTGCTCACAAATCATTTTTATATTGGTGCTCAACAAAGGGGTTGGTGCTCCTACAAGTTGGTGCTTGAGAATTTTGTAAACTTGAGTTGGTGCTCATTTACATGCTTGAGATAGTTCTCTATGGTTTTCCCCACATTGGGTTTCCACATTAAAATCAGGTGTCTCTATATCTCTTGTGTGGTACATGTTATTGTTTCAGTTTTATTACATATCTTGAATGTACGATTAAGAGGTTAAAGAAAAATAATATGATTAAGTAAATTATTTATAAGATATATGATATATTGATTCACCCCCCTCTTAGTATATCCCATGCTTAACAATTGGTATTAGAGTAGGTTCCTTCAGAAAGAGTTTAACTACTTGAAGGTAGATTGGTGAAAACATGATGGTTGGACCACATGAAGGATTTTATACAAAGAAGGAACCTTTGTTTGATGAAAAAAATTATTCCTTTTGGAGCATAATGATGAGGACTTACTTGATGGCCCTTAGATTTTACATTTGGCAAGTGGTGATAGATGAATACGAAGAGCCACGAACACTTGTAACTACTCCCATGGATAAGAAGGCAAGTGAAAATAATGCTAAAGTTTTAAATACTATTTTATTTGGTTTATGTGAATTAGAATTTGTCAAATTTATGCAATGCAAATCTACTTATGAGACTTAGGTAAAACTCAAGAATATTTACAAAGGTGATGGAAAATTTTAACAAGCTAAGCTCCAAACTTTTAGAAGATAGTTTGAGAGTTTGAAAATGGAAGAGAAAGAAAATATAGAAAATTATCTTTTTTGGGTTGATCAAATAGTAAATATAATTCAAGGCCTTGGAGAAAAATTAGAAGAGTCAATGGTGGTATAAAAGGTTTTGAGATCTTTACCTTTAAGATATGATGAAAAGGTATCTGCAATTGAGGAAATGAAGGATCTATCCAAGTTAAAAATGGATAAACTACATGGTATTCTTACAGCATATGAGATGTGGACTGAATAAGAGAAACCCTCAAAGAGGGAAGCTAATTTTAAAACATCTAAGAAAGATGATAATAATATTCAAGAATCAAGTGACAGCTCTAGCAATAAAGAAAATGACAATGAAGCCTTATTTCTCTATAAGCCTAAAAAGGGCACAGGTAAAAATCAAGGAAAGTTTTCATTTAAATGTTTTAAATGTGTAAGATTGGACATTTTGTAGCTAAGTGCCTAGATGGTGACAATGAATAAGGAAAGCCTACATACAAGAAACACTTCAAAGGTAAATACAAGAAGAAATTCAAGAAGAAGAGTTTATATTCTAAATATCTTAGCTCAGTCGAAGATAATGGAGTCAGTGACTCAGATGAAAAAGAGATTCTATTGATGACCATACATGAAGATGCCTCCACAAGTAAAAGTATAGATAATCAAGAAGAATAGCACAATAAAAGAAAGGGTGAAGCCAAGGTGAATCTAGAAGGAGAACTCATTTGTGCCTTAGAATAATAAAAAGCTCTTGAGAAGAAGAATTGAAGATTGAAGCTTCAGATTGAGAAAAATAAAAAGGAGTCAAAATAAATAATTGAAGATCTACAAGCACACATTAAAGAAGGTAAAAAGAATGACAACTATCTAACATCACAATTGCAAAAAGTAAGTAAATAATGTGACAGGTATTTTGTTGAAATTGCCTCTTTAAAAGAAGATATCAAGAAAATAAATAAAGTAACAAATGATAAAGTAGCCAATGATTCAAAATTTAAGAATAACACTAACATGTTACATAAGTTATTAGCAAGTCAAATTTCAATGTTAGATAAGATAGGTATAGGATTTGAAAAAGAAAAGAGCTATTCTAAAGCCCTTACAAAAGAGGAAATAAAAAAAGAAGTTAAGAATGTAGAGGCTATCTCAAACAAAGAAGGCTAGAAGAAACAAAGCTACAAAAGAGCACCAGGTCAAAGATACCTAAAACAAAATAGGTATTATTTTCATGGTTATTATTTTTATTTTAATGGTTATGGTCATAAGAAAATAGACTATCATAAAAGAGCTAATAATTTCACAAACAAGGAGAAGGTAACTCATGCATAGTCAAGTAGAAGATACAACTCTTTTACTCCTCTATCAAGCTTTAATAAAGAAGCCATAGTATGTTACAAGTGAAATAATTTTAGACACATAGCCCAGTATTGTAGAAGCATGTTCAAGTCAGTCAAGAAGGACCAAGGCTTCAAGGCTCCATTCATCAAGAAGAGAGTTCAAATAGATTCATGGCTGAAGAAACAACCTCAAGAGTTTATGTTAGTCCAGATAGCTTTGCATGCAAGAAATGAAGAATGGCCATGGTTTTGACAATATATGTTAGAGGCACATGACAAGACACATGAAAAAGTTGATAAATCTAAATAAGATCAATGGTGGCACAATGCAATTTAGAGACAATACCATTGTTAGGATATCCCAAAAAGGCACATTAAGTTTGGATAATGGTAGAACTAAGACTGAGAATGTGTTGTATGTAGAAGGACTTAAGCATAATATTTTTAGTGTAAGTCAAATGTGTGATCAAGGATACACATTAAAGTTTAATGTAAAAGGTTGTGAGATTAGAAGAAAAAATTTATTTGTGTTGATTGTAGATGTTAGAGGATATGTAATAATTTATGTGTTATGAGATATCAAAGGTCAAGAATGTTAATTGAGTCAAGTTGAGGAAAGTTGGTTGTGGCATAGGAGAATGAGACACATAGATTTTGATAATCTTGTCAACATCAATAAGAATAAAGTAGTTAGAGATATTCCAAAGATTACAAAGCCCCCCAACACACTTTGTGAACCATGTCAACATGGGAAGTAGGCCAGAAGATGGTTCAAGATAAAAGAATACTTAACTACTTAGATGTTAGATATTTTTCACACTAATTTGTGTGAACCTACTAGAAATCAAATTAATCAAGGTGATAAATACTTCATGTTGCTTATTGATGATTTTACATGTATGACTTGGGTGATGTTTTTGAAGAAAAAATTAGAATCTTTCATCCACTTCAAAGCATTCAAGGCTTTAGTTGAGAATGAAACTCGTTTAAAGATTAAGTGTTTGAGATTAGATTGAAGAGGAAAATTTATGTCAGATAAGTTTACTAAGTATTGTGAGGACCATGGGATAAAGAGACATGATTCAGTAGTCAGAACTCCATAGTAAAATGGAGTAGTTGGGCAAAAAAATGAAATATTTCAGGAGATGGTGAAAAGAATGCTACATGAATCCAAGATATCAAAAAAATATTGGAGAGAAGCAGTAGGCATTATAATTCATATCTAGAATAGATAATTGTCAAGAGTCAACAATAATAAAACTCCCTATGATTTATGGAAAGATAGACTAACTAATATTGATTATTTTTGAGTTTTTGGTAGTAGATGCTTCATAAAACGAACTAATGAAAAATTGGGTAATTTTAAATCCAAAGCAGATGAAGGTATATTTCTTGGATACTCCAACAAAATTAAAGCTTACAAATGTTATAAAAAAATAACTAAGAAGATATTTGAAAGTGTAAGCGTTAGGATAGATGAAGATGTAGCACAAAGAGCTAGTGATCCGGTATACAATCCTGAAATCATTGAAGAAGATTTTGAAGAATCAGATGAAGATGCAGAAGAGAAAATGGACACAAAAATTCCATCCAAATATGTCCATATAAATCATAATGAAAGTGACATCATTAAGAACATAAATGAAGAATATTGCACTAGAAGAATGATGGTATGTGAATCTGAGCAAGTTAATTTTTCTTTGTTATCCAAAATTTAACCTATAACTTTTTTACAAGCTAGACATGATGAGCATTAGGTTAAAGCAATGGATGAAGAATTAAATAAAATAGAAAAGAATGATACTTGGGAATTAGTGCCTAGATAGAAAGATTAAAATGTGATAGGAGTGAAAGGGGTATACATAAATAAGTTAAATAAAGATGGTGAAGTTACCAAGCATAAAGCAAGGTTAGTATGTAAAGGATATGCTGAAATTGAGGGTATAGATTTTGAAGAAACTTTTGCACTAGTAGTGAGACTAGAGGCTATTAGGATGTTGTTTGAATATGCAGTATTTAAGAATTTCAAAGTGTTTCTACATTGAGCATCCTAAGGAATTTCTTCTCTCTAATGATAGCAGATATGTGTATAAATTAAAAAAAGCAATATATAGATTGAAACAAGTTCTTAGAGCCTAGTATGCAAGGATTGATAGGTACCTATAAGATCAAGGCTTCAAGAGAGGTTTTGATGATAGTAATCTCTACATCAAAATAAAAGGTGAGCACTAGTTTATTATTGTAGTATATGTTGATGACATAATATTTAGAGGTAACAGTGAAAAGATGAGAAAATAATTTTTTGATAATATGCAAAAAGAATTTGAGATGTCTATGCTTGGAGAATTATCATTTTTCTTAGGATTGCAAATATCTTAGTTAGATAAAAGAATTTTCATATCTCAAAGTAAATATGCCAAGGAGATGTTGAAAAAGTTTGGTTTTGAGGATTGTGCCCTAATTGGCACACCAGTGAGTATAGGGAGCAAGGTGAGTAAGGATGAATATTCACTCGATATAAATCAGTCCTTGTATAGATCTATGATTGGTAGTATTTTATATCTGATAGCATCAAGGATAGACATCATGCATGAAGTAGGCATGGTCGCAAAATATAATGTAGCCTCCAATGAGAGTCATGTTTAGTTGATGAAGGGAATATTCAAATATGTCAAAGGGACATTGGATTATGGATTATGGTATCCCATAGGTAGAGATTTCACTTTGGTTGCTTTTATAATTTTAGATTGGGTAGGTCGTTTAGATTATAGGAAGAGTAAAAGTGGAGGAGCTTTCTTCCGTAGTGATAGCTTAGTATCTTGGCTAAGCAAGAAGCAAAACTGAGTATCAATTTCTACAATCGAAGCATAATATATTGTAGTAGTGTTGTGTTGTACTTAAGTGCTTTGGATGAAGCAAATTTTATAAGACATCAAGGTAAAATATGACAAACCTATCTCTCTATTTATTGTGACAACATAAGTGTTATTAATATTTATAAGAATCTAGCGATGTATTCAAGGACAAAACATATTCCTATTATATATCACTTCCTGAGAGATCAGGTTGTAAATTAGTAGGTTAAGTTAGAATATATCAGTGCTGTAGAATAGATTGAAGATATCTTCATAAAGGCACTACAAAAGGACACATTCGAGTATCTATGAGATAAGTTGGGAGTAATTTATTTTACTTCCTACCATTAAGGATTAGCATCAATTGAGGGGGAGCTAAGTGTTAGCTCCAAGATAGACCATTTGCCATTGATGTTAAAGGGGGAGAAGTATAAGAGAAGTACATGAACAAGTTTAGAAAATAGGATGCTATAGTAAGGGGGAGTTACTATATGTTTTTAGTTGGCTCAATTTTTGTAGGTCTCAATTTTAGGTTGGTATGTGTAGTACAGGGTTGAAAATGTCACAATTTTAGTTTTAGGTTGCCATCAATGAGAAAGGGGGAGATTGTTGGAAATATTGTCACTAATTTCAAAGGTCTAATAGTATTGGTGATAAAGGCCCCATAGTATTTAATGTCTAAAAGTGTTTTTAATTTTTATATCTTGGCTAAAGTGTGTTAATATTAATTAAATATTTATAGATATATTTTTGGTTGCATAAAGACAAAAGAGGGCCCGTGAGGAAGTCAAAGAGTCACCAAGTAAAGACAAAAGAGGGAAAGGGTGCATTTTTCCATGAAGGGTCACCTTAAGGAATTCAAAGAGTCATTAGATAAAGAAAAAAGAGGGAAAGGAAACATTTTCCCATGAAGGGTCACCATGTGAATTTTCAAATGAAAAAATTCAAAGGGTCATGAAAGTTTGGCACCATTTTCTATGTGGATTGAAGGGTCATAAAGGGTGAATATTGAAGGTCATTTGGAAAGCTATAAAGGAAGCTTGGGAAGCCATTTTAAAAATGCAAGGGAGTGCATGGTTTGTAATTATTTTATATATAGGATAGAAGAGAAGAGGAGAGAAAAGAAAGAGACATAGTAGATTTCTATCATTTGTTGAGAAAGAAACATAGAGAGATAGTTATGTTTTATACATAAGAGGGGTTGGTGCTCTTATAGGTTGGTGCTCACAAATCATTGTTGTGTTGGTGCTTAGCAAAGGGTTTGGTGATCCTACAAGTTGGTTCTTGTGAATTTTGTAAAATTGAGTTGGAGGTTATTTACATACTTGAGATAGTTCTCCATGGTTTTTCCCACATTGGGTTTCAACATAAAAATCTGGTGTCTCTCTCTTATGTGGTACATGTTATTGTTTCAATTTTATTGCATATCTTGAATGTATGATTAAAAAGTTAAAGAAAAAATTTAATTAAGTAAAATATTTATAAGATATATGATATACTAATTCACCCCCTCTCAGTATATCTCGAGCTTAAAATATTGATGCCAGTGTAGTTGAGTTTTCAAATATTGAGCACAAAGGGAATATCCCATGATTGTGCCTAGTCAAAGTAAACCAAGAACTAACTAAGACAACATTGCTCTTTTTGTCTACAACAAGATTTTATCCCCACTCATTGGTGGTCACATATTCTCTATGGATTTTGTTAGTCTTTTTGCATTTCAGACACTCAAAACACCCTAAAATGGCTCCTTTGCTCAATCTACCCTATTTCTCTAGTCAGGCATGTAGGTGGTGGCTCTAGGCCATTTGAATATGAGTGATTCATTTGAGAGGTGGAGTTTGATGGTCAATTATTTCTTGAGTGGAATAAACATGTTTATGACCCTTAATTACTCCTTATAACCTTATTAATATCCTTATCTTCATCATTCCCTCAATGTTATTTAATCTTACCAGTGTAGCCTTATGTGCATGGAAACCTTGACTGAGCTCTCACCTTGGGGTGGTTGAGATAGTGTTGATATAATTTATCAACCCTCAATACATATTCATGATGTGTATATTATTATCCCCCAAAAGCATCACTCATTTTTGGGACAACATTTGAACTATTTTGAACTATTTTGGTCCAATAAACTAAAATCCTCTCTCCCCTTCTCAAAAATTATTCTAGGCATTCAAATTCTCCATTTTTCAAGATTTTTCAAGAATATACAAACTCTACAGGCTTGAATCTATGGACTCTGTAGGCTAAGTTCTAAGGACTCATTTCTACAAACTTAGTTATACAGACTCTGCAGGCTTAAATCTATGGACTCTATTCTATGAACTTCGTAGGAAGGAATCTACGAACTCATTTCTATGGACTTTGCCAGTTCTACGGACTCATTTCTATAAACTCTATAGATATGTTTCAATAGGTTTAACAAGTTCTATAGATATGAATCTACGGACTCAACATGCTTGAAATTAGTAGGTTCAATAGGTTCAAAGGCTTCTTACAAGCGAGTTTAATCAAAAAAACAAGTTTCCAACACTTAGTCATTTTTAGGATTGGTTTAATGCCTTGGTTTAACCAAAAGAGTTCATCGACAAGATTTTATGCAGTGTTTAAACCATTGAACCTTGAACCACTTTGGTTTAAGGGTTTAATGGGTTCAAAGGTTCAACATCATCAGCAAGAGTTAAGTGCATTTGTCAAGGTTCAAAATTTAACCACTTCTAGGTTCAACAAATTTAAAACACTTATCAAAGAGAAGAAGGCTTGAAGCATTAAACTATTGAACCATTGAACCACTTTGGTTCAATGGTTCAACAGTTTTTGGTGACTCTACTAGGGATGAATGTGCAATCTAAAGCCTCAAGTTTCAAATTGAAGTAGTCCTTGCCCTTATCCATTATAGACTCTGATGAATCCATTCTGTGTCTTACCCATTATCATCATAACCTTACCATCTCCCTCCACCTCCATGCCAAATGGGATAGAATGCACAGTTTGAAGCCTCAAGCTTCAAGCTTAAGTAGTGCCAGTTCTTTCCCATTTTTGTTCTGTAATCTGGCAACTCCATGTTATACGTGAAGCCAAAGGGCTAAAGGTATTGTTGACCTTGTATTCGAGTTGGTACAACAAAGTAATTTTGATCTGTTTCCTTCACCATCTTGCCTCTAATGAACCAAGAGCTTTCCTCCTACTAAAGTCAAGTCTCTATTACCAGGCAAAGCCTCCATTTCTACTATTAATAAATCTTTGTCAATACTTACCCCTCTGAGATTTGTTATTCCACCTTTCCATAGTCATAATATGGCAGTTTAAGGTCTTTGGGGTAACTCTTTTGGCCCACTCAATTTAACTCCACCTCTACATGAGCTACCATGAAGTTCAAGGAAAAATTTCCCCAAGTTTTATGGTGATGGGAAGGTTCATCTTGATGAACATATTACAACCTTCAGCATAGCCTGTGGCATAATAGGTGTGGAGTATGAGGATGTAGCAGCCAAATTTTTTATAGAAACTTTACAAGGTGCTATTGTAGATTGGTTTTATCATTTGCAGGCCCAGACTGTGATTGATTGGAACACCCTTAAAGCTAAGTTGAAGCTAGATTTAAGCTTGCAGAAGATGCACATGCCGTAATGGCTCAACTCACATAAATGAAGAAGGAGCCTCATGAACCAATGAGAGATATCATTGCCAAGTTTGACAAGTTGAGGAATAGAATTCTTGTAATTACTCAGCCTACACCTGAGAATCTAAAATGTTTATTCATCAACTCTCAGCTGCCTGAAGTAAGTTTTCTACTGAGACATACTGGCCAAATAGACCTTGTTGTAGCTCAAGACTTGGCTACTGAGGTAGAAGATGACCTTATCTTGGCAAGAAAGACAAGGAGAGATCCAAACATAGGTAAATCTTCCTCATCTTTTGAATATCCATCTACAGGTGCCATTGATCCAATGGTGTAGAAGCTGGCAAATGAGTTGCTAGCTCTTAAGAAAAAAATGGCACAAGGGATATCTTTAACTCCTTCGTATAGAGATATGCCAAGAAGGACATTCCCCAATCAGTCATACCAAGGCAACGCTACCAAAAATCAAGGATAACCAAATTATCTTCCTCTCCCACATGGGAAACTTGCCATTGAAGCACCACCAACCAATTCAGCAGTTGGATATCTCAAAATAGAATCTTATTTCTCTTTATAGCCTTAATTAAACCAAGAAAATGATGCTGATCTCCTTGTAGAAGGCCAGGAAGAATTAGCTGGTGACTCCAACATTGGTTTCCTGAATTACTAAGATGAACCTAGAGGTAAAGGTGAAGCAGTTGATGGATCATATGTTATATTCACCCAATCCTAGAACCAGTTAGCCCAACAAGTTGATAAAGAAAAAATAGGGGAAAGCTCTCATCCTACAATTTCAATTTCCAAATGAGGAACTTCTCTACCTTTCTAGCCAAAGGACGCGGTGAGTAATAAAAATGTAAGTACATTAAGCATTCCTCCATCTTTAACTTCAATTCCATAGACCAGTACCACCCCTCCTAAAAACTAGAAAGATGAACTCCCTTCCTCTATTCCTAATCCATTTCAGTCATCTGACATAATCAATCATGTCAAGAAGACCAAAATTCAAATGTCTAAATTTGAATTCTTATAATCCAATCTCAAGCAGTTGGATAGGTTAGTTCAGTGTATGAAGAATAAAACTATCCCTATAGAACAAGATTTAAAAAGGGTAACTCATGATCCCCCAAAGAACATGTCCATCCCAAATAATCTTGTCATTACTCCTCTAGCTACCCCTGGGAAAATGGAGTCTTTCTATATTTCCCTGTTGATAAATAGTCATAAACTGAGCAATTACATCATAGACTCAAGGGTATCTAACAAAGTCATGCCAAACAAAGTGGTAGAATCTCTTGGACTCATGCTGACCAAAACCTTTAGAAGATGTTTCTCCATGGAAAACAAATAAGTACCTCTATTGGGACAAATCAAGGCTGCCCAATTTGCATTTACAGTATTCCCAAACAAAAGAATCAAGATGACAGTCCTAGTGGTCAACATCCCAGCCTCATATGGCATTCTTCTAGGGTGAAATTTTTTCAAGGATGTTGGTGGTGAGTTGAGCATGGACCTATCTAAAGCAAGGATCCCTGTCAAAGGCATCATGCAGACGTTGCTTCCTAAAAAGGAATCAAAATATGTTGTCACTCAGACATCAGCCCTTGAAGCTCAAATTTTGTTTGAATCTTCAGACATGGGTAATTATTTCTTGACCACAGAAGATACTCATATTTTACCTGATGAAACTTCTAAAAATGATAGTCTAAAAATTTGTTTAGATAGAATAGTAGAAGATGTGAAAGAGCATAGTGCAAATACAAAAGAATTTCCCCTTCTAAGCAAGGAGAAATCTAAGGAAATATTACTTTGTAATGATGTCTAGATCCTAGAATTTGATGGTAGTAATTCTTCTACTAGCTCAGGGGCTAGGATTGTGTTGAGATCTCCTCAAAGAGATATTTTTCCTTTTTCATACAAGTTGTAGTTCAGCAATACCAAAAACATAGCTGAGTATGAATCTCTATTGCTTGGATTGAAGGCTGCTCAAGATAAAGGCATCAAACTCCTTCATGCCAAAGGAGATGCTAAACTAGTGGTTTGTTAGGTAAGGAACCTGTATCAAACCAAAAATGAGAGATTACATCATTACCGTAATCTAGTCTAGGACCAAATTGAAAGCTTTGATGCTTTCAACATCTCTACCATTCTTAGAGAATTTAATGATTGAGCTGATACACTGGCTATTTTAGCAACTCTCTTAGTTCCTCACCTAGACTTAAAAGGAAATAGGTACACTATCAAATTGATCTTTAGACCAAGTGTGCTCAATAATGTCAATCATTGGCAAGTGTTCAATGGTGACAACCAAATCATTACCTTTCTAGAACAAAAATATAGCTTCAAACATCTTCACTTTGAAGGCAGTAAGCTCCAAAAACTCGAATCAACTCTTGAAATGAATTCAGACACAAGTGAAGAATTCCTACAACTAAAAGGGAATAAAATTCCCAAAGGACTGGTTTCTCTTGAGAAACTATTTGACAAGCATGACAGGTTCATCAAACAACAACAAATGGATTCAAGCTCCTTCCAAGGGTTTGATCAGATAAATTTGGGTACCAAAAAAAATCCCAAGATGGTGAACATTAGGAAGTGCTATACTCTAAAAGAGAAACTCAAATTTACTGTCCTTATTCCCCATTACATGGATGTTTTGGCATACTCTTATGATGATCTAAAGTTGCTCAGGCCTGAGGAAATTCACCATGAAATTCTTCTCAAGGATGGTTCGATGCCTTATAAGCAAAAATCTTGATAGTATAATCCAAAGATATCAGGTACTATTCTGTCTGAGATACATAAAATGTTGAATGCTAAGATAATTTTCTCAATCCATCATTCCACATGGATTACCAACATAGTCCCTGTGAGGAAGAAGAATGGTGAAATTTGCATCTATGTGGTTTTTAGGAATTTGAATCAGTCATCTTTAAAAGATAACTATCCTTTGCCCATCATGGACCAAGTACTTCAAATAGTGACTGGTTTAGAGATATTATTAATGCTAGATGGCTTCTTAGGATACAATCAAGTTGAAGTTGGTGAAGCAGACCAGCACAAGACATCCTTCACCACACCTTGGGGCACATTTTCATATAGAAGGATGCCTTTTGGCTTGATAAATACTGGTGCCACCTTTTAGAGAGAAATAGACCTTGCTTTCAAGGATGAGATGGGTAAGTTCATTATAGTTTATCTTGATGACTTGACCATCTTTTCTAAGCATCGCCCATATCATATACACCACTTGCAACAAGTACTAGAGCACTGCCACCAGAATGGCATTTCTTTGAACCTCAAGAAGTTAGTTTTTGGAGTAATAGAGGGGAAAATCCTTAGACACATTGTGTCCAAAGGAGGCATAAAGATTGGCTCAGATAGAGTCAAGTCTATCGAAGAGCTTACCTTGCCTACAAGTACGATTGATGTTCACTTTTTCTTTAGAAAGGTGAATTTCTTACAAAGATTCATCTCCAAGTTTATTGAGAAGACTCAACATATTGTGAACATGATGAAGGGAAAGGACACCTTCAGCTGGACTGAAGAAGGCAAGTCAACATTTGAAGATATCAAGACTGCTATTGCCCATGCCCCAATTCTAGTTTGTCTAGACTATAACAAAGAGTTCATCATATACAATTATGCTTCTGAACACATACTTTCAGCAATTCTAGTTCAATAAAATAAAGAAGGTATGGAATCTCCCATTTCTTTTATGAGATTCCCTCTCAAAGCTCATGAGCTAAAGTACTCAAACATGGAGAAGCATGCTTATGCAGTGGTGAAGGCAGTCAAGCATTTCCACTTCTACATCTTGAATTCTCACACTACTACCTTGGTTCCTGATACCATGGTCAAATCCATGCTAACTTAGTAGGAGTTTGGGATGAAAAGAGGCAATTATATTGCAAAGATTTAGGAGTTTGATTTAGTCATCAAGCCAACAAAGATGGTATGAGGAAAAGGCCTATGCCAATTAATTGCTGATAACAAACCAGAAGAAATAGAGCATGAAGAAGCAGAGGTGGAAGACACACCAACAATACTCTTCATTTCCACCACGAATGAGTGGTATTCAGGTATTGCTCATTTTCTTACTTATGGTGAGTGTCTTGATCACCTATCTTACAAAGAAAGGAGGACTATCAAGTTGAAAGCTACCAATTTTGTCCTTTAGGACAATGGCCTGTACAAGAGGATCCTTGATGGAGTGTTCCTTCACTGTGTGGACAAGGAGCAGCAAAGTTAACTTTTAGAATCCTTCCAAAATATAGCTTGTAGAGGACATTTTTCTACTCATGTGACTACCCATAAAATTTTATGAGCTAGGTATTACTGGCCAACTCTTTTCCAAGATGCATATAAGTGGGTAAGGAAATGTGAACTATGCCAGCAGCTTATTGGAAGAACCAAGTTGGCTGCTCTGCCTCTCAAGCTAGTGGTCATAGAGAAACCATTCCAGCAATGGGGAATTGATTTTATTAGATTTTTAAACCCATATTCAAGTGCTGAACATGATTATGTCTTTATAGCAACTGACTACTTCACCAAGTGGGTGGAAGCTATTCCAACCAAGCATGCTACTTTGGAAGTAGTGTATAATTTCCTCAAGGAGAATATCATTTCTAGGTTTGGTTCCCAATCAAGAATGTTACTGACAATGTAGCTTGTTTCACTTCTCAGGAGATTACACAATTCTATTTTTACTATGGGATTACACTCTCTCACTCTTTTGATTACTTTCCACAAGGGAATGGACAAGCTGAATCAAGTAAGAAGAACCTAATGACTATCATCAAGAAGCTGGTGGATGACAACCAAAAGAAATGACATAAAGCATTGGCTAATGCTTTATGGGTAGATAGAATTACACCAAAAAGGGCAATTAGTATGTCTCCTTTCCAACTTCTTTATGGGCTTAATGCTAAGATACCAATCACCCTAGAATTGCTAGCATTAAAATTGGCTAAGGGAATTGAAGATCAGACATATGAAAGCTCCACTGATAAAAGAATCATGTACCTGACTAAGCTAGATGAGTAGAGAACTATGGTGGTGGATTGAATTACTTTCCATCAAAGTCTGGTGAAGAAGCTCTTCGACCAGAAGGCAAAAAAATGTGATTTCTAGGTTGGAGATCAAGTCCTGTTGTGGGATAGAAGGAGAGAACCAAAGGGGATTCATGGGAAATTTGATTCCCTTTAGAGGGGCCCATTTATTATTCATCAACTCAATGGTGAAAATAGTTTCTTGCTGAAATATCAAGATGGTACACCCTTTTCATTGCCTCACAATGGGCAACATCTTAAGCACTTTAATCCATGAAGTATCATATAAGATCAGCTTATACATATGTATATTTGTATAGTCTTTAGTTCTATTTTTGTGCTTTCATTTTTGTTTTTATCACCTTTATTTTTGGGTAGTTTGACTCCATGGCCCAATGGCATACTGTAAGGCACTAGTGATTCTGGTTTCTACTCCCCTCAGCTGTTCCAAGTTTTCAACTAAAGGAAGTTCCCCAACTGGAGCCAATTGTTGTCCCCCAAAAGCATCACTCATTTTTGGGACAACATTTGAACTATTTTGAACTATTTTGGTCCAACAGACAAAAATCCTCTCTCCCCTTCTCAAAAATTGTTCTAGGCATTCAAATTCTCCATTTTTCAAGCTTTTTCAAGAATCTACAGACTCTGCAAGCTTGAATCTATGGACTCTATAGGCTAAGTTCTAAGGACTCATTTTTATGGACTCAGTTCTATAAACACTGTAGGCTTAAATATATGGACTCTATTCTATGAAATTCACAAGAAGGAATCTATGGACTCATTTCTACGGACTCTGCCAGTTCTACAGACTCATTTCTATGAACTTTATAGATATGTTTCAACAAGTTCAATAGGTTCTATAGATATGAATCTACAGACTCAATATGCTTGAAATCAGTAGGTTCAACAGGTTCAAAGGATTCTATAGGTGAGTTTAATCAAAATAAAAAGTTTCCAACACTTAGTCATTTTTAAGATTGGTTCAATGCCTTGGTTCAACCAAAAGAGTTCATCGACAAGCTTCTATACAGTGTTTGAACCATTGAACCATTGAACCTTGAACCACTTTGGTTCAAGGGTTTAATGGGTTCAAAGGTTCAACGTCATCATCAAGAGTCAAGTGCATTTGTCAAGGTTCAAAGTTCAACTGCTTCTAGGTTCAATGACTTCAAAACACTTATCAAAGAGAAGAAGGCTTGAACCATTAAACCGTTGAACCATTGAACCACTTTGGTTCAAAGGTTCAATGGGTTCAATAGTTCAAAGTGTTTGGTTTAATGCCATTTGGTTCAAAGCATATGGTTCAATGCAATTTGGTTTAAGTGGTCAAGTGATGAGTGGAACATAAGAAAATGATTGACCCATTGAACCATTAAACCTTAAACCAACAAGGTTCAACGGGTTCAACAGTTTAATAGGTTCAATCAATTTAAAGCAATCAAAAGACTTAGACAAAAAGATGGCTTCAAATGTAAGATTGAACCATTGAGCCATTGAACCAAAGTTGGTTCAATCGGTCAGGTTCAATCGACAGGTTCAAGGGGCTGCCCCAAAGCCAAAGGAAAAAGTGCCCTTGTGGAGGGTAATGAACCAAGCCAAGTGCCCTTGTAGAGGGTAACAAGCAAAAGTGGACAAAGAGAATTCCTTTAGAAAAGTGAACCAAAGACAAACAACCCTTGCAAAGGGTAGGCAAGGAGGAGATGGACCGTTGCAAAAGTCTAAAGGATATTTCTGGGCTTAAACAGTCCTTATGGAGGGCACAATTCTCTTTTAGGAAAATAATGTGGAAAATGATTAAGGCATTTCCTTCAGACAAAATGTCTAAAGGAATTCCTTTGGAATTTTGTCACAATAAATAAGTCCAAAGCAAAGATAAAAATCCCATCGAAAGAAAGCCCGATGGAAAGCAGAGGCAAAACGAAGGAAGATTTCCTTCAGACATTTTGTTCGAAGGAAAAGTCTACCAAAAAAGGAAAAACCCACCAAGGAAATAAAATCCTGAAGACCACCCAAAAGATCTCGAAGGTTAGGTACCCTTGTGGGAGGCTCTCTCTAGGAAAAGTTGACCATTTCTCAAAGACCCCAAAGGGCAAGTTCCCTTCGAGAAAGATCAAACCTCAAATTGTAGTGGAATGCACCACGTGTCCCTCATAAAGTTATAGCAGAAGCTACCACGTGTCCCTTATAAATTCAAAGCAAAACATGCCATGTGTCATCTACAAAGCTTGATAGAGGCCGCCAAGTGGCAACATCCATAGCTTCTTCCTTTTATTGAGTAAGGACTGTGGTGGGTCCTAGGTGAGTGGCTAAAATTAGTGGAAGCTACCATGTGTCATCTTTTGCAAGACTCTCAAAAGGCACCTAAAGCCTATATAAGTTAAGTAGATGCTACCACATGCCCTCACCTATTTCACAATAGAACATGCCACATGTCACTTGTTGAGATCAATACAAAGTGACCAGAGCAAATGAGAAAGACACGAGAATTGCTAAGGAGGATAATGAGCCTGCACATGTCAAAATTAGGGCAACCAACTAGCTGTTGGCTTTCAAATAATGATGGACCCAAACACGTCAAATTTATGGCAATTGAATCACTGTTGATCCTTGTAGGCTTAAAAAATAGCCCCTATGAACAAATTTAGTGACTGGCCAAAGAGATAACCCGAGAGCTCAGATCACACAGATAAGGGCAAAATATAGCCAGGAAAGAGGGAACGATGAAGAAGGATCAGAAATATCCACGCATGGGATATGTTTCTAGAAGGTAAAGCAGTCCACCTGATGAACATTTAAGAGCGCAAATATTCAATGGCATGGCCTATTTTTATACATTGAGTAGAGTGAACAGCTATACACCCATAAGGAAACACATCAAGCAGCCCATATTAAAATTTGATGCTCAATTCTAGCATAGCCCATGGACATAATTTAAAATGCATTAAAGGCATTGAATGCATCATAACACATTTTTGTGAAATAAATCACCCAAGTCTTTCTTAGGGAATTATATATTAGACTCTCTTATTGTTTTAGGAGTTCTCTCTCTGTTATCAAAAACAAAACTCTTGAGCTCAGATTGTTGATCATATTTCATTATTTGAATAAGAAAACAAGTGACTTTTCAGACTTTGAGCTAGAATAACTTAGTTGTTGGGGAAATTATTCTTATGTCTGTTTTCTTAATATATTTTTTGTCCATTTAATTAAATAAGTAGATTTAGTGAAAATAATTAGAAAGGTGTACTTAAGCCAATTGTGGAGAGACTTTGTGCGCCCACAATTGTCTTTAGTGTGTTTTCTTTTTATTCCTATGTAAAGGATCTTGGGATGACTTTGTGCCTTCATTATCCTTCATATTTCACTCTATAAAGGTGGAGGGAGATGGTAAGGCTATAATGATAATGGGTAAGACATAGAATGGAGTCGCTAGAGTCTATAATGGATAAGCATAGGGATTACTTCAATCTAAAACTTGAGGCTTCAGATTGCACATTCATCCCCAGTGGAGTCATAAATAATTGTTGAACCATTAAACCACTTTTGTTCAAAGGTTCAACAGGTTCAACAGTTCAAACAGTTTAAAGCATTTGGTTCAAAGCATATGGTTCAAAATGGTTTGGTTCAAGTGGTCAAGTGAATGAGTGGAACACAAGAAAATGATTAACCCATTGAACCATTAAACCATTGAACCTTGAACCAATAAGGTTTAATGGTTCAATGGGTTCAATCAGTTCAAAGCACTCAAAATACTTAGATAAAAGGATGGCTTCAAACACAAGATTAAACCATTAAACCATTAAACCAAAGTTGGTTCAATCAGTTAGGTTCAATCAACAGGTTCAAGGGGCTGCCCCAAAGCCAAGGGAAAAAGTTCCCTTATAGAGAGCAATGAACTAAGCCAAGTGCCCTTGTGGAGGGCAATGAGCAAAAGTAGACAAAGAGAATTCCTTTAGAAAAGTGAACCAAAGACAAACAACCCTTACAGAGGGTAGGTAAGGAGCAGATGGACCGTTGCAAAAGTTTGAAGGATATTTTTGGGCTTGAACAGTCCTTGCAGAGGGCATAATTCTCTTTCGAGAAAAGAACGCAAAAAATGATTAAGGCATTTACTTTTGATAAAATGTTTGAAGGAATTCCTTCAAGCTTTTGTTTAAAGAAATAAGTTTGAAGCAAAGAAAAAAAATCTCACTGAAAGAAAGCCCAATGGAAAGCAGAGGTAAAGCAAAGGAAGATTTCCTTTGGACATTTTATCTAAAAGAATTCCTTTAGACTTTTTGTTCGAAGGAAAAGTTCATCAAAAAAGGAAAAAACCACCAAAGAAATAAAAGCCTGAAGGTTGCTTGAAAGATCTCAAAGGTTAGGTACCCTTGTAGAAGGTTCTCGCCAGGGAAAGTGGACCGTTTCTCAAAGACCTCGAAGGGCAAGTTTCCTTCGGGAAAGATCAAACCTCAAATTGTAGCGGAATGCACCACGTGTCCCTCATAAAGTTGCAGTAAAATCCACCACGTGTCCCTTATAAAGTTGAAGTAGAACATGCCACATGTCATCTATGAAGCTTGATAGAGGCCACCAAGTGGCAACATCTATAGCTTCTTCCTTTTATTAAGGATTGTGGTGGTTCTTGGGTGAGTGGCTAAAATCAGTGGAAGCCACCACGTGTCATCTTCTACAAGACTCTCAAAAGGCACCCAAAGCCTCTATAAGTTAGGTGGATGCTACCACATGCCCTCTCCTATTTCACAGTGGAACACACCATGTGTCACTTGTTGAGATCAGTGGAAAGCGACTAGAGCAAACAGGAAAGACATGGGAATTACTAAGGAGGATGATGGGCCCACACACGTCAAAATTAGGGCAACCAACTAGCCATTGGATTTCAAACAATGATGGACTTGAACATGTCAAATTTGTGGTAATGAAATAATTGTTGATCCTTGTAGGCTTAAAGCACAACCCCTATGAACAAATTTAATGACTGGCCAAAGAGATAACCTGAGAGCTCAGATCACATAGATAAGGGCAAAATACAACCAAGAAAGAGGGAATGATGAAAAAGGATCATAAATATTTGCACATGGGATATGTTTATAGAAGGTAAATCAATCCACCTGGTGGACATCAAAGAGTGAAAGTATTTAATGGTGTGGCCTATTTTTCTGCATTGAGTAGAGCGAACAATTGTGCACACATAAGGAAACACATCAAGCAACCCATATTAAAAACTAATGCTTAATTTCAGCATAGCCCATGGATAGAATTTAAAATGCATTAAAGGATTTGAATGCATCATAACACATTTTTGTGAAACAAAGTGCCCAAGTCTTTCTTAGGGCACTTTATATTGGACTCTCTCTTATTGTTTTAGGAGATCTCTCTCTGTTATCAGAAACAAAACTCTACCCAAATTGAAAGGCATTACTGAGACTTTGAGCTCAGATTGTTGATCATATTTCATTATTTGAATAAGAAAACAAGTGGATTTTCAGAATTTGAGTTGGAATAGCTTGGTTGTTGGGGAGATTATTCTTATGTCTATTTCCTTAATACATTTTTTGTCAATTTAATTAAATAAGCAAAATTAGTGAAAATAATCAAAAAGGTGTCCTGAAGCCAACTGTGGAGAGACTTTGTGCCCCCACAATTATCTTTAGTGTGTTTTCTTTCTATTCCTGTGTAAAGGATCTTGGGATGACTTTATGCCTTCATTATCCTTTATTTTTCACTCTTTAATAGTTGAGATGGAGACATTGTGCTAAATTCTTGCTATGTTACTGCGCCCTATTACAGTTACTTGTCACCACCTAAAAGGTTCCTTTTATCTACTGAACAACACTTTTGAAAGAAGAGGAGTGCCTTCTGTCATTTCATCAAGATTTTTCTTTTGATTTGTGAACATCATCTCTAAAAAAGAGAGATAGATGGTTTATCCTACCCCTGAGTGTTATTTTCTATTTATATATATAATATATAACTCTTGTTTATCTATAGGGAACCTTCCCTTGATGAGAGGAGAGATTTGTCCCCTTTTGATGTAGTAAACCTTCACATCTGGCTGACCAATTTCCCTATGCTGTGGTTAAAGAGACCTATTTTTCTCATCAGTTAGCTGATCGATAAAATATTCACCCAACATATATGACTCCTCAAGTCTCTCCAATGTTTTCAACACTTTACACAGCCCATCCCAACAACCAATAATTCATCTTCTTAGTCTGCACAATAGGCATGTAGGTGCCTAGATGAGAGATTATCTATCAAGGAATTAAGGTGAAGGGTTGATCATTTTTAGACCCTATTTACTCAATCTATCAATTATATCCATAAGTCCTTATAACTCCCCTTCAAATCTCTTAGTGACTTCAAGACCCCATCCAAACAGTCTTTCATTTGCTTAGTCTAAATAATAGGCTTGTGTGACTGTGAGGGCTTACCTTTCTAAGACTAAAGATGAGAATGGTTCTTTGGTATAGGGAAGTGATGGGCATGATGTAAATATTATGGATCATGAACATAAGGTAAAACCCATACATTATTTATCATGACTTGATAGTTCTCTAAAACCATTACAATAACATTCTATTTACACTTACAAGGGGATTACATAATGCATACATGAAAATCATCGTAGAACATGACTTTGAGTTATTTGGCTTGATAAACTAGTTGATAAATTATGATAGATGAGGGAAACTTATATGGATTCCAATAATCTAACATACAACCTAAAACATCATTCATTTTCATTTTCATGCTTTGAAGATTCTACAACCTGAAGAGACATTGTCTACATCCTACACAAGTGATAACATGAAGGTTTTCCTATTATCTAGGGATCACACACATGTAATAGTAGTATGGAATGATGGATTTGGACTATTAGGACTCGTTAAAAACACATACAAGCACTAATTTGCAAAACCACTTCAAAGATGCACTAAAACCATTACAAATTTGACCCCTATACAGATGAGTAAGGTAACTTTGAATAATTAAATTCTTAATGTTTGATCATAAATAAAAAGACATGAATATGAAGAATAATTCCAATAATGGAAAGGTTATGAGACCCCCTTCCTCTGGCCAATATCTTGGATCCTCAATACCTTTCTCCTATCCTTATAAACTAAAAATCTGACTAGCTTTCTTGAGCTGCCTAGGAGCTCGATGGAAAAAATGGGTCAATTTTTGACTTGTTTAACATTTAAACTCATGGATTATTCCATATAATGACTGAAATATGTCCCCTATATAGGTTTATGACTCTCTTTAATCATGGTTGTATTGTATGGATCTATACAAATCTAAAAACACCTGTAATCTACAACTTTACTTCATTTTCTCAAGTTTCATATCTTGAAACACCATTAGAGGGCAAAAAGAGGGAAAATAAAGGTTAAATAACATTTAAAATTATATGGTATATTTTGGGAAGATGAGGAGTGACATTTCCACATGTGTGGGGCCCACTTGGTGGATGAAAAATGGGGTTGACCTCTAAAATGGACTCTTTACTACATGAAAACACTTTTTTATGACTTTAGGAAGTTAATAAAACATTTTAAGAGAAAAATAACCAATTTAACTTTAAAAAATACTTATTTCCAAATTTATACAATGCATGTTGACTTATATGAGTGTTTGAAAGGTCATTTGATGACTTTAGGGGTTTATGAAGGCTTGAAACAAGTTTTAATGGGTATATCATAGAGAATGACCTTAGATATATCCTAGACATCATGTAATGATTCAAAAGAGGTTTAGACATACCTATATCATGATGAAAAATATCCTATCATAATAAGTGGCTTAAAATAAGCCTAAAACGATGAAAACTAGCAACCTTAATTTTCCCTAATTACCTTAGTTTGTGCTAAGAAACCTTAACTTTGTCAAACAATGAAAATACCACTCTCTAGGATTTAAAAGGACATGAAAACTCTCTACTCACTCAAGGACCACCATGAAAACTTAACACATCATCTTAAGACCCAAAATACCTATGACATGATGATTTCACAAGCAGACTCTAACACATACCATGCCACCTCTAACAATGCTAAAATGCTTATAAAAGTGACCAAAGGTGAAACCATAATGCATGAAGATCACCATATACAAGATTTGATAGGTGTAATTGGAAATTTTCTGGTTATATGGGTTTAAATTAGGCCTAGGAGGCCAAATTATCAACATCTTTAGCAACTCATAGGGGTTGACCAGCTTGTTGGTTAAGGAAACCCACTATCTCTTCTTGAGAGTCATGACCCAAAATGAGACGATCTCCTCACTTAGATTGATAATTAGACTATTAACTTAGAAAAAATCTTAAATGAAAATAAAAACAACCTCAAAAGTAAATAACATGAAAAGAAACAACACCTAACACCTAAGAAACAAACAAAATAAGACACTCAAAAAACTAAGGCAGCTACACACTAGACTTGTGCTAACACGCTTATTAAAAACTAGATAAAGGTAACCTATTATAAAAAAATAACATGAACCAGAATTATTTCTCCTCCATGATAAAATGGGAAGCTACTTTGATCACTATGGCACCATGAGGTCAAATTACCATATTATGACTAGAGACCAATGTATATTGTTCATTGAATGAGGACTTCCACTTGCATCTAGGTATGTTGACATATTCATAGACTCTTAGGAGAGAAACTAGACCTTCTTGCTCCATTCCCAGGTGCATGTTTTGGCTATGTGAATCTAAAACACATTCATAGTCATTCCAAACTTACCTAATTTTCATGAATAGTCTGATTTCTCCATCACCTATAGGCTACTCCTGATTTGCCATGCTCACATGAAATGATTCTATTGACAACCCAATTGGTATGCCTTAGTTTGTATATTAATTATACTCTATTTTATTTGGTGATTTTTTAAGGTCTTCAACCTCCTTGAAATAATCCAAGCATTGCTGCCACATATCACCAATGACTTCATTATTTACATCTTGGGCCTCATAAGGCATACCAAAGGACAATATTTCTTCATTTGTCTCAACTATAGGTATTACTAAGCAAATATTTCAACCTTTATTTCATCATATTGAGCTTGTTACTCTTTTTAATTACACTTGAAAAGGTCAATAGTTAGAACATCCTCAATATTCCCCATGGGAGGTTTAAGTCCTAGAAGAGTCTCATTATCATTACAAATGTCTAGGTACTACTACCAAAGATCCTCATCATCCTCTTAACATTCCATGTGATCATGATTATGCTCTAATGTCTCATCTAATATTAGTACCTCATGTTCATTAACAAATTCTTCTTTTCAAAAAGTGATGGGTCCTTCATCTTGAAAGAAATTAGGAACTTCAACATCAACCCATACCTTTTATTGAACATTTGAAAACTCTTGAAGGTTATCTCCTTATCTTGTAGCTACTATAAGTTGGACAAATATTTCACTCTCACACTCCTCAAGACTATCATGGAAGAGATTAGCCACTATGTCATCAACGAGATCTTGGAAATCACACTCTTCTTGGCCAAATGAAATGTCTTCCTCTTGTGACTCATCTTGTATCCAAGTACCTTCTTGAAGTTCAACCTCTCTTGAATTATGGAAAATTGATTCATATTTATCCTTGCTAAGAGGTATCCCAATAATGATTTCTTCTTCCAACTCACTTGAATCACCTTCATCATTAATCACTATAGCTGGATCTTCTTCACTTATTTCCCAAAGGATAGGCTCTTTCTCAAGGAGTTGAATGAAATATCCTTGAAAGATTTATAGAAGAGAATTAAAATATAATGGAATTATGGATGCTTCATTATGCTCATTCAACTGCCCACCTTTGAAACCTAGCACCCCATCCTCTTGCATATTCTCTTGAATGGACCTCCATGATAGGAATGATTTAGGTTCTTGAAGAGGGGGATGGGGATTGAATTGTTTTAGGCTTCTTTTTAGCTTCAACACCTTGGTTTAGGCTTGACTGATCTCCCTTTTCCCATGACTCCACTAATTTTTTCCAAGTTGGAAGCTTGGGTCTATGATCTTCTTATATTGCATGTGCTACATCTGTTGGAATGAATGAAGGCACCTTTTCCTAAAATGGCACCACTTTTTCTATTAACATTGACTAAGATAAGTGTTCATTTGTAATTTTGATTTCTCTAGCTAGGTAGGTTTCAAAGTCAAGTATGATATGATCAAATATCTCCTCAAGCTAATTGAGAAGGGAATGGATCTACAAGGTCTGATCTAAACCATAGAGCATAGCCCTCTCAACACATGCTTCTTCCCTCTTTTGCACACTCTCTTGAACTAACATCTAAGTAGGAAAGGCTTAAGGAACTTTTGAGGGACTTGAAAAGTTTTGAAATTCACTTTTTTGGGTCCTTTGAGGAAGGGTGGGATTTTCAACAAAGGAATGATATGGGAAGGAGGAGGGCACATGAGGTTGGTAACATTGGAATTGGTGCCTTTTGTGGACCACTAGATTCTCTTCTATGGTTGAAATTAGACTACCCACATCTAACATGTCACTAGTTGGCATTGATTGATTATCCTTCATGATAGATGCCCATTCCCTCTTAACTTGTTGAAATGAGGCTCTCATACTCTTGATTATGTGACTAGGGACCTCTTGGCCATAACTACTTTGTGTATCAATCCCAACCATGTACTTTTCATAACTCAAAAGTGCTTTTTTAAGGCTTGAAATGGACTAGTTTGGGACATGGTTAGGCTGACTATAAGCATCATGATGTTGCCAAGACTAATTAGGAGGATAGGTAGGCTTATAAGGAGGTGGATAAGGCTTACAAGGAGGGTAAGGGTGATATTATTACTAGTAAGGAGGATCATGGTGCTGGTATTAAGGAACATAGGGATGGTATAGGTTATGATATGAGTGATAAGGCTAATTATAGGGATGATAGGGGTAAATATATGAACTATATCCATATCCAACCATCAAACATTGTAAGGGAAAATTATTAATGAAGTGAACAATCGAAAATAACTATTCTTACCCCTAAGTGAAGATCTGATGACACCTTATATCATGAAATTTAACTATAAATCAACCACTAAAGTGCTTAAATCTCTTTGATGTCATCCAAGTCTGCAAGTGCATGCTCCAACTCACTTGAATCTTGGTCCTATAAATCATGCCAAAACTATTAACACTCTAAATATTACCCTAGAAGGAGGTTATTCAAGACTACCTCCAAGTTTGGGGTAACATGGGATTAACCCAAGGTTATGGGTAACCTATGGCTGGGCTAAACCTATAGTTTATGGGGATAGATCCCCTAGTGCATCCATTAATATAAAAATCACTAAACCTACTAATTTTTTAGGGTTAAAATGGATAGATAAATGCATGAAAGGAAATATACTCTAAAGGGAGGTGATGCACCAATATAGTTTGTCCACTCTATTTGACCTCTTACAACACTAGTGAATAATATAAGTGATTGAACTACTATCTTCAAGAGCTTCTAAGAAATAGTGTTTCATGTATAGGTTTTATTAGATGATCATAAGAGGAGGGTAATGAAAGGAAGGTCTGATTTAAGACACTTACCAGTCAAGCTTCCACTCTCAGCTCAACCACTCATCACTCTAACACAATATGTGACCTGCATAGAACCATACACTAATAACTAGGTGAGACAAGGACCCAAAAATGGAGAGAAACCTTCCAAATATGTAAATAAGACAATAATAACACACTAAACTAATATCAAAGAAGTTGAAATAGTTTTTATATTAGCTCAAGAGGTGATAAGGTATAAACTTAGGCAAAGTTTCCTCATACCCAATCAAAATGGCCTAAAAGCATAAGAAGTTGCGAGAGGAAATTTGGCATGAAAGTGTCATGGAGAGATTACAAATTATCCTCATTCACTCCATCATTAGTTACAAGTAGTCGTAATTGTCCCCTTGTCTCCATGCTTTGCCCAGGCTGATTGGTGTCTTCAATGAACATCTTTAGGGCATTGATTTATATTTTTGGACAAGGTTGACCCCATAAATAACATGTGCATGCCATTATGGTAAATTTCCCTCTACTCATGATAGTTATAAGGTATTAAAGTGGTTTAATTAGGCCACCATGAGTCACTAAGCATCCCACCTCCTTACATGTAGACTAGGGTAAGAAACTACCCATTCTCCATGATGATAATGACTTTTATATTATCACCTTTATGAATCAATTATAAGTTTTTATGAACTTACAATGACCCACTCAGTATCACCCTCATGCCAACCAACATCTTCTCTTGATGCCAAAACATGCCCACTAGGCAATTAAGCCTAATTTCTTAGTGTTAGGTGCTTGGTTGACCCTAATACATGTGTAGAAGCTTAAATTTAGGTGAAAAATCCTATTAAATCTCTATAAAAGTGTTATAAACCATGAATTAGGCATTTACAATAGTGAAAACCTATAATTAAACCTAACTTAGGTGTTTAGGCCACCTCCCACTAGCACTTGCAAATTGACCATTTGGTGCATACTTGTAGAAGCATTTCTAAGGAGAGTTGTCAGATTTTTGTGGACTAAGAAGATGTAAATAATCTCATACTAACTTATTCCCTGATTTAGAACCCTCTATCAAGTTCTTCACCCTAAAATCATCACTAATCCTTTTAAAATAATGTTTTTTTAGGGGGTCCATACAATAGTCCATACAAACTAATGATATGGAAAAGACCTCCTTAGAGTGAATTATGTGATTGAGGTATCTTCCAAGTAATCTTAGTGCATCCAGGTGTAAATTATCCAAAAATTTTCGCATAGAGTCACTATTAGGGTTTAGAGAGGGTTTTGGAGGCCTACCATCTTAATGATAGTTCTGAAAGTACAAGCCTTCAATCCAAAACTTATGGCCATGGATATTGATCCCATATAGCCCTCTAAAACCCATGAATTACTCTTAGTCCAATGGAGCTTGTATGGTGAGATGTGAGTGAATGTTGGTAGACATTAATATATTTGTAAACATTCTAGATAGGTTATAGTGTTAATGATTATTCATAGAGATGGATTCTCTAATGCAACTCTATCCTCCATAAATATTAAGTATATAGGGGTCACCAAATCCCCCTAAGATCACTAGGTCTAAATCCTCCTACCTTGTAAGATATGAATGCTTGAGTTAGTAGCTCAATATGATAGTCTAGGGTAGTACTATTTGAGAGAGGTATTGAGACTAAGTTTACTCATTGATTTCCTTGTCTAAAATACTCTATTCAGGTCCTAAAAAATAACTATACACCTCTTCATGTATTTTAGTCTACTATGGGGATATGGATATGCCACAAGGTGGTGGTGGGTTCTGAAGGCCTAAAGATGGATTTAGGCATTTTAGACCTGAGTTGAGTTCCAAGATATTGAATGACCTACATGTAGTAATTAATGGATTAAATTCCATCATATCAATCCCTTACACCTTATCTCTACCTATTACACTTGTCCCTAGCTGTTCTCATCACCATCTCTACCCCATTCTCTTGTAAGCTTGTCATGCTCACCATTATTTAGTCCAAGTGTTTGAACTACTTGGAGTTAGAGACCTAGATAGCCTCTTTTTCCATTATTTACTAATTTTAGAGTTGGTAACCTTAGGAAATATGTTCTTATGGTTTGGAAACACCCCTTTCAATAGGAATTTCTTCAACCTTGCTCTCTACACCCCCTTATCTTGTTACCTAGGGTTTATGAGTCTCTCAGTTACTTTGACCCTAAAGGCCTACCAATGTACTTAATTTAATCTCTTATGAGTTTAAAAACTATTTAATTAAATTGTTCCATTTTTATTACCCTCTTATGATTATTTATAACTTGAAACACTCTTAAACATGTAATTCATCCACAACTTCTATGAACAGGCTTGTCCATGGTAGCTTATGCTTAAAGGTCTAATTACCTATCAAGGTGCTTGTAACTCTAGATTAAAACATCATCCCAAGTAGATTGAAAACCTTGGAAAATAAATGAGGGGATATTATTACATTTATTTCACTTCACTACCATGCATGGTTCTATACTTTCACTCTTATTTTGGCTACTTCCTTGGTTGTAGGTAATCAATTAGGTCTACCTAGTCTATTAAGTCTCCTTAATGTCTCAAAGGGATAAATTACCTAATGAAGGAATTTATATAATTTATAAAATAATTATTAATACCATTTTTTAATAACTCAATAGTTACTTGTATGTAGGGCTCAAGACACCTTCACCTTCTCACTAAAGACCTTGCATATAGGTGGTAGTCTTAGCTCTTAACTGTGTGAGAGATACGCTGGCCCTTCATGAAGATTTTATCCCCACTCATTAGTGTTAAAATATTATCTATGTATTTTATCATTATTGTTTCATTTAATACACTCAAGACACCCTAAAATGGTTCCTTTGCTCAATCTACCCTATTTCTATAGTCAGGCCTGTAGGTGGTGGTTCTAGGCCATTTAACTATGAGTGATTCATTTGAGAGGTGGATTTTGATGTTATATTATTCATATGGAGTGGAATAAATATGTTTATTAACCTAAATTTCTCCTTATAACATTATAAAAATCCTTAAATTTATCATTTCCTCAATGTTCTTTAATCTTGCCACTGTTGCCCTATGTGCATGGAAACCTTGACTGAGCTCTTATCTTGAGGTGGTTGAGATGGTGTTGGTACCATTTTTGAACCATAAATAATTATTCATTATATTTATATGAATCCTAAAGGATATCCAATGTTTTTAACACTTTCCATACCCCATCCCAATATCCAAGACTTTATCTTCTTAGTCTGCACAATATGCCTATAGGTGCCTAGATAAGGGCTTATCTCTCAAAGACTTAAGGTGAAGGGTTGATACTTTTTAGACACTGGTTACTCAATAATTCAAGTCTATCCATAGGTACTTATGACTACCCTTGATATTTATGAATGACTTTAAGACCCCATCCAAATAGTCCTTTATTTATTTAGTCAGAATAATAGGCTTGATGTGATTGTGAGGGCTTGTCTTTCTAGGACTAAAGATGAGAAAGGTTCTCTAGTATAGGTCAGTGATGGGCATGAGGGGAAAAATATGGAACATGAACATGAAGTGAAACCCATAGATGATTTATCATGACTTGAAAATTCTATAAAACCATTACAATAACATTTTGTTTACACTTGCAAGGGGACTACACAATGCGTACATGTCAACCACCGTAGAACATGACTTGAAGGAGTTATTTGGCCTAATAACTCAGCCAAGTACTTTAGATAGAAAAGGGATAATTATATAGATTCAAAGAACCTACCATATAACTTAAAACATCATCCATTTTCATTTTCATTCTTTAAAGATTTTATGACTTGAAGAGACACTGTTTGTTATAGATACCCATTTCTGACCACAACTGGCTTTTGACTGGACTTCAAACTAGTTTCTACCAAAAATTAAAAATTAATCACATGAATCACTAAACATCATAATTTTATCTATGCATCATTCATAAATTCTTAGAATCATGTTGAGACATCCCTATTTGTGGTATTATACCATACACAACAATAAGCTCTCACAGATTCATCCTTAGTTACCTTGTGACCTAAGAACTAGAAATTTGGCCTATAGACCCATTAAGTGGGGAGCTTAATAAAATATTAGAAGAGCTAAAATTATAATCAAAATGAATTGAATAAATAAACTATATTAAATGATTAACTAAATTCTCTATTTGAAATTAATGAATATCCAAAATGGAAATTGCAAAAATAAAATATCAAGCCTTTCATCATTACCTTTATGAGTTATCAAGCTCTTTCAAAATATCTCAAAATATCTAATTTGAGAGCCATGAATATTAATTTAAAATCATAATTACATGATAAATTTTAACTCAATTGGAGTTAGCCTTAACTCACCTATGGTTATTTTGAGGCCATTTCATGTTTAAAATCAACCTTAACTCACCTTGGGTGCAAGTTAACTTTTGAGGCTATAAATACAAGGCCTTGCCTATTGATCTATAGGGTTTTATAGTGTAGAGTTATTATGTAGGATTTACTATATATTATTCATAAGAGTAATTTATCATGCCAAAATCATAAGACAAATAACCAATCCAAGGTGCCTAGGATGGGTAAAGCCAATAAAGCTCCATTGATGAAGATTTCTTGATGGACAAGCTGAACAAGCCACTTCAATAAAGCATTTGGAGGTCCAAGGAAGGTAAAATAATGGTTTATTTTTTGTTCTAGTTGTTCTTTCATTTATATGTTTGTTACTTATGGTCTCCCTAGTGTTTAGGCTAGAGGTGTTAGGATTTTAGTGTATTATTTTGATTTATTTTATTGGAAAAATACAAGAATAACCTCCCCTCTATTATAATCTTTGATCACATGATGGAATGTTTGGTGGGACTTCAAGGCATCCCAAAGATTGATATGTTAGTTTTTGTTTTTCTAATAGATGCATATAAATCTTTAAGTTTCAAGTTTTAGCTTTGTTTTCTTATGTCTTTCTTTAAGCAAGTCACATGTTGTAGGGATCGTTGCAAATTTTACAGATCTATGTTGCTTATAATAATTGACCATGACATCTATGTAAAAAATAGAGGAAGGTAGGAACATGGCTAATAATGGTTTTAATCAATTTTTATTTCCTTAATTTTATGTTTGTTGATCTGCATGCTATTGGTATAACCCATTTATTGTAGAATCCATGAGATGTTTGGGTTTTAAGCTCATTTATCAATCATTTTTACATCAAAATAGACTTTTTAAAATATGTTTTATAGGAAATGTTGATGATATACCTTAATCAACATCAATTTATGTAATCAACATCAATCTCTGTGGATTGGTGATGATTGGTCTCTGAGACGAGAAATTAAAAACTTGAGAGCTAAATTTAAAATGTTATTTTCTCACCTAATTTTGGGCTTATAAACAAGCAAACCCTATAATAATTTATAGTTCATGAGGTGGAAAGAGAAAATTTTAAGCATGGATAAATCTTACACACATTGTATTGGGTGCTCAAAATATACTTATTTATTTTCATCTCTTAGTTGTTTTTGAAGTTTTTACAATTATCAACAACAAGTCCAAGGGGCTAAAATTTATGACATTTATTTTGGTGTTTTAAAAATGAAATCTCACTTTAGCTACATAATCATAAGTGTTTTCATTTTTATGCTTTTTTGTTAAAATCGGTTATTTAATCAAAATGAGTGTTGTGTGTATGCTCTCCCTCCATCCCCTTGAGGGAACTTGGGTGATAATAATGCTCACTCTTTTCATTTATCACTTTGGTGCAAAGGTGTGGAAGGAAATTAATTAAGTCCCTCACAAAAATTTTATGATTTGGGTGACCCAAAAATGACCCTAAAGTCCTTATACTTTCTTTATTTTCATGTATTTTGGTTTGTGGGTAGGAGTTCATCACATCCCCATGAGTTCTATAGGGAAGCGTTGACCTAAAAATTCATCTCCTAGCATCATTTCAACCCCAATCCATGGTGAGGTATACAAATTGAGGGTGACTCACTAGGATTCTTGTTTTGAGTGGTTAAAACAAGATCCATTAGTGGTACTTAGCCTTGGAACGTATGGACAACTCAAACATCGTATTACACTGATTAATTGATGGATGTAGTGGTTATGAGAAGGATAGGACCTTTTCACAATAGTTTAGTTAACATGGATTTAAATGACATTATTTTTCCCTAGTGTTTGCCATACATATGGGTTTATTTATAAATGAAAGAAAAATTGATAGTTTAAACAACCCCACTTGCCATGGACATACTGTTGATGTAGGGTGAGTAGCCCAAAGTTCCATGTTACCATATAAAATCTTGAGAGAAGAGGGATCCTAAAAACCCTACTTTTCATGAACTTTTAATTTTTGTATTAATAACTTAAAATCTTCTCAAGAGCAATTATATAGACAAAATTTGATAGTATGATTCCACCTTGTTAGTTTTAGGATCTACGATGCTACACTTAGGTTTTTTTATCATTTTATCCTCTTTAATAGTATGGTCTTGAGTCAAACCTATTTTTTTGTCATACCACATCCAACAAGTAGTCTTATTTACACATCATTACTTTATTGAAAGAGGTGTTATGTCATCCTTTTCACATCACACCTTTACTTTAATCATTTATCCAACTTTGTCTATGTGTGTCTCTTGTTTGAAAGGGGTGTCATTATATTACCCATTTCATTCTCAGTCTTATGCCTTATAATGTTTTAAGAAAACCATTTATCATATATTCAAATCATGATAACATTTTTACATTGATCAAATAATTTTAAAGACTTTTTTCCTTTTGTCTAAATTATAATTTTGAAAACCATGTGTGCCTTTTGGATTTATGCCTAGTACCATTATGTTTTTCATTCTTTTCTAGTTTGTTGTCTATTTAAAAAGTCTAGTATTTTAAATTAAGTTCAAAGTTAGCCTTAACAAATTCAGATCCAAACATTGATTAGTTTCTGCCTATGCCTCATGTAATTTTGGCCTAGACATTTACCTTTCACTTTTGGGTTGTGCAACTTAGATTTTCTCCTTGCTCGATTTAAAGACAATTTTTGTGCCTAAAATTAGGGAAGTGGTATATCTTCCTTGTGCCTAATGTTCCATGTATTTTGCCAAATGATCAAGTGTGTGTTAAAATCTAAATGCCTAGTTTGTGTCATAGTGTTTCAAATTTGTTAGATTAAATCTCATACCTCTTAGACCTTATTTTTTTTAAAGTCTATCTTTTGTGCCTTGTTCCAAAAAGACCTAGTAATTATTATTTTAAGCCTAAATTTTGTGCCTTGTTTTCCAAAAGACCTAGAAACCTTTTTTTATTTAGACCTATATTAGACTTCTTTGAAACACTTTTTACCTAAGTTTGGCATTCTAGTTTTTATTCATCCACTTGACCCTTTTGTGTAAGATATTTGATGTTTTACATTTGAAGTTAGATTATTTTAGCCCATGTTTTGGCACTGACCATTTTGGAGATACAAATCCATCCTTAGACCAAGTTAGACCAAGTTTGGACCATTTGTTCTTTAGATATTGTTTTTTAGATTTTGTATAACTCTGAATCCTCTTTTTTTAAACATTCATCATTGACTTAGATATGTCTCATTACACTCATAGTGGAGCCATTTATAATCTAGGTTATGATAATGTGGTCATAAAAGAGGAATTTATTCAAGATCTGTAGTATGATGATGTTTTTTGTGAGACATATCCCTATCCTCTTCATAACACTCAATCTAAGATCCCTTAGCCTACTATTTGGTTAAAATGCCTCCATACTTGGAGAAGGACCAAGAGCAAACTGTGTAGTATCTTGCTAGTATATCATTAGTTGTAAAACAAAATTAAAAATAACCATATTATGTTAATGTGCCATCAATGTGTGATCATTATTTGTTTGATCATCAATTGATTGAAAACAAGGACACAATTTTAGTTAGAGCCGTAGAGGTAGGGTCCAAGTTTTTAGTATACTTTCCCCATTAAAATTTACCTAATATAGTTAGAGTGCCTCTCAACATGCCTTATAACCAAACCATTGAACATGCCTCTATTATCCATCCTCAAGTACTCATGTAGATGCCATATCAATACCCTAATATGTTTATCAAAGGAAATGGACTTAGGAAGAACTAATTTATACAAATACAATAAGCATATCAAACTTATTTGAATCTAATACACAACTTTAATAACATGGCCATGTAAAATGTTCTACTCATAGAGTTAGCTCCTTTAATAGTGGAATTAATTGAGTTAATAGGTTGAGGTAATTTGGGTATATACCCCTTTACACAAAACAATTTTATCAGTAACATGTAAAATATCCTAGCTATTGAATAAGTGATTACTGCTTCTAAGCATAACAATGCACAAAACATGGTGGATAACATGCAAGTGTCTCCCAATCCAAGCCAAAGTAGTTTAAATACATCAAAAAATAGTCCACAATAGGTGCCTTTAGTTAATACCACAAGTGGTTCAAAATAGTAGGGGGAAGGAACTCCTACATTCCAAATATAATAATCTACCTCTAATCCTCAACCAGCTACTTCTTCAAGCACACAAACACAAGGATTAACTAATCTAGTGCTAACTAGTTCCTTTCATCAAAAAAATGTGATGAATTCTACTCCACCTCAATTAGTGATGACTAACATTCTAAAAAAATAAGAATAATCTAGTTTACCACTACAACATAGGTAAAATACTACACCACCTCAAAAAGGGGGAAACAAACATTTTACTGCAATAAATAGTGACAAGTATACCTCAAAAATTGTAAACCAACATAACTTTATAATAAAAAACATTGTCTAATAAACAATGTATGTCCATTGGTTAAATGTAGATTCCAAACACTCTACAAGCATCTACTTAATAACAAGTATTCACATAAACAAGAGGTAATACTATCCAACAAGTACCAATTAGGTAGAAATTACCTTTTGTTCAACATGTGCCATAAATCTAATGATAGGGCCTTGGTTGAAAATAAGTACCCCTTATTCAACCAAGTTTTACTAGTTGACAACAAGTCCTCACTCAACCTCAGTAGGCACAATACTTTACCCAGAGCCATATTCTTCCATCAAAATAATAATTCCCTCAAAATCAAGCCTATATACTGAATCTAAACCAAAATATTGTACCACAATGTGTGCAACTCCAAAAACTAGATCCTAATATGTGGATGCATATTATAGATTGGTTCAATCAAACCAACAATACACAAAAAACCATTCCTCTATTATACCCTGGTCAAGGTAATCCATCTTTGGTCACGTAGCCTCCACCTTAGACCAATGTTCCATCTAGTTTTTTCACACAAGAACTACAATAAATGAAGGATGTAATTGCTACCATTCAAGTAGGGAAATAGACCAAGAAGTTTAAGTTATATGACATGTGTTCATATCCATTCAAAATGAAGTATCTATAGATACTATTTATTCTAGTGTACAAACCATCAAAATTTGATACATACAAAGGTAAAGGAGACCCTAAGGCCCATTTAATAGAATTATTTATTGCATGCCAACTGGTGGCTTACAGTGACATTTATTTACTCTTTTTATTTCATCTAAGTCTAGAAGGACATGATTTAGAGTGGTTCTTAAAATTACTAAAGAATTTCATAATTGATTTTAATGACCTCTCAAACAAATTTGTGAAATATTTATACTACAATATCAAATATGAGATTTCATTGGTAGATTTAACTCATGCCAAGAAGAAAGTTGTTGAAAGCTTTGAAATCTATCTATAGAGATGGAGATCACTTTCCACTCACTTTACCCATAACTTACTAGACAAACAATTAGCTACTATGTTTACTAAAAATTTACACAACAAGATATCCTATCATTTAGAGCTTCAATGTGCACATAACTTCAAAGAGATATTCAGGGCTTCCAAATTTAAAAGTCCCTTATTAAAAAAATATTATTAATTTAACCTTGTCTAACCAAAATCAAAACCTAAACCAAGGAACATGTGAATGCTAGAACCAGAACCAAGTCCTATCACAAGCATCATCACCAACCCAAGCTAGTAATATGAAAAATCAAGGCAATTCAACCATAATAAGAGTGTTTTTAAAAATGGAGTAATCTAATCACATCATGTACAAACATTACAAATGTTGTCTATTCAACCAATGTCATAAATGTAACTTACTCCTCATCAACAACCTAGTCAATAATCACAACCTTTATAATAATCTAGACATGATCAACAAACATAACAACCATTAACTTTGTAAACCTCTCTTCCAAGAATAAATTCCCATACTCATCAAGCTTTCAATGATCATGGATAACCTATAGAAGTTGTGTTTCACAAGCTATCTGCATCTAACATGATTAGTTGGACTATTCTAAATAATTATCCTAAGAATATTTTATATCTGCACTGGTTCCAAAAGAATGGGATTTATGAATACCATTGTGTTCATGGACATAATCTACACCATTGTGTGTAGATAAAACACCTCATTAAAAATATGTTAGAAAATTAGGAGATTACATTGGATAATAGAGCTTCTACATCCAATCAAAACTTGGGTATCTACCAAATCCCTTTTTTAAAACATTATTATAACAACCACCAACATCAATAACAAAGGCCAAAATAATAATAAAAATAATATCAACAACTAGGACAATAACAAAAATACCAATAATAATAATAATGTTAACTAAATGGAAAAAACCAAGGCCAAATTGATTCCAATACCCAACAGACTCACCATGTAATTGTACATGACTACATTGAAGTTGTAGGTCATATTGTGAGAGGTCAAATTTTCACCATCACCATTAATCCTAAACCAAGTGATAATAGAATAAGACCATTGCTAAATGATTCCAATCAACCCATTTATGCCAGTAATCCTTCCTTGACCTAGGAATGCAAATAAGTACACCAATAATAGGGGATTACTATTTTTGGACCTTATACCAATGACTTGTTATTACCTTGTGACCACAAAAAAGTACATTGGTAATCGAGACTTATCCTATTTGTCCCCCCTCTACCATAATTTTCTAGAAATAATGGTATTATACCTAATCTTGATTATGTAATCACAAATTATTAGTCAAATATTACCATTTCTAGGCCACAACCACCTACCAACAAACCCATCCAACCCACCATCTTGGCTAGGAACAAACTATATACCACTATTAAGGAAAAGAAATTTGACATTATGGAATAACTTCAAAAGATGACCACACAAATATACATTTTGGATTTGTTGCATATGTATACTATCCATAAAAACATGCTAACAAAGTTCCATAGCCAATCCCAAGTTCCTAATGACATAAACCCAGACAAATTCCAAGCTTTGGTTATACATCTAGACCTAAGCCAATAGTTGACCTTCTACCAAAGTGATATGTCATCCCTCAACCCTCTCCATAACAATCCCCTATACATTGAATTTGTCATTGCACAACACAAAGTTAAATGTGTCCTCATAGATAATGGGTCAAGCCTGAATATTGTATATCTAAATCTCATCAAGAATCTTGGATATATAAAGGCTTATCTACAACAAAAAATAATCACTACTAAGGCCTAGGACAATGAAGGGTGTGAATCATAAGGAACTATAATCTTACTATTTATCATTGACATTTGACCCATGATACACTTTTTTATGTGTTAGACCTTGACCTATCTTATAATTTGCTTCTGGGAAGACCTTGGATACATATAATTCTAGTAATCCCTTCTATATTACACTAGTGTCTCAAGTTCTCTCATTTAGGCATGGAGGTCACCATAAATGGATATTTACAGCCTTATTAACATTACAAACCTTTGGAGGTTGAGTATGAAAGTTATAATTACTACTTTGGCCTAGATATGGTTCCCCAAAAGGATAAAGGTAAATAAATACTTGTTGAGTTGCCTAAGACTGATTACATAGCCTTGGATAGCTTTGATTCATCCTCTCATATGTCACCACTAGAAATGTCTAATCATTTTACCATCTCAACCAATGGCCTAGGACAGTATTTGACTCATGACAAATTCCACATAGCCAAGATTCCATAGAAACCCAAGTCCTATGAAATACCTAAAGCCAAGCCACCTTTTATGAAATAGTAATGAAAAGTTAAATTGCATAGTCCAACTCTTGTCATTTTCACATCGACTATTGTCCAAGAAGATTACCCTCTTGCCAATGATGAATCCTAGTTATATAATGAAAAATTGGTTGATTACTATAAAAATGTCAAGTATCTCATTCCTAATTGGATCATGGAGACTAAATCCTATGAAGGAGGAGGCCTTAGGCCAAAATAGTAGGGTACACTAGAGCCAATTTATATGACATAGTAAAAAAGAACCTATGGTCTTAGATTTAAACTTATTAGGGTTGAACCCACATATATTATTCATTTTCCAACACCAATGAATAATGAAGATAATGATAGCAACAAAGCAAAGTCTGATCACAACATTTATGAAGACTTTAACCATACCAACCTATTTGACCCACATGTAATTTATATGATTACCATAGTTATATGACACAACCCACTTTCTCTATATCACCCTTAACTTATAGCCTAGGACCAACAAGAATTCATAGTGCTTGTAGATGAGTTTGAGAATGATGAGGCCTTTTGCAAATTTCTAATCCAAATAGACAATGTTCCATTGGTATACCACAAACAAGGGTTCTATATCAAACTGGATCCTACAACCTATTTTGGAGAATGGGTGAACACCCTTAGCCATAAGCAAATAAATAAAACATTGAGATCCCAAAGTGAAAACATCTTTGAGGTGATTTTAGACCAGGGTAAAAGTAAAGAGAAAGGCCAGTATTTTGGTGAAAACTTGTTTTAGGTGCCATTAGATGGGGTTGTTCACCTTTATTTAAATAAAGCTTAGGAAACCACCAATGATGAACTTACATTTGGGTTTGAGTTCTATTCTATAGAAAAGCATGACTTTGATCAAATTACCTAAGAATTTAAAATAGTATTTGTAACATGGCCATCCATACCATTGAGGGATTAATATCTATCTTATTTAGGTGAGATTGAAGAACCAATCCTAATAGAAGACTTTATAGTTTTAAACCAATTCAAATTATTACCAACCATTCTATAAGATGGGTCGACTCTTCTTGTAGAAAACACTATGGAAGTTAACATCAAGACTCTAAATGACCCAAAATGGATCAAATTAGGTGCATTCCTCATTAAGGAGGAACATGAAATATTTATAATGATTTTGAGGGAATTTATTGACATATTTTCCTAGGATTATTTAGACATCCCAGGTTTGGACCTTGACTTGGTTGTAGACCACCTTGTACATCCTAATGCCAAACTTGTGAAGAAAAAATTATGCAAGATGCATCCTAACATTATTTTATTAATAAAGAAAGAGTTGGAAAAACTCTTAGAAGTGAAATGTATTCGATTGATCAACTACTCAGAGTGGATATCAAATGTTATGCTAGTCAGTAAGAATCCTAGAAGAATCAAAATCTACATCAATTTTAGAGATATAAATAAAGATTGTCCCAAGGATGACTTTTATATACCAAACATTGACATGATAGTTGATTCTAAAGTGGGATATGAAATGCTTTCACTTATGGATAGATTTTTAAGGTATAACCAAATCTAGATTATGTTAGAAGGTCAACACAAAACAATGTTCACCACTCCATGGGGAGAATTTTATTATCAAGTTATGCCATTTGGTCTCAAGAATTATAGGGCCACATACCAAAGAGACATGAACATCATATTTCATGATATGATGCATGACCTTATTAAAGACTATGTCGATGACTTATTGGTTAAATCAAAGATCCAAGTTGATCTTATAGCCACACTACAATGAATATTTGAGAGGCTTTTTGAATATAATGTTAGACTCAATCCTAATACATGTATATTTGGTGTCACTTTAGGCAAATTTTTAGGCTTCATCATCTCTCATAAAGGCATTTAATTTGATCCTGCCAAATTACAAGCCATTATCAAGATGGCATCAACTTATGATTTAAAATAGCTCCATAGTTTGTAGAGAAAAATTCAATCTATCAGACACTTCATTTCATAGTTAGTCAATAAATTACATCTATTTACATACTTACTAAAGAAGGGCATCACATTTATTTGGGATGAAGAATGCCAGAAAGCCTTTAAACATCTAAAGGAATATCTTACTCATCCACCTATTTTGTTACCACCTATGCTAGGAGTCATTTCTATTGTATATATCTACAACTGACAAAGCCCTAGGGGCACTTCTAGTTCAACATGATGATAATGGAAAAGAACATGTTGTGTATTATTTAATCTGTACACTGGTTGAATGTGAACAGAATGATATGCCCATAGAAAAAGCTTGTTTATCTATGGTCTTTACAACCTAGAAGTTGTGGCATTACATGCTTAACAAAAAGACCATGGTTATTCCAAAGTATATTTGATAAAGTATCTACTATCCAAAACAAATTTATAAGGCCACATACCTAAATGGATCATGTTTTTGAGTGAGTTTAAGATATATTATGTCAACTAGATAGCTATAAATGGACAATTACTTGTAGATTAGATTGCTAATGCTCTTCTTGTAGAGAGAGAAACTCTAACTTTTAAATTTTTGGATGAGTTGATTATGACCATCATTGAAACACCTCCTAAGGAGTGGTATTGAAAGTTTTATTTTGACGGATCACTCACATTTTATGGATCAAGGGCATGCCTATTGTTTATTACACCTTAGGGGGATCTTATCCCTAAATCATTATGTATTAACTTTTATTGTACTAAAAATATGGCTGAATAAGAATCACTTGTTGTAGGGATTCATCAGGTAGTCAAATGGAATATTCAACATTTAATGATTTATGGTGATTATCAATTAATCATCATTAAGGTTAAAGACCACTTTCAAACCAAATATGGCAAGCTGGTACTATACAAGACCATGTTTGATACTCTCAAATAGTAGATCATCAACATATAATTTAAACACATACCAAGGGACATTAACAAGACATCAAATTCCATAGACATAATTTATTCTTTGATTTGCCACATAGACAAGGTAAAAGAATATCAATTTATCATTGAAAATATTCTAGTGCCTGCTCATGAACCTTTAACCATCTCAATGATCTATGATATTGTTGTTGAAATCTCTATATGGTATTCATACCTCTTTAACCACCTTCATGACTATATCATTCTAGTAGACATATCACATAAATAACAAAGGGCCTTTACCTACCAAACCTCATGATATACTTTACTTAGCCCAACCCTTTACCATCATAACTTTGATAGAACTCTATTTAATTATTTAAATTTTGTAGAGGCAACATTATAATTATGAAATGTTCATGGAGTGTGTAGAGACCACACTATTAGAGCCATCCTAGGCAAAAATATCCTATGTACCAGTTATTATTGATCAACTATGGATGCAGATGTAACTACTTATATCAAAAGGTGCAACAAATGTCAATGAAATGCTAATTTGATTCATTCCCTAGCCAAAAAATAAAACCAATACTTATTCCATGGCCATTTACAACATGGGACTTGAACCCATTGGGAAGATTATCCCTACCTCAACTGATGGCCATAAACACATCCTTACTGGTATCAAATATTTTAAGTGGATTGAAGATGTACCCCTTACTTATGTGATTAGGAAAAAAAATTCCAGGTTCATCTTCAACCATCTCATATGCCGCTATGGTATTCCATCTGACATTTTATCTAATAATGGAGGATCATTTAAAAATAAGGATGTCAAAACATTATGTGCTAATTACAATATTAGTCAACATTTTTCTACTGCATACTACCCTTAAGTTAATGGCCAAGTAGAGGCATATAATAAAACCATTATCAACATCCTTAAAAATATTTTTCAATGATATTGGCCATGATTGGAACCTCCAAATCTTTTGTGCACTTTGGACATACTACACTAATTATCATACCCTAATAGGAGTCACTCCATATTCCCTAGTCTATGTCACTAAGGTCATTCTTCCCATTGATGTTGAGTTAACTTCTCTATGCATATCATTAAAACATGTATTGGATGATGAATATTACTGAGGAGCTCACTTATAATATCTAGAATTACTTGATGAAAAATTCATGGCCACTGTCAATCGTGGACACTATAATCGATAGGTCAAATACTGAGAGTTTGAGCTTGGGTATCTCGTTCTCAAATAAAACCAAGAGAACACTATGATAGAGAATACGAATAAGGGAAAGTTCAAACCTAATTGGATATGCCCATATATCATTGTTGTAAATTATGGCTCCAGAGCATATAGGCTTGCTACACCAGATATAGATGAACTTGATGAACCGATGAAGATCATACACGCCAAGCATTATTTTGCTTGAGAGACTTGAAATATTATCTATGAGGCACATTTTCATTATACCAAAATATCATAAATTTATTTATACCATACCCTATACTAATCTACCATACCTTTAATATTGATATAATTTGTTTTTTTACTCCCCCTACCCTACCCCTTTGACCTTGGTTCCATTCCATTAGTTCTTCGATCACCTTCAACAAGAGGATTCAGATCAAGTTTAACCAATTGATTCATTAGTCTAGACAAAGGCCATATTTTTCACTAGTATGATATTGGTTTGGTAGTTACATCCTTTATTTTTTGCTTCATTTCATTTTGAGGGTTCTTTATTATAACCACCTTTGGAAAAATTAGTGTTTTAGTCTATGCTACTAATTATAACTAACTTTGGGAAAATTAGTATCATTTACATATGCTATTTTTTCTTAATTATAACCACCTATGGGAAAATTAGGAACAACATCTTTATTATGTATTACCATATCACCTTTCCATTCCTATGCCATACTATGCCATTTTCCTAATTTGGGAACTTGCTTCTACCTAGTCAAATTCTTCCAATACCATGTGGAACTATAGTGACTTGAGGTCTCATTCTAAGACTATGTAGGTAGCACTCGAATCATGTTAAGGTTAGCTCAGTCACCCTTTACCATGCTCTCATTTTTTTCTATCAATTCAAGTTTGAATTCTCTCACTATTTTGTGAGTTGGACCATTTAGTATCTCATCATCTTTAATTGAGTTGAGATGATTTAAAAATTCCAAAAACATTTGTAAAATGTCTAAAAAAATACTAAAAATCATAAATTCATTTTTGACCACTTATTTTCCTTAAAGATTATGGGAAACCTCATTAATTCATAAGCAACCACTTGTCCTTTAGTTTCCCCATACTTTTTGGCCTATAAGCCTTATTCTCTCACCATTTTACAAGTTCATGTTCTATGCATTATGTATTCGACTTTGATATATTAATGATTGTTATAATTCATCTCATGCTTTCACCATTTTTTGAGACCATTCCCATATTATTCTACCTCATCAATCATGTTTTCTTGATCATCATTTTTATTCTATCCCATCTCTTGGGAGAACTACATTTGGCCTGAAGTTTATGTTAGATCTTGTGTCCATGGAACTATGTAGGCAACGTCTACTTCCCTAGTGCATTTGGAGTCATCTCGGATACCCCTTCCTTTTCTTTTATTCCCCCATTTTTAAAATTTCATTATCTCTTATAGTTTAGGGGCAATGTTTATCATTTTTTGTGTCCTTGTTTCCATATAGCCTAGGGGAAACCTTATGTCCTTTTTGTTTTTTGTTTGCAATAACATTGTGATTAACCTTTATTTATGTTTGTTCACTTTTTATTGCTTACTATTTTATTGTGGTTTTAGTTTTTTGGTGTTTTTGTCTTTTTGTTTGTGTGTTTGGCTATTTGTTTTCTTTTATTGTTGTGCCTTTAATTAATATATATTCATTCATTAGGTGATTCCTTGCACATTATATTTAAGTCCATCCCTATTCATATGTTAACATTGTCATCATGGTTTTTATCATTGATGCATTGTTTTTGAGTGTTTATTGGATCACGTGTTAGTACTTATTTATATTTTGGTTAAGTTATCATGATGTTTTATATCATGATGTATACCATAATGTGCTAAATAAAAAATTAGCTTAAGAAATATTACAAGAAATGAGACTTGGTACTTATCTTTGGTCACCTAAAAAATTCCTGATCTATCCAAAATATTCCCCACATATAAAGTGATTAAATAATGAAAGAATTTTAATCTTTGCTAGTTAGGACATGCATCTCCATACTATCTAGTTATCCAAATTCAACTTTCTCCTCTGTAATATCTTATTCTAACTTTGTGAGTATAAATTTAGTACGTAAACCCCCTTTTCCACATTACCATATTATCCCACCCATAGTGCCAATGATTATAACCACCTTTGGAAAAATCATTATCATTCTTCTACCTAATTGGGGCATGTTTTCATTGTGATAATGATTATAACCACCTTTGGGAAAATCATTATCATTATTTTACCCAACTGGGGCATGTTTTCATTATGCTAATGATTATAACTACCTTTGGGCAAATCATTATCTCTATCAACCCAACTGGAGCATGTTTTCATTATGCTAATGATTATAATCACCTTTGGGTAAATCATTAATCCTATCCTCCCAACTAGGGTATGTTTTAATTTTGATAATGATTATAGCCACCCTTTAGAAAATCATTATTTTACTTTTTCTAATGATTATAACTGCATTTGGGCAAATCATTATCTTTTTACCTCGCTATACCAATGATTATAACCACCTTTGGGAAAATCATCCTTTTTATTTTCCAAACTGGGGAAGCTCACTGTGCCAATAAGTATAACCACCTATGGGTAAATTAGTCTTTTCCACCCCCATTAATCTTTTGGTCTCATCATTTTCCTTCTTTTGAGGGATCTATCACCGACCTACTTTGCCAACCACTCCCTCGAGGGGGTAACTAGAGATTATCTATCATCTAATAGAGCATTAGGCATACATAACATTTTCATTATTTGAGAACATGTTACTATGCTTATAACTTGAAAAACCTTCCAAAATAAGGACAAACTATAGACACCTAATTTTGGCCACAACTTGCTTTTGACCAGACTTCATACTGGTTCCTACCAAAAATTTCAAATTAAGCCTAAGAATCACTTAGTGTCCCAATTTTGGTCATACATCATTCATAAATGCTTAGAATCATATTTAGGAATTCATATTTATGGTATTATACCATATTCAATAATAACCTCTCATGGATTCATCCTCAGTCACCTTGAGACCTAACAACTAGTAGTTTGGCGTATGGACTCATTAAGTGGGGCACTTGATCAAATCTTAAAAGAGCTGAATGATAATAAAAATGAATCAAATAATTAAACCAAATTAAATTCTTAGCTAAATTATACATTTAAAATTAATTAAAATCCAAAAATAGAAATTGCAAAAATTAAAATATTCAGCATTTCATCATTGCCTTTATGAGTTGTCAAGTTCTTCCAATTATCTCAATATAATTTGAGAGTCATGACTAGTAATTGATAATTATAATTACATGATAAATTTTAACTCAATTGGAGTTATCCTTAACTCACCTAAGTCTAGTTTGAACCCATTTCATGTTTAAACTTGACATTAACTCACCTTGGGTGAGAGTTAACTTTTGAGGCTATAAATACAAGGCCTTGCCTATTGATCCATAAGATTTGATAGTGTAGTGTTATTATGTAGAATTTACTCCATAATATTCATGAAAGCAATGTTACCATGCCAAAATCATAATCCAAACAACCAAGCCAAGGTTCTAAGGAAAGGTGAAGCCAACAAAGATCTATTGATGAAGGTAAAAGAGTGGATTCTTTTGTGTTCTAGTTGTGCTTTCATTTGTATGTTTATTACTTATGCTCTCCCTAGTGTATATGATAAAGGCATTAGGATTTTAGTGTGTTATTTTATTTTGTTTTTTCAGAATAACACAAGACTAAATTCCCCTCTATTATAATCCTTGTTCATATCTGTAGCCTACATAAATAATAACATGAAGGTTTTCCTATTCTCTAGGGCTCAAACATGTGATCATATAGTGGGGAATGATGGAGATGGAAGGTGAGGAGTTTCTTAAGACACATACAAACATTTATTTGTAAAACCATTTCAAATATGCACTAAAACTATTATAAAATTGACCCTTACATAGATGAGGTGTTGGGGATCAACCAACAAACTTGATTACTTTTATGTAACCAACTAAACACGAAATTAAACCAGAATAATAAGTAACTAGAATCAGAAATAGCAAAGAATAAGAGATATAAGAAACCACCTTGAAAACTTGTATTAAATTCTTTCAGAAGGAAATACAATGAATAAAATCACACTTTCTTCTCACACCTCTTAGATGTACAAATCTCTTTCCCTCAAGAGTTTTCTCTCTCAATTACAATCAATTCCAACAACTTGGATTGATACACATATACAATAAATGTCTTGTACTGTTCAATAAGCTATGAAGATCTAATCCTATTATATAATATTAGGAAATGAGCATGCATTCTCCACCATTAGATATACCTCTTAATCAAGGGTTCAAATTCGTCATGCCAAAAATAGAAATGCAAACTCAATACCAACAACTAATCTAATCATGCAAACAATCTGTTCATCCATGAAAATAGACCTTTTGGATGCACAGGTAACTGACATCAGTCCTTACCTATCTACACATGACTGATGTTGGCTGATCCATAACCAATGTCGATAGCTCCTAGTCGACCCCTGACCAATGTCAGTTGCTCCTAACTGACGCCGGTGACTGTGTAACTCTAGCAACCTAAAATTTACTCATTTGGTGAAGCTTTTAGCTCCACAACTCAAAAATCTCTCACTTGGAGATAAATAGCTGCACCAGTACCTATACAACAACATCTTCTAGCTTCTCCATCTTCAAACTCAATCTTGAAGACCAAAAAAAGTTGAATGAAGATTCAACTTCTCCTTTGTTACCAGCTTTGTTAACATATCAGTAGGGTTCTTATCTATATGGATCTTCTCCAGCTTCAACTCACCATCCTCCAATACCTATCTTATGAAGTGATACCTAAGCTGTATATGTTTGGTTCTTGAATGAAAGGCTGAATTCTTAGCCAAATGAATTGCACTTTGACTATCACTATATAATTTGTAACTCTCTTGCTCCTTTCCTAGCTCTTCCATGAACTGTGTCATCCATATCATCTCTTTGCTAGCCTCTGTGACTACAATGTATTCTGCCTCTATAGTAGACAAGGCAACAACCTTCTGCAAATTTGAAATCTAGCTAACCACCGTTCCACCAACAGTGAACACATATCCTGTGGTGCTTCTCCTACCATCCAAATCACCTATCATATCCAAATCTACATAACCATGTAGAGAAGTGTTTGACCCTCCATAGCACAAATGCCTACTACTGGTCCCTTTCAGATATCTGAGAATCCACTAGACTGCTTTCCAATGCTCCTTCCCTAGATTGGCTAGATACTTACTAACAACACCCACTGCTTGGGCAATATCTGGTCTAGTACATACCATTGCATACATTAAGCTCCCAACCGCAGAAGCATATGGAACTCTAATCATGTACTCTACCTCATCATGTGAATTAGGACACTATTCTTTACTCAACTTGAAGTGTCTAGCCATAGGTGTGCTTACCAGATTTGCATCCTGTATATTGAAATGTTTCAACACCTTGTTCACATAATCCTCTTGAGACAAAATCAACCTATGATTTTTCCTGTCTCTCTTAATACTCATGCCAAGGATTTTCTTTGTTGCTCCCAAATCCTTCATGGCAAATGTGTGAGCTAATTTCACCTTAAGCTCAAAGATATATTGCATGTGTGAACCTGCAACAAGCATATCATGTACATACAACAACATGATAATATATCTACCATTATCCAATCTCTTAAAATAAACATAATGGTCAAATTGACATCTAATGAAGCCATGCTCAGTCATAAACCTATCAAATTTCAAATACCATTGTCTAGGAGCTTGCTTGAGACCATACAAGCTTCTCCTTCCCTTTGACCTCAAACCTTTTCAGCTAATCCATATATATTTCTTTATCCAAATCTCCATGAAGAAATGCTGTCTTAACATCAAGCTGTTCAAGATGAAAATCCTCAATAGCAACTAAAGACAATATAGTCCGAATAGAAGTCATTTTTACTACAAGAGAAAAAATTTCACCAAAATCAATACTTGGTTTCTGTGCAAATCCCTTCACTACCAACCTGGCCTTATATCTCATCTATCCATTCTCTCCTTCCTTCAATCTGTAGATCCATCTATTTTTCAGTGTTCTCTTTCCCACTGGCAACTCAACCAAATCCCATGTTTGGTTCTCTTTCAAGGAATCAATTTCCTCATTCATGCTAAGCTCCCACTAATTCCTAGATTCCACTTATATTGCTTCATCAAAACTCTCTAGTTCTCCACCATCAGTAAACAATAAATAGAATAATGAAGGGGAATATCGAATTGGAAGTTTACTTACCCTTTCTAACCTCTGATGGGCATCTGAGACTCATTCACAACATGCTGTCCACCCAAATTCTTTGATAGTGACCGACCTCAGTCACCTCCAGGCCTGTAACTAACCGATGTCGGTTCCACATGACCGACGTCAGTTCCTTCTTGACTAACATCGATAATTTTCTGACCAATGTCAATTCCTATATTGCCAATGTCAGTTCCTTCCTTATCGACATCAGTCTCTATGTTTTCCTATCTATGATTATTCTTTCCCATGAGCTCATTTTGGATCGTCACCTCATCTAAATCTCCATGGCCCTGCTCATAATTCTTTAGCTTTTTGAGTTGATCACTATACATCACTTTTTCATTAAAAACAACATCACGGCTCCTAATTATTTTGTTAGTTCCTAGATTCCAAAATTGGAATCTGAAATCTCTAAAGCCATAACCAATAAATGTGCACCTCATAGACTTAGCATCCAACTTCTTTCTATTTTCCTTATCAATGTACACAAAAGCTTCAGAACCAAAAACTCTAAGAAATGAAAGATCTACCTTTTTACCTATCCACGCCTCTTTTGGAATTCCAGCATCTAGAGCTGTAGAGGGTCCTCTATTAATCAGGTAAACTACAGTATCTATAACTTCTACCAAAAACTATAAGGGCAAACCAACATGTAACCTCATACTCCGTGCATGCTCCAATATTGTTTTGTTCATCCTTTCAGCAACACCATTTTGCTGAGGTGTCCTTGGAACCATCCTTTGCCTGCATATTCCATTCATATAACAATACCAGTTGAACTTATAGTTGTAAAACTCACCACAATTGTCAGATCTAAGACACTTCAATCTCATACCTGTTTCATTCTCAACCAAAGATTTCCAAATATTAAAAGTGTCAAAAACATTAGATTTCTTCTTTATGCAATAGACCCATACCTTTCTTGTAGCATCATCAATGAAAGTAACATAATACTATGATCCTCTACTAGAAGCTACCTGATCTGGTCCCCACATGTCTGTGTGAACAAGCTCCAACTTGTGCTTCCTCTTTGTTGACCCAGTTTTGATAAATCTTACTCTCTTCTATTTTCCAAAAACATAATGCTCACAAAAATCTAGATCTATGCTTTTCAAATCTAAAAGCTTATCTTTTGACTTAAGAATTTTCATTCCCTTCTCACTCATGTGGCCGAGCCTATAGTGCCACAACTTTGCATCTACATCTGAAGTAGATAATACAGAAGGAGAATAATTAGTAATACAATTACATAAATAGAGAGTACCTACTCTCTTACCTTTGACTAATACAAGTGCTCCCTTGGTAACCTTCAAATATTTAGCTATGAGAGTTACTGTGCAACTCTCATCACCCAACTTTCCTATAGAAATTAGATTCCACTTTAGGGCTGGGACATGCATGACATCCTTCAACACCCATGTGTTGTCATTCTACAATTTCAGCTGCACTTTTCCTTTGCCAACAATTTTACAAGGCTCATCATCCCCTAAATAAACTTTTCCAAAATCTCTCTGGACATAGTCACTGAAATATTCTCTATTTGGGGTTGCATGGAAAGAGGCACTAGAATCTAAAACCCAAGATTCTATATTATTATGTAAAGAGAATATAAGAGCATCTTGAAAAACAATACCTGTAACTTTTTCTTCTTTTTTACCTTCATGCTAATTGTCTTCTTTAGGTTTTGACCACCAATCTTTCCTTGCATGCCGTATCTTTCCACAATTCTAGCAGGTTATCTTCCTGCCATTTCTGGATTTGGATCTACCTCTCATCTTTGACTTAGACCTTGATCTCCCTTTCTTGCTCTTCTCTTTTTGCCTTCCCCTACTTTCAAAACTTAAAGCATTCCCTAATGTTTCCTCTGTGCTTTTCCTACAAATTTATTCATTCAAGATTACACTAATAACATCATCTACTTTTACAATAGTTGAAGCAGATGCAATATTACTAACTACCATTACCAAGCTATGCCATCTTTTAGGTAAAGAGCATAAAATTATAGAGCTTTAATTTCATCATCAAAAACTATTTTGACTGAATTTAATTGATTTACAATTCCATGGAAATCATTTAGATGATTAGATACAAATCCACCTTCCTGCATTTGCAAATTAAATAACTACTTCATAAGATATACCTTATTTAAAGCTGAGAGTTTTACATATAAATTTGCTAAAGTAGTCATTAACTCTACCATTGACTTTGCTTGTGATAAATTAGATATCACAGTAGATGCCAGACTCAATCTTATAGATCCAAGAGCCTTTCTATCAAGAACTTCCCATTCTTCATCTTCCATGTCTGTGGGCTTCTTTGAAACCCCACCTAATGGTAAGTATAGATCTTTTTGATATAGATAATCTTCTATCTGCATTCTCCATAATTGGTAATTCTTGCCATTAAACTTCTCCATTCTTAGTTTACTTTCTTCTGCCATTGCTTCTCCCACTCAAACAGAAACCCCTGTGAGTGACCTGTAATCAACAAACACTAACCAGATCTGAAACACCTGTTAGTCAACTTGAGCTTTGATACCACTTGTTGGGGATCAACCAACAAAATTGATTACTTTTATGTAAGCAACTAAACATAGAATTAAACCAAAATAATAACTAACTAGAATCATAAACAACAAAGAATAAGAGATACAAGAAACCACCCTGAAAACTTATATTAAACTCTTCTAGAAGGAAATACAATGAGGAAAATCACACTTTCTTCTCACACCTCTCAGATGTACAGATCTCTTTCCCTCAGGATTTTTCTCTCTCAATTACAATTAATTCCAACAACTTAGATTGATACACATGTACAATAAATGTCTTATACTGTTCAATAAGCTATGAAGATCTAATCCTATTATATAATATTAGGAAACATGAGCATGCATTCTCCACCATTAGATATACCTCTTAATCAAGGGTTCAAATTAGTCCTGCCAAAAATAGAAATATAAACTCAATACCAACATCTAATCTAATCATGCAAACAATCTGTTCATCCATGAAAATAGACTTTCTAGATGCACAGGTAACCGACGTCGGTCCCTGCCTATCTGCACATGACCGACGTCGGCCAATCATAACCGACACCAGCAACTCCCATTTGACCCCTGATCGATGTCAGTCACTCGTGACCGATGCTGGCGACTGTGTAACTCCAGCAACCAGCAATTTACTCATTTGGTGAAGCTTTTAGCTCCACAACTCAACATGAGGAAGGCAACTCTAATGACTAAAATTATTAATGTTTATTCATAAATCATAGGCCATAAATATGAAGAGTAATGCAAAGAATATAAAGGTTATGAGACCCACTTCCTCTGGCCAAGAACTTTGATCCTTACCTCCTCTCTCGTATTTGTACAAAACATAAACTTAACTAAATCTTTTGAGTTACTTAGGAGCTCAATATAAGAATGGGTTAGTTTTTGACTTGTTTGACCTTGAAACTCATGAATTATTCCATCTAATGCCTAAGCTAATCCTCCTCTACAATTTTTTGACTCCCTCTGATCATGGTTATACTATACAAATATTTATAAATCTAAAATTACATGTAACCTACAATTTTCCTTCATTTTCTCAAGTTTTAGACCTTGAAATGCCATTAAAGGGTGTGAGGAGGGAAAACACAGGTCAAACAACATTTAAAATTAGATGGTACAATTGGGGAAGCTGAAGAGTCACATTTCCACATGTATGGGGCCCACTTGGTGGATGAAAAATGGGTTTGATCTCTATAATAGGCTCTTTAAAGCATGAAAAAACTTTGCTAAGACTTTACAACATTAATAAAACCTTTTAAGATACCTTAAAACAATGTGAAATTAAAACATGCTCCTTTCCAAAGGTTTACAATGAAAGTTGACTAATATGAGAGTTTGAAAGGTCATTTGATGACTTTAGGGGTTTATGAAGGCTTGAAATAGGTTTGAATGGGTATATCATAGAGAATGACTTAAGATACATCTTATACCTCATGACATGATTCAAAAGAGGTTTGGACACACCTATATCATGCTGATAAAGCTCCTATCATAAGAAGTGGATTAAAACAAGCCTAAAACCATGAGAACTAAAAACCTTAATTTTACTAAATTAGCTTAATTTATATTTAGATACCTTAACTTTGTCAAATAATGAAAATGCCACTCTCTAGAATTAAAAAGGACATGAAAACTCTCCACTCACTCAAGGACCACCATGACAACTTGACACACCATCTAAAGACCCAAAATAGATATGACATGATGATTTCATAAGTAGGCTCTAACATATACCATGACACCTCTAACAATGCTAAAATTCTTAAAAAAGAGAAAAAAGGTGACACCATAATGCATGAATATCACCATATACAATCTTGGATGGGTGCCATGGGAATGTTTTTGGTTATATAGGTTAAAACTTGGCCTAAAAGGCCAAATTATCAATAGGTTGTTCAAGCCTTCTTAGTTAGATTCTAGGATTGGAAACACCTCTAGGATGTGGGTGGCCTAATCAATGAGGTGAATATATAGATATGACATATCTCCCTTTATGCTTTGCCCAAATTAATACTAAACCTATTAAATTGACAAGGAAAATAGAGAGAGAGAAACATGAAACTAAAAAGGGGTGATACACCAAAATATTGACCTCCACTTACCTGTGCACATATGAAGTGAAGCAAGATTGATCAAACCACACAACTCCAATCTGAGGTTCTCCTTGTATCAAAATTTCAACATGGAAGGTCTTTGGGGATGCATGAATTAAGAGGGATAACCCATATGTGAATTGAATAAAAAATAATATCATATTTCCACATCTAATTCCCTATGCCACTAGTTAAAACACTTTATGTGACCTAAAAAAAGTCAACCTAATTGGAAAGAGATAAGGGTGAGAGGATAAATTATAGGGAGTAAGAACACTACCACTATAAATCATGTACAATCATAAGTATACACTAAAAATCAAGATCAAATATGGATAAAACCAACTTATTATTCATCTCAAAAGGTAAGAACAAGTGTTAACTTGAGTAGAGCTTCACCATACTCTGATTAAGGATCTATATAATGGCATTCAAGGGTTAATTTATAGAAGAAAGAAGGAAAAAGAGAGAGTTAGGACATGGAGAAGGTCCATCAACTATCATTCATCATCAAATCAGTTATAAAACATAGAAAACTTTCCACCATGTTTGTAAATGAAGTGTTGTCCTCTTATTCTGAAACTCTAGGTTAGGTGTTGATGTATTTATTCTTGGTGGATGGCATAGGATGTCCTCATAATTGGTTAGATTATTCATGTAGGTAATTCTCTCTCTTTGGAGTTACACATTAACTTCTTTGAAGGGTAGTTATAAGTTGAAACTTGACACATGACCTTGTTCTTGCATTATTGACCTCTCTATGTTTCATCATGTCTTGTAGCTTATTTTATATGTACTCCTTCTATCCTCAATTGAATTTAACCCCCATTACCCTTTGTGACATCTAGATCATGCTTGAGAAGATATAAATTTGACCTTGTAGGTTTGTAACTTGATTCTAGATGGTCTTTGATTTAATTATTTTTATCAAAACCTAAAAATATGATTATTCATGAAAAGAGGATTGGGACTCATCATTACCTTTTATGACTCACCATTGTCTTCTTGAAACTACCCTCAATGACCTCAATTAGGTCTATGATCTCATCATCACTATGCAAGTGAAGTGATAGTCTCACTTAGGTCTATTTATTATTTGAAAACCTCTCCAATCACCATGAGATTCCTTGGATTGATTTGGAATAGATCATCAGATCTCTTCTTAGTCTTACAAATTCTTCTCAATTGGCTTGGAGACTTGTACACACTTAAAACCCTACAAATAGGCCTATAATAAGCTTTTTAGACCATTTTTAAAACCTTTTTCCTCCACATGTGATAGGGTTTTTGATACCTAAGGTGAACCTACAATGGATAGGTGTATTTAATATTTTCTCAAGGTAAATTAGTGCATTATATCCCCTTGAAATGATGATCTCAATCATTGGGCTCTCTTAAGGGTTTTAAGAGGATTTAGAGTGACTTATCTTATTAAAAATTGTTCATAAATAAAATATCCTAAAACAATTACTTAATTCCATAAGGTTGGACTATGGTAACCATATTAACATATCCAAAAGTCATTAGGACCCATATAAATGCTCATGTGAGTACACAAGCAAAAACTATGCCTTCTCTAGTTTTGTAAACACTAAGTGGAGGTCAAGAAGAAGGTTTTAGGCCTAAAAGTCTTCAAATTTATTTTTTTATTAAAATTTACTTTAATAGGTTTTAAAAGACTTAAAACATGCTTTTTTATGCTTCTCCATGTGTCTTGAGGCTTCGTTTTACCTCAGGGGTGATTTCCCTGCTTGTAGGGTTTTAGGCTTCTTTACTCTTTTACTATATTTTTTCCTTTTTTAGACCCCTTGATCACTATATGCCATGATAGAGTAGGCATAAAAATTATTTATGATTCCTTCCATGCCTTTTATAGTCTTAATCTACCTTGGGGACTCAAGTAAGCCTGCCATAGTCATGTTCTTAACATTTGCATAATCTAGTTACAAGGTGTCTAAAGAAGATTACAGGTAAATTTTTGCATTATGAGATCTAAATGAGCCTGAAGATTATATCATAAATTTTTTATAAAATTAATTAACTAAGTAACACTATCACATTCTTATGGTACCTTGCAAATCATTAAAATAGTGAATAAAACCTCATTTCTAGACCTATAACTATGGAATACACCACATGAGAGTGGGCATGTCTGAAGTTTGAGATCTTTATAGGAATTTGAAATATTCTTTGTGAAATTTTAGAGAAATGAGAAGGTTTAGGAATTCATTTAAAATTATAAATGATATTTATAGATCCATATACACTCCATTCCAAGTTTTTGGTTACAAATATTGACCTACAGGTCTGTAGGCCTGGTCGTTAACACAATTTCTTTTGACTTTGTTTTGAAAACATACCTTAAGATTCCAAACATGAAAATAAATTATATAAGGTTATGAATAATATATTTAAGATAATTAAATATATTTGAATTTTACTCTTGAAGACAAGAATTTGTTGGTTTGGATAAAAACCTTTTTCTTCATGTTAAAGTCTTATAGGGTCTTCTTTTAATTCCAACACCCATGCAAACTTTGTCTTTGGATTGAGTCTTATACCTAAAACTATGTATCATTAACCTTGATAACATATTGGATTCATATTTACTCATATGAGGGACACTTTAGGTGATAAACAATCCAAATACTATTAAGGACCCTACTTGTAACCTTTTGTATAGGCCTACAACTTGCCCAATATGAAGGTTTTTATCTTATATTAATTTTATGTGTCACATGGGTGATGGGAGGTGACACAAGAGGACTATTATTACCTTTCAAGGTCTCAAAAAAACTTCCATTTTTACCAATGAGCTCATAATTACCCTAAAACTATCCAAAATTGAGATTTTGGGGTTTTGAGAGGGTTTTAGATGCCTTATATTGTTAAGGATGATTCATAAATCTCAAGGATTTAATCTCTTAAATATTTTTATGAATGATAAGGGAATCAGGGTACCACTCTTCCCCTAAGATCATTGGCCTTCACACTTTCACTTCTCTATGTATTAACACCAATCTATTGATTTTTTTGAGCTTGTCTGGTAGACCTAAAAACTTGATGGAAATTTTGATGCATTTATTACCTTATTTTGACCTATAAAAACTTGTTTAATCATGATTTGTCCTTTATGAACTTGGGGAAATGTACCACACACATAAAAATTATTAAAAACACATTTTTTTTCCTTTAATTTCCCACAAGGTATGTTATAACCACTTGTAACTACAATAATTACTTTTTCTATCTTGAAACTATCATGGTCTGATGTATACATATCAACTTCATGTTAGAAACTCCTTCCCAAGTAATTAACAAGTGATCTCTATATAGTTTTAACCTTTTTGGACCCTAAATTAAATTTTTACAACTCAAACCATGTTGACCATGCACTAAGAAGGATTAAAACGATTTAGTAACCTTGGACATAGCATGAAGAACAATAATACACTAAAAGACCATATTAATTATGATTATCATATAAAAAAAATCTTTAAATTGACATTGATGGCTTGAGCAAGAAAGAGGCCTTGAAACAACTTAAATAACATAAAACACTTTACATTGATCTTTCCAAAAATATCTTTAATTCTTCAAACACTTCATGAATGATCAAATTGAAAAGATTGAAGACAAGGCTAAGTATTTTGACTCACCCTCTTGGTTAGACCAACCTAGAATATATTGATCATTACTAGAAATAACATCACACCTCACCATTAAAATACAATCTTTGACCAAAATAACACCCCTCAAAAGGCTATCAACAAAGTTAAATAAGTTTGGATAGCAAGTTTTGAAATGCAGTGACCTATAGTAACTAATTTGGCAAACATTTTTGGTAGATTCATAGAAAACCATGCCAATTTGATCTAGATTAGTAGCCTTATTACATCCATTAGGATATGGAGTCACTTTTCATCACAATCTAACTGTATCTTGACTACAAATGGCTTGAAACAAGATGAAAACATTGATTACACCTTCCTAAAGACACAACAAAAAATAAATAAAACACACAATAAAGAATTAGGACAACACACTATGTTATAAGCACTTGGAAAAAACAAGGACTAATCTACTATATATAAGAGGTTTCAAGGTATGCTCCACCTAGATCAAAAGGAAATATTCTTAGGTCTTCTCCATGTGGTGGATAAGGTTGACATGAAAATGGTTACTTTGACATTGATCTTTTTATATTAGCTCTTTTCTTGACTGCTAATCTCTTTATCTTGTTTCAAGAGGCTCCACAATATCAAACATATCTCCTATGAACATAAAATATTATTTTAATTCAAAATTTACCTCATGTTGCTCTTCTATCTTGAATATTTCATCCAATGTGAATATATCTTGACTTTTAGGATCAACTACCAATTCAATCTGTAATGGTTCATTTAAATACTATTCATGGTCCACTATGACATCTTGAGAGATGCCATCTTGTTTTTTTTCTGATGTAAATTTCTCAAACTCTTCATTTAGATCTTTTTCTTGATCATTTACAAGAATTCCAACTCTTTTAAAGTTTTCTACAACATGAACTTGAACCTGTTACTGATGGCTTGTAGGACATTGATTTTCTAAGATCCTTACACTTTGTTTTTTACATGTAATCATAATGTTGTTGTTTTGACTTGTTAGGGTAATATTCTTTTCCATTTAGGAGAGAAACAACCTATATGACATACTAATTTTATTCCTCATGAGCTATAGACGTATTGAGATGTTTGAACGATTTGAAAATGTTCAAGTAGGATTGCCACATGTTATCAAGACTTTCTTGATATTTTTCATGGGATTAAACAAAGCTAGTAACCAATATGTCTTCAAAAATATCATTCTTATGCTCTGCTACAAACTAATCTTCCTCCTCTTCAAAACCATATCTTTCTTCTTGTTTTCAATATGAATCTTTTGATGTAAAGGTCCAAGATGCATTGGAAGTAGAGGTCTCTCCCACATTTTCATTTGAAACATTAGTATCTTCATCCTCAATGGAGGTAGATAACCCATTACCACTACCTACCTCAATTTTGAAACTTAATATCTCGTAGGAAATGTCTAATTTTACCTCTATTGCAGCCACCATAGCATTCTTGAGGTTCAATAAGCTCATCTATGAATACCATAACATCTTCACCATACCTAATAGTATTTGTTTACTCACCATGAATCTTCTCATATTTTGTATGAAAATCTATACTTATAACTGAAGGTCGAATCCCTTGTTTATGTTCATCTAGAGACTCCTCATTTTATATTCATGACACTAGTCTTTCCTCTCAAAGGGAGATGGTAGGAAGGTAGGAGAGCTCATTAGTTTGTTTTAATCTTGAGAGGGTGTCTTTCTAACTTTGGATATTGGAGGACTTATTTGGGATTTCTTGGGGAAGGTGAAGAAAATTTTGTGCTAAGAAGTCTATATGATCTTCCTTCTACTTGGTAATCAATACGTCAAATTTTGATATGTTTTCATTCTTATAGGATATTTCAACTTGAGGGATAGATGAAGGGATTAGAAGGCTTTGGAATTTCCTTGGAATGGCCTCCACAACATTTATCTCTTCTTGGTCTTGATTTGGCATGGGATAAATGATCCAAGGAGGTTGGCATGGGACATAAAGAGGCTCATAAGGCTGATTGCATTGAGTGTTTTTACTCCTTCAAATATAATAACCCACTACCAATGGTTTGAATTGAGTATTTTATTTCATCCCACTCATTAGAGGAATTAGGGGTAGCTTCAAAAGGTTGACTAGGCTGGTAAAATTGGGAAGGGAAAGAAGGATAGTATTCTTAATAGTAAGGCTAATCATACTAATAACTAGGGCCATATGAAGAGAACATAAGGCTATTTTAGGATGGATATGGATCAACATAGGGTTGGCATGGCCCAAAATAAGGCGGGTATGAATTTTTATATTACTAATAAATAGGTGTAAAACAAAAATTCTCTCCATACCCAACCATAAAACTTAATACGGCAAACAAAAGTAAGTGAAACTATCAATAATTCATTAAAATAGGTACCTAGGTTACTAGAACTAGCTGATTAAACTTAGAGGCACAATTGATGTTTGATAATAATACCTCTAAAGGATGATATATTAAGAACACACCAAAAATTATTCAATAGCTGAAGTACTTGATATACTTGTACTATCAAGTGTGCCATAACTATTATAACTCTAAATTGCACCTTGAAGAAGGTTGTTCAAGTCTTCTTACTTAGATGATAGCAATGGAAACACATCTAGGTATTGGGTGGCCTAATCAATGGGGTGAATCTCTATATATGGGATAAATCCTTTGATGCTTCACCCAAAATACTACTAAAACTATTCAACTAATAAGGAAAAGTGAGAGAGAGAAACATGAAAGTAAAAAGGGATGATGCACCAAAATCTTGATTTCTACTTGCCTATGCATTTATGAAGTGACATAAGACTGATCAAAAAACACAACTCTAATTTGAGGTTTTATTTACATTAGTGTTTAAACATGGAGGTATTAGGGGATGAATGAATTAGGAGGGACAACCAAGAGGTGAATTAAATCAACACTAATGATATACTTTCACATCTAATTTCCTATGCCACTAGCTATAACACTTCATGTAACCTGTAAAGAGTCAACCTAGTTCCAAAGAGATAAGGGTGAGAGGATAAAAGAGATGGAATTACATAACTACCACTATAAATCATGCATAATCATAAGTATACACTAAAAATAAAACTTGAATAAGGCTAAAACCATCTTATTATTCATCTCAAAAGGAAAAAAAAGTGTTAACTTGAGCAGGGATTCACCATAATCTGATTGAGGATTCATACAATGAAATTCAAGGCTTCATTTATAGAATAAAGAAGGAAAGAGAGAAAGGCAAGAAATATAAAAGTTTTATCAACTATCATTCATCATCAAATCAATTACAAAACATAAAAAAATACCACCAAGTCTGTAAATAATGTGTTTTCTTCTTCTTCTCAACACTCTAGACTAGGTTTTGATGTAGTTATTTTTGGTGGATGGTGTAATATGTCCTTATTATTCATTAGATGATTCATGTAGGTAAATGCCTCTCTTTGGAGTTACACATTCACTTATTTGAAGGGAAATTATAAGTTGAATATTAACACATGACCTTCTTGCATTAATGACCTCTCCATGTTTCATCATGTCTTGTAACTTCTTTCCTATATAGTTATTCTTTCCTAGATTTCATCCAACTCCCATTACCCTATATGACATCTAGATCATGATTGAAAAACTATAAATTTGACCTTGAAAGTTTATAATTTTCTTGTAAATGAACTTTGATTTAATTTTTTGATCAACACCTACAACTATGGTTCTTCATAAAATGTGGCTTTAGATGCATCATTACCTTATATGACTCACCATTATCTTCTTGAAACTACCCTCATTGACCTCAAATAGGTCTGTAATCTTATCTTCAGTATCTAAGGGAAGTGGTATTCTCACTTAGATCTAGTTATTATTTGAAAACCTCTCCAATCACCATGAGAGTCTTTGAATTGATTTGGAATAGATCATTATACCTCTATTTAGGGTTACAAATCCTTCACAACTAGCTTGGAGACTTGTATACACTCAAAACCCTATAAATAGGCATGTAATGAGATTTTTAGGCCATATTTTATGGCTTTTCCTCCACGTGTGATAGGTTTTATAATCCAAAAGGATCCCCCACATTATATAGGTGTCTTTTATATGTCTCTAAGCCAAATTAGTGCATTAGAGCCCCTTGAAATGATATTTTTAGTCATCAGTCTCTCTTAAGGGTTTAGGAGGTTTGAGAGTGTTTTATCTTGTTAAGGATTATTCATAAAGAACATATGATAAAATTATTACATAATTACATAATTTTATAATATGGGAAACCTATTAAAATCTCCAAAAGTCATTGGGACCCATACAAATCCTCTTATGGGAATAGAAGCAAAAACTATGCATTCTCTAGCTTTGCAAACTATAGGTGGAGGTTGAGAAGAAGGTTTTAGGCCTAAAATAATTAAAAATGAATTTTATTGATTAAAAATGTCTCTAATAGGTTTTAAATATCTTTAACCATGATTTTATATGTTTTTCCATGTGTCTTGAGGCTTCATTTTTCCTCAAGGGTGATTTCCCTGCTTGTAGGGTTTTAGGCTTATTTAAGCTTCTTAACTATTTTGATATGTTTTGAAAATTTTAGACCCTTTATAATTATATGACATGAAAATTTAGGCCTAAAAATGATTTATTACTCCCTCCATGCCTTTTATAGGCTTAATATACCTTGGTAATCATGTAAACTTGCCATAGTCATGTTCTTGACATTTGCACAATCCACGTACAAGGTGTCTAGAGAGGACTATAGGTACATTTTGGAATTATGAATCTAAATGATCCCAAATACTATAGAATAAATTTTTAATATAATGAAGTATCTCATTCACATTATCAGACTCTCATGGTACCTTGAAAATCATCAAATCAGTGAAGAAGTTCTGTAACTATGGAATACACCATATGACAGTGGGCATGTCTAAATTTTGAGATATTTGAAGGCATATGGAATATTATTGGTGAAATTTTAGAGAATTTAGAATGTTTGAGAATGAATTAAAACTTACCAATTATTTTTACATATCCATATACACTCCATTCCATGATTTTGGTTACAAATATTGACCTACATATTTGCAGGCTTGTAGGTTAACACAATCTCTTTTAACTTTGTTTTAAAAGCATGCCTTAAGATTCCAAAAATGACCATCAGATAGATAAGGGTATTAATAATATATTTATGGTAATTTAAGCTATTTTAATTTTTTTTTTGAATACAATCATTCATAGGCATGGATGAAATCTTCTTTCTTCATATTATAGTCTTGTAGGGTCTTCTTCCAAGTCCAATACCCATGAAAACCTTATCTTTGGATTGAGTATTATACTTAAAACTATGTCTTAGTGACCTTGAGAATATAGGGGAGTCATTTTTACTTCTTGGAGGGCCACTTGAGGTGATAGAAAATTCTAAACCTACTAAGGACCCTACTTGTAACCTTTTGAATAAGCCTTTAACTTGCCTAATGTGAAGGTTTTACTCTTCTATTAACTAAAAATTTCAAATGGGTTATGGGAGGTGATGTGAGATGACTATTAGGACCTTAAAAGGTCTTTAAAAAACTTACATTTTCACCAAAGAGCTTATAAATTCTGTAAAACTATCCAAAATTGAGCTTTTAGGGTTTTGAGAGGGTTTTAGACACCTTATCTTGTTAAGGATGATTGATAAATCTCAAGAGCTAAATATCTTAAAACTAGTTATCAATTAGAAGGGAATAAAGGTACATTTTTTACCCTAAGATAATTGGCCTTCACATTATCTCTCCTCTATGTACTAACACCAATTTTTGACCTTATGGAGCTTGTCTAGTAGACCTATAAACATGATGGACCTTCTGATGCATTTCTTGCCTTCTTTTAACCTTTTCCAACTTGTTCAAGCATGATTTGACCTTGATGAACCATGGGTAATGTAACATGCACCTCAAATTATTGAAAACACATTTTCATTCCTTTGATAGCCCATGAGATTTTTGTAACCACCTATAAGTGTAATCATTAATTTTCATGACTTGAATTTGTCATGTTTTAACCTATACCTGCCAACTTCATGTTAGAAATTCCTTCCCAAGTCATTGACAACTTCTCTCTATGTAGTTTTCACCTTTTGGGGCCCTAAACTAAATTTTCATAACTCAAATCATGTTGACCATGCACTAAGAAGGTTTAAAATATTGTATTAACCTTGGATATAGCATGAAGACCTATAAGAAACTAAAATACCCCACTAATAATGTTTAGCCTCCATAAAAAGCACCTTTACATTGACATTGATGTCTTGTGCAATTAAGAGGCCTTGAAAAGACTTAAACATCATAAAACACTTTATCTTAATCTTTCCAAAAATACCTTAAATTCTCTAAACACTTCATAAATGATCAAGTTAAAAATATTGAAGATAAGGTTAAGTGTTTTCACTCACCCTCTTGGTTAGACCACCTTAGAAGACCTTGACCACTACTAAGAATAACTTCACACCTTACCATTACAAGACACACTTTGACCAAAATAATACCCCTCAAAAGGATATCAAAAAAGTTAAAGAAGTTTAGCTAGAAGGTTTTAAAATATAGTGACCTATGGTATCCAATTTGGCTAATAATGCACACATAAAATACTGTAGATTATGCATATCCATATAAGACACCTATGCATGCTCCTTATAAAGTACCACTAGTTTCATATACTATATCCTGATGTTGGAGCTACCTATGAGAATACCTTGGATGGGATCATAAGATATCCTTTTCCTTTAATATATTTTAAAGATACAAAGAAATCAAATATCCTTAAAATACAAAGAAATCAAATATCGTAAAAATTCAAAAACATTCAAATAATTCAAATATAAAAAAGTATTTAGCATTTTGATATTTTAATAACTCATTGGTATATATGTTTTTTTATTTATGTTAGTAGATAACACATAAATTCATTCTTATATTCACATATGTTTCATGCATATTTGAGATTGATATAGGCATACCCAGACACATGATATATGCACTTCTAAATGTTATACCTTTCCTAAACTCACATCATATAGTGCATTGGTGGCATACACTTATTTGATCATGATAGATATAGGTTATCTATCATTTATGATCATTTATACATTATCATGTTTGATCTTATAGGTTAACAGTTACACATGCCTATATCCATGCTCATATCTTTCACAATGTACATGATATGTTATAATACATAGTGTTTTTTATAACACACATATGCAAGATATCATATAATATGCTTATGATGGTTGTTTATACTTAATTTATTCACACTACCACTTTTTTGGGTGTATTACATTGAATTTAATTGTATTTGTTATGAAACACTTGAACTTATTCCTTTCTTTTCCCCCCCTGTGCCATTGTATGTTGATTAGACATTTGAATATGTCATTATATGTTTATTGGACATTTAAACATGTCATTCAATTCAATTATGTGGAATTTGAATATGCCCTTGCATGAGGTCTATTGTGGCCAACATGCCCCCTTTTCATAGAAATGGGGGACCCCTCTTTTAAAAAAATATTAAAACTAGAGTTCCTAGATCCATTCTTTCATTTCTAACTGACTTCTCTTGAACTATGTCCTTGAAATATTATGTCATCTCAATCTCCTTGAGTAATACCAAACCTTATTTATTCGATGACATTTTTTAAGTATTTAGGGTGCTAACCTTTCAGGTTGACTTTTAATAGAAGTTCTCTTAGTATCACTTCTTTCTCGAAGTAATAAATCTAACATATTGCACAATAAATTGAAGACTTAATGGTAGTTGGGTAAATTGTTAATTGGTTGAAAGTATTTTCATTTTCACTTAGTCTTTTTCATGGGTTTTTTAGGAGTAAACAAACAAATAAAGGATAATAATGTGGCAATTGTCAAAGGTGTCAAATAAACTAAATTAGAGGAGGCCATTGAAAACCATTTTAGATTAATTAGTCTCCCAATCTTGTCAAATTTGTCAGGTCCTGAGGGAGCTCAGCCCACTCAGAATATGCCACATAGTACCATGTTAGATTATCCAGACTCCTAGTCTTATCAGAGATGTTAGATCTTGTGGGAGCCTAGCCCACTCAAAGCATGCCACATCAAAAGGTGTTAGAGTGGCTAGTCTCTTAGTCTATCATAGATGTCATAACCTAGGGGAACCTAACCCACTTAAAGTGTGCCATGTCATAAGGTTTTATCAGAGTAGCCAATATATCAATGCTATCAAAGATGTTAGTGCTTGGGGGAGCCTAACCCACTCAGAGTGTGCCAGGTCACAAGGTGTCAAAATGCCCAGTTTATCATTCTTATTAGATATGTCAGAGCTTGGGTGAACCTAACCCACTCAAAGGGTGTCATATAGAACCATTTTACATCAACCAATCTCATTGTCCTGTCAAAGATGTCAGAGCCTAGGGGATCTCAACTCACTTAGAGGGTGACATGTTTCACAACTAGACATATGAATAAGTGGCCATATGTGGCCCCAAGATAGTCATAATGGAGTAAATATGGAGCTTAAGGATTAATTAAGGGATGCCACATGTACCTAAATGACACCTCACCTCTCTTAAAGATATGACATAAAGTGCAAGGATACACTTAAGTACTAACCATTCATAGGATAAGTAGATGATAAATGGAATAAGGTAAGGGTTACCCAAGAGACCTCAAAGAGATATGACCACATGCTTACCGTGCACTAGGAATTAACAAAATATAAAGTTGGGTTTGATTGGTAATGATTTTAAAAATGTTGCATCACCATTACTAAATATGGTTGTCTACAAAGGATCATGAGCTTCAAATTCAACTCTAAATTAGGAATTAAAGAGAGTAGATCTAGCCACCAACCCAAAATTGAATCCAAAATAAGTGAGCCATCAAATTCTATTAATATATGAAAATTAATGTATGCTTTTATAAATATCCTAAGGGGGGATTGCTAATAGTTATCATTGTATACCCTTAAGAGAAAATCAACTCCTTGATTTCTTATTCTCGTCACATACATATACATTTCCTCTATTCTCAATACCTTTCTATTAGCTTCTACCTTGATATGATGGCTGCATCCTCATCAAACTTGAGTATAGGGATACCCTATTCCTAAAAGGCTTAACCTATTTCAAGCATTATAATGACATATTTAAAACTATTAAATAGGTACCCAAAGACTCAGGCTCTAATAATGATGAACAAGCTAAGTTTTAATATGCCCTTCAACCTTACAAGAAATGTAGTCTTCATATGGCCATGGCCAAACTAGAGGTATTCCCATACACTAACTTATTTGGAAACCTACTTCTGATTACTATCCAAGTGTAGAATAGATCCATGATTAGGTTTGCTTGACCAACTCTCATCACCAGATTATCAACATCTTCAAGAACACCTATAAGGCATATTACTTGTTCTTGAATTTCACATTCTTTTATGATGCATTAGTGGTACAAACTTGGACTAAAACCTTCCAAATTTATGAGGTCCTATAGGATTGGGCCTAGAATTTCAATACCAAATGGGTCAATAAGGAGGACATAAATGCATACACAATCTGCACCTTTTGGGAGGTGGTCTAGGTGGGTATGATTCTATTGAAATAATTATTGAATATCCCAGACTACCTACATGTTAACAAATTATGGGTGCCCCTACTCCATATGATCCTCATCAGATCCAAATTTCTAGACATGGGAGGGATGATAAACTTAAAGTTGGTTAGTGACATAATAGATTCCTAAATAGGGGAAATTTCTACATGATGACCTATCTCATAGATGTAGTCTACAAGATTCTCACCTTCAAAACATATTCTTTTCCTATGTGGGTTTTAAGGAGATAAAAGGTACATGTAGTGTTTTATAAGCTATATGGCCATTAGTACTAAAACCATATCCTAGATATCTACAATCACTTTTACCTAGTGGTGTAAAACATGATTAATGAGGCCCTAATGTCATGTTTATCATAGGTAATCAATGAATCTATTATGACCATCAGTGACTATTGGTACTACTAGAGTACATTGTGATTTAATTTATGAGCATTCTCAAGTAGCCACTTCATTTACCATATTTTATCCTATATCACCTAGAGGAGTAGGAGATCGCATACCAACTCGTAGATGGTTTTATTTTAGCTTTTGCATAGGCCACTAACAAAAGGCACGCCCATTGGTCCCAATATCTATTTAGCACCATGTTTATAAAGAATTTTCTCACCTCTATAAAAAAGATGATTGGGAGGGACTCTTTTACCCTAGGGAGAGCCAAAATTTGACATTGGGACCCTAAGGGCATGATCGAGGCTCATCTAGCATGGTACTTAACTTGCCTCAATATAAATTATGGTCACCAGTCAAAGGATGATGATGAACTCTACTTGAAATCTATAAAGGACAAGGAGGTGATAACCTAGGTTATAGCTTAGAAGAAGAAGAAAGAGAATAAGGTCTAGTCAAGCCCATTTGTACCCCCTCTAGCACCTGCTTGTTCTATAGAGGATGTCACCCTAAATCCTCCCATAGTTTTTAAGAGGATTCTATAAGGTATTATTACATTTTCTCCTCCTTGTGCTTTGGCTCCTCATCCCCCAACTCTAACTCCACCTCCTCAAGTATCCCTTGATCCTTTTTCTTGGATCTTCCTCCTCCTCAGCAATGCCCACTCCTTGTGCCTTGTCTCCACTTATGCCTCCTCTAGTACATATGGTAGCTCATCCCCAACCAAGATAGACCCACATATATTGGCATTAGGTGGACTAAGTGCATGTAGCTCAAACACTAGCACCTTGAACCTAGGATGCATAAACACTTAGGTTTAATGTCACCAATAGATTAGATGAAAGCCTAGAGTAAGGCTCTTAGAAAGAACTAGTATAGTTTCCACTCCATAGTCATATTGCCTTCCATCTCCCTCTCATGATACCACTTAATTTTTCTCCCCTTTTTCAAACTCCTCAAGTGGTGCCTCCTCTCTTCCTTATTGAAAACCCTCTATTGTTCACCTAGGTACCCTTAGCCTTGGTTCTCTTGATCATCCTCACTTATTCATTTCCATCTACCCCATTCATTTCTCAATATAAAATCTCCCTAATAACTTCATTGGGTATGTCTTCAACCTAGGCACCTACAAGTGTACTTCTTTTGGTAGGAATAGTTTCAACATTAGAGAGTGTATTTAAGGTGGCCAAAACCATATTGACATCCCCTTCAATCATAGTCATTCCTTTTATGATAGTTCAAAAACCTCCATAGTTTACCCATATGGCTCTTACTATCCTTGGTAGTCATTCTAAAATAACATCCATAGCTACCCAAGTAAGAGACCCATGAAGAAGTGGAAGGTGACTCACCCATGGGATTTAGTTCAAAAACCTTCTACTTTAGTCCATCCTCCTCTACCAGCCTTTATAGTTATTTCATCACTAGTTATAATAACTCTATGAATTAATCCTTATCCCCCTCTTTTCATTATCCTAGGTACCTAATAATTTGGTTACAACCAACCAATGTCTTCCCTTATGTTTAACACCCCTCTCTCAAGAGTCATTGTCCCTTAAGTGGGCATGAATTATGAGTAGTAGAGGGAATAAATGTTCCCATGGGCCTCCCTTTCATCCTTTTTCCCTTCTCTCTCATGCCCCCTCCTCCATTTATTTCCTCATTTACCCCTTTCACTTCCTCCATCTCCCCTGTAACTCATCCTCTACCCTTCACCACCATCTCTACCACTCCTCCAACACCTCCCCAAACCTAGGGAAAGGTCCCAAGATTGTAAGCACTAGAGATGACAATCTAATGTGAACCAGACATGTAATAGAGTTTCAATTGAGCCATGGGAGGTATGAAGATTACCCTAACACATAAATTCATCCAAGAGAGAAACCTAGTGGTTTGGTAAACCTAGTAGGATTTATTCTCCCTCACAAAGGTGAGGACCTCCACTAGGGAGGAAAAATTTTCTAAGGATCCAGTCTCTATTATTTGAGCAACCCATGACATGTTAGAGAATCTCCTCAAGGATATTGAAACTTAGGTTTTGACACTAGAATCCTAGATGAAGATCTCCTTCCCCATTGGGATAATTAGGCAAGTCAAGAATGCCCTCTCATTACTCTTCTCAATTATGGGGAAGGTGGTAAAGATTATGGTAGAGACCAATGTGTTTATCTAATGAACTCAAGCTTACATAGAAAGCATCACAAAGATAGAAGGGAAATGTAGGAAGCTATTGGTATTAATAAACAAAGGTATGTTCTTAGAATTAAAATTAAATCCCACCTCAAACTTGGGGTTATATCAAATGTATGATGGGAATATGGAAATGGCTATGAAGGAATTGATAGCTATGGCTCAAACTATAATAAGACCCTTAGAAGAGGATAGGAAAAAAGATATTAGACTAATTCAATGAGGTTAATATCTCCATGTTGTTCCAATTGGATGACACCCTAATGGACAAGGGAGAATTATGAGTCCACCTAGGTCACTTTGACCAAGTCATGTGGAATAAAGTCACTATGGCGAACAAGGAAGGGGCTTGAGTAGTTTTCAATCTATCAATGCAATCCATGATAATTATTAGCCAAGTGTTTGAGGTCTAGGGGTCCATGGAGGCTCCCTTGCATTTATACCATGGACTAGTGACTCAAGCTAGGGAAATATTTAGGGAAACCCAAATGAATGTTGATAAGCTAGACAAGGAGTTTAACCTTATGGCCACCATTTAGAAAGCTAGGGATGCAAGGTTAAAGTAAAAAGGAGTTGGATCATCATAACCACTATCACATATCAACTAAGTGGTCCTCTACAAATGTTTTTATGGGCTTGGGGAGGATTTTGTTTGTAAATTTAAATTACGATTTCAACTACCATGAGTGGTCATCATGTCCTAGCATGGGAATCTCATGCCATTTGGAGGTTAATCCCATCCTAATATATAAAAGGCAAATCCATATTATAATTTAAGGTTTGAATAAATTTTTCTCAAAAGTGATATCAAATTAAAGAAGACATTTCACCTAATTTCTCCTTAATCTCTTAGGATATAAAGTTGACCATGATAAATACTATTGTAACAACACTTAATTTTTTAACGAATACAATTTTAGTTTTCTATAAAAGGCTTATTTTGTGTCTCAAAATATCTATCATATCTATTCTGAATGTTAATGCTATATTAATCAAAATAATACCTTGATATTAAATGTATGTTATGATTATAATGTGATCATTTAGTATAATCTTTTTATGTAATCCTTTATTTCTCTTCTCATGATACATTTAATTCGTGTGTTAATCTACAAGTTACCATTATATATTTATGTTTAATCTACTATAAAATTCTAGTACTTATATTTAGAGAGGGTTCATAGTTGAGGCATAACTATGGCAATGGCATTTGGTTTGATGGTCAATGCATTGATTTTATTATAAATCTAGAGGCTCTATTTTTTACCTTACTCTCCCCCTCTCTTTTTATGTTTATTTTCAAATATTAAACTACCCTTTCCCCTTATGTTTAGAAAATAAAAGAACACAATTCATGAACTTAAATAATAAATTTGGATAATTAGACTCTTATTCAAGACTCTCATATTGAACTTTTGATGGTAGCACTACATTTTTTAGAGATTATTTCATGAAAAATCCATAGTGAAGTCAAATATCCAGAGCTATGCCCTGGGATAATCTTATATTAGTCCTAAAATAGAGGAAAAAATTCCATCATTGTTCCCATCTTCCTCTTTTGGAATATCCAATCTCAAGTGTATTTCATGAACCGTATTTTGGACTGAACAACAATTGGCACTAAAAGGAGGGATTTTATATTAATAATAATTTATTCATTGGAGAAAAGGAAAAAATGTTTATGTACTCAACAATAGCTTATTTTAAACTATCATTGTTAATAATAATATACTAACCATTGTTTGATTATGAAGCATCTTGGAGACTAGTTCACTTGTTACCAAGGCTAGATCATGTCATGACTAATCAGTGATTTCCATTACTTTTATATGAAAACCCCAAGCTTAATAAACCTATAACTACCATGATTATAACTATTTTTCACCCATAACCTCTTTTAAATTTTTAGCCCAAGATGGTCTGGTTGGTTGGCTCTGCCATTAATGTCCTAAGAGTTATCCATGATTTACTTAGAAATCTTGAGAGATATCTTCCCTATTTTACTCTTGGTGTGGGATGAACTACTGAAGAGCACATAACTTCCTATAAAATTACCCCAAGGATTATAAATGTAGAACATGAGGATTCGATGTATAGGATTTTCCCCTTTACTTTGACGGACTTAGAATATGATTGGTCCTTCAACCTCCTTGAAGACTCTATCCCTAGTTGGGACCATTTCAGTACTACCTTCCTTTCCCAATTTAAGCAAGTGATATAACCCAAAGTATATACCATAAATTTTATTGTATTCAATGGGAGCCCAATGAACATATCAAAAACTTCAATGCTAGGTTTCAAAAGATGTACAACTAGGTCATTGTGCTTTATCAACTTAACCCCTAACTAGAACTTGAAATATATAAGAATGCTTTAGACCCTTGGATGGACATGTTTATAAGGATAAAATTTAAAATAATAGACCTATCCTTATCTTATTTAGGAGCCATCAAGGTAGATAGGTAACTTAACACCCAACTCTATATGATAGTCCCCACTCCTAATATGATACTACAGATGTTTACATTAAGCTTCTTACCCAACATTAATTAGAATGTTCCAATGCTTCAAACACTCCCTATAAAACATCAAATACTACTTGGTCATACCACTTCAAACCAATAACTAGGTTTTCTTAACCTAAGGGCCATAAACTGAATCCTTAGGTAACACACTAGGTAACATTGGTAGCAACCAAAAATACCCATATTATACCCCAGGAGTCTACAAAGAATGAGTTGGATGCCATTTAATGAATGGTATAAAAACTCAATAATTATTTCCTTAGGCCATAAAGATAGGTGAGTAAATCTAATACAGATATTTTAAATAAAAACTTCACATTTAAAATATCAAACATGAACTATAACCATCCTTACAATCCCCTAGAACCCTCAATCAATAGGTTAACCAAAATTAATGTCTTCAAGAAAGCCTTACCTAACTAGTGTCAAGTACATAACATGGAAGCCCATGGGGAACTAAATTGCATGAAGTTTAATTCTACTTTTGAGATCTTCTAGAAAGAAATGGAAAAATACGAGGTGGTCCCAAATCACCCTAAATCATTCAACATGGGTAAAGCCCCTAGCACTGATATTTTGTTAGAAACCATGGATTTACATAGCCAAGAATAAATTGAGTCACAAGAGGGCATTAGTGAGGTGAAAAAATTTCAAAAATTATATAGGATCAAATATAACCTTAGGAATAGACAGCTACAACATCCCCTTACTACCTCAAATCCCCCAAAAAATGGTACAACCCCACTTGACCAAAATGCTAGGAATGATCTCCCACCTCTGAGACCTCAAGAAACTAAAGCACCTATATATAGCCTACTAGTCCAAATTAAATGGGTTTAAAACATATTGGAGGACATGAAAAATATCAAATAAAATATTAGACTTCATGAGTTTTCTCAAATCACTAATAAAAATGATCTCTTGATAAAATCCTTAACTCAAAAGTTGACCCCATTGACCCCACAAAAACCAAGATAAGTGCACACAAATGTTCTAATTCATAAGAATAATATAGAGGTACCCCCTTTCTTATTAATCATTTAGTTGTTTGGAAATAATCTACATAACTTCCTAGTAGATTCAGGAGATTCAGGGAATGTAATGCCAATAGGCATATGTGAGAAGCTCAAATTGGTCCCTATAAAGTTAGACAATGAAGTGGTCTAATTAGACAAGTCTAAAGTGAAAATAATAGGTGAATCAATAAATTTACATATACATTTGAAATTGAATGCTAGGATTTAACACTTTGTAGACATCTAAGTGGTGGATATTCCTGAAGCCTATGCCATGCTCTTGAGTAGATTTTGATCAAAATTACTCAATGGGTATATGGGCACAAATTTCTCCCATATATGGTTACCGTAGAGTGGAGTGTCCAACCAAATCTAGGTAGATAGAGAAATTCACATGAAACAAATGATAACTAAGTATAATTCCATTAATGATGAAGTAAACCTAGTGTCCTCATAACTAGGAATCTACATGCTCAGCACAGAGCTACCCAAAGACTAAGCTAGTCATTGCCTATACTTACCTAGCCTATGGTCTCTCTATATAGATAGATCTCATTCTAAATATGGTAGTAGGGATAGTGTTTTACTTATAGACCCCTTAAGGAAGAAACATTTAACATTGCATAGGTTGTAGTTTACTTTCATAAATAATCTGGTGAAGTATGAAGCATTAATCCTAGGATTGTAATTTACATTGAAATATAAGGCAAAAAAATGAAGATTATTTAGTGACTCTAAGATGGTGGTAAAAAAAATTAAGACTAAATTTAAATGAATACTATCATACCCCAAGATGTATAATCACAAGGCTTAGGACTTAATTTAAATGTTTAACACATTTAATATCATCCCTATCCATCAGGGGTAAAACCAAGTCTTTGACTCACTAAAATTTGAGTTAACTTAACCCCCCTAGATGACACTGAGTTGCAAGAGTTCTATGTGTAACTCATCTCATGTACCTCTATCCCTAATAATGTGATAAAAGTTTAGGTATTTGATGATGACCAATACATCATCCAATTTATCACTAATGAGGGACTATTTGAGACCCAAATTATAGACAAGAAAGATAGAAATAACTCGAGGAATGAGTTGGATAAAGATGGGATCCTTAATATTCATGAAAACTAGATCATAAAAGGGATGTTCTCATTGGAAAGAGATTTTGATAATTTATACCCCACCTTCTAATAAGAAACCCATGTTTAAGGACCAAATTTTTTGACTCATTAACCTCAACCCTATAAACAATCCCTAAACAATTAATATAGGTCCTTATTAGACAGACTATGAATTAGAGTAGTTACAGATGTAAGTTCCTAAACCCATAGATACCTTAAATTATTCAACCTGAGAGTGATCATTGACATTATTCCCTTCAAACTGATTCAAAAACTATTTAGGCAAAGATAAAGGCTAGTAAACCTAATCATGGAGCCCTTAATATAAAATGAAGTCCATAAATTACTTTTTATGGGAATAATTTTCTTGGTTCACCACTCCACCTTGGTGCCTAACCTGGTGCCTATGCAAAATAAAAATGGATAAATTCACCTATGCGTAGACTTCTTGAACTTAAACCAAGCCTAAGATAAAGACAATTACCTATTGCTTTCCCTTGATGAAGTAATCTAAATGATGAGTGGATATAAAATGATGTCCTCTTTAGATGGATTTTTGGGATACAAATAGGTCTTGGTTAATTATAAACACAAAACTAAGACTACCTTCACTACCAAGTGGGGCACATTTACTTATAAAAAATTTCCCTTTAGGTTTATCAATGCTATCACAACTTTCTAAAGAGTGATGGACTTTGATTTTGAAGGACTAATTGGTAAATACATAATAATCTCTATGGATGACCTACCTATGTTTTCAAAATATAAGTTAGATCACGTACTCCATTTATATAAATAATTCTTAAGCTACATAATGTATGGTATTTTATAAACTCAAATAAGAGTGTGTTCAGTGTCATCAAAGGTAAGCTTCTCAGTCACATTGTCACAAAAAAGGTATTGCTATCAATCCTGAGAGGGTAGATGTAATTTATAAATTACCTTTACCTAATAATAATAAATAAATGAAATGTTTATTTTGGAAAATTAAATTTGTTTGTAAGTTCATTTCTAGATTTGCTAAAATTACAAAACCCTTGAATGCTATGTTGAAATAAGACGTAAAAATAGAATGACATGCTGAATCAAAAAAAGCATTTCAAAATATCAAGGACACTATTATGAAACCTTAGTCCTCATCTTGAGCTATAAATAAGATTTTTATATCTACCCTTTTCTTTCAAACACACGATTACTACTTGCCTCACCCAGAGATTAGAGGGAGAAGAACAACCCATTACTTTCATAAGTACCAATCTTAAAGATGCTGAGCTTAGATATTATACCTTGAAAAAACACACCTATGCCTTGATCAAGGTGGTGAATAAATTCAGACACTACATCATCAAGAATAAAGTGCACATAATTTTACCAGACCTAAAAATAAAGCATATGCTAGGGCAGAATGAGTTGGGTGAACACAAGGGCTGATAGATGAAAAATTACAAGAGTATGACTTAGAAATAAAGCCATCCAATCTAATTAGAGGATAAGGCCTCATCGAGATAAATAAGATAGATCTAAGAATAACTATGCACCATATAGACTATGAGAGAGTGATATAATCAAAATGGTATGCCCTAACCATGCATTTCCTACTTTATGAAAATGCACCTCCGAGACTAAACCATACTTAGAAGAGGGTCATCTAGTTGAAAGATGCACAATACATTATAAATAATGGGGTTCCCTTCATAAATAACCATAAAGGAATCTACCTAATGTGCATGTCATAAGAGGAGGCCCAAGAAATAATGGCAAGTTTTCATGAAAAACTAAGAATTAGTCATCTTGTAGTAAACACCATGCCCCACAACATTCTTTAGACAAGCTATTACTAGCCCACATTATTCAAAGATATTACTTCCCATGTTGCTTTTACCATTAGTGTCAAACCTTTTCTAAAAAGGAAATGTATGTGGAAATTCCATTGTATCTCATTTTGGGGTCAACATATTTTTCTTAATGGAGATTGGATTTCATCAGAGTCATCAACCCTAATTCATCTATTGACCACAAGTTTGTCCTCATATGCATGGACTATTTTACTGGGTGGTTTGAGGCATTTGTAATTAAAATAAGCACTATTATATAAGTCATCAAGTTCTTAGAAAATACCATAACCACCCATATTGGGGTCCCCATATCTTTGGTATTTGATAATGATCTAGCCTTCCAATCCATAGAATTCATAAAATGGGCTTATGACAATGAAATCAGACTAAGGTTCTCATTTAATCGCTACATATAGGGGAATGGGTTTGTGAAGTCCACCAAGAATAATTTAATAAAATCCGTCAAGTAGTTAGCTATAGAGAATCCTTAGGAATGACATTCATTTATAAAGTTTACTCTATGGTTAGACTACATCAAGTATAAATAAGACCTCAAAAACTCTCCTTTCTTTCTAGTTTATGAACTAGAGCTGATCATGTCAGTCACACTCAGAATGCCAACTTATAAGTTCATGCAACAATTCATGAAACTAAATGACAAGGTGAATTCCAAAATCTTGGATAGAATTTAGTTAGAGGAATCCTAGGATGAAGTTATGTTAAGCTTCAACAAAAATTAGGATACAGTTAAAATGTGGTTTAATAAAAGAGCTAAGATCCAAATATTTAGAATCTATAACCTAGTCCCAATGTGGGACAAGGATCATAAGAAGAAAGGCCAACATTCAAAATTCTATCCTCTTTGGATTGGACCATACCAAAAATCCAAAATATTAGGTTATAATGCCTTATGCCTAAAATATCTAAAGGGCAATGACTTACCACTCCCTATAAAGAGATATTTCATTAAGCACTATTTCTTAGCTACCCCATCTAGTGTAATTTCCAAATAATCCAAGAAAGGATTGGTAATGTATATATTAGATAGGTTTGATTTTGTTTTGTGTTTTATTCCTTCAATTTGTGCCTTTTTTTTTGGTGTTCCTCTAACATAGATCCCAATAGGTAGCTATTCAATCCACACAAGTTAGGGATGGTAATTTAACCTTTTTTACATTTTATATGTGGGAAGACAATGAATATAATATACAAAAGTGGATTTTAGAACAACCCACATCTTAATAGAACCACCAAGATGCACTTTATTTAACATCTTAGGAAAATCTGGGACTATTCAATTAAATCAAATACATGTTGGGTATTCAAAGCTTACTCATCATCCCTTCCCCTTGGCTTGGTCCCGAACCCTGAATAGATTAGACTAGAATATAAGAATATTCTCACAATGAATATTGGAAAAGGAAAAGAAAAACATGAAAAATCTAAATTCTGAGTCTTCCTTGAAAGGGCCATATAGGAAACCTCCATCATAGGTTTTCTAGCCTAGCTAGCAGTGGAGAAAGACCTTGAATATGACTAGAGGTATCTTTGTCAAGGCTATGGATGCCCATATGGTAGTTGATTAATTCCCATGCCATACCCCTCTAATCCATCAAGACGTTAACATCTTTGAAGGAGCATAATACCCAATCTAACCTCTGTTGCTTGAGTAGAATCCATAATTTAATGGAAAATTGAGAATCACTTCTTACACACACTAATGGTTGTCTATAAAATGAAAGATAAATATGCCACTTACTATTATGTGAAATTATTGCTTCTTTTTTATGAATATATCTCTTATAATCTATGCTTTATAAAGGGGAGGAAAATTAACTAATAGGGTTATAAGTGTTTATCATAACTTTCCCCATACAAGTCATCATTTATTATGTCCAACATGCCCCATTTTTCATAAAAATAGGGGACCCATCCTTTAAAAAAATATCAGTACTAGAGTTCCTTGATACATTCTTTCATTTCCAACCAACTTTTCCTAAATCAGGTCCTTAAAATCTTATTTCACCCTGATCTCCCAAGTTATAGTAAACCTTCTTTATTTTATGACTAAGGTAGGCTTATTTATTTAAGGATATAAGGAGTTAATCTTGTAGGTTCAATCTTAAAAATAAGTTACTAAAGTCTCTATTCTTTCCTAGAGAAATATACCCAATGTCTCAAATAACAAATCAAAGACATAATGCTAATTGGGTAAGTTATTAATTGGTTGCAAGTCTTTTCATTTTCACTTTTTTTTTTTCATGGGTTTTATAGGAGTAAATGGATAAATGGAGGAGAGACACTTGTCACTTGTTAGAGGTTTTAGATCAGCCAAATCATAGGAGGCCACATAGCACCATGTCAGATCATCTAGTCTATTGGTCTTCTTAGAGATGTTAGAGCCCATGCTATCCCAGCCCACTCAGAGCATGCCATGTAGCACCATGTCAGATTGGCCTATCTCTCAATCCTATTAGAGATGTTAGAGCCTAGGGGATCTCAACCCACTTAGATCATGCCATGTTGTAAGGTTTAAGAGCATCCATTCTCCTAGTCCTATCAGATATGTTAGAGTTATAGGGAACTTAACCCACTAAAAGTGTGCCACATCATAAGGTGTCGCAGTGGCTAGTCTCCTGGTCCTATCAGAGATGTTAGAGCTTAGGGGATCTTAACCCACTCAGAGTGTGCCACATTAAAACTTGTTAGAGTGGTGAGTCTCTTAGTCTTGTTAGATATGCTAGAGCTTAGCCCTTTTAGAGTGTTATAAATAACACCATGTTAGATCAACCAATCTCTTGATCCTGTTAGAGATGTCAAAGCCTAGGTGAGCCTGACCCACTCAGAGGGTACCACATTACAGAACTAGGCATATGAATAGGTGGCCACCTAAGGCCTTTAGATGGTTAAAATGGAGTATGGATGGAGCCTAAGAACTAATCAAGTGATGACACATGTCTCTAAATGACACCTCACCTCTCCTAAATATATGACACAAAGTGCAAGGATACACTTAAGTATGAATTATTGAAAGGGAAACCAATAAATGGATGATATGTGGCATAAGGACAAGGTTACCTAGAAGACCTTAGGGAGATGTGACCATGTGCCTACCATGCATTTGGAATTAATGAAATAAAAACCTATGAATGATTAGATAGTTTTAAAAATGTCACATTGTCATTGCCAAATTTGGTTATTAGTGGAGGATCATGAGATCTAAATTTAAATTTAGATTGGGAAATAAAGAGAGGATATCTAACCACCAACCCAAATTTGAATCCACACCAAGTGAGCCACAAAATGTCATTAATATAGGGGATGAATGTATACTTTTATAAATATCCTAAGGGTGTATTGCTAACAATTATCACTATATACCCCCAAGACAAAATCAACTCCTTTCTTTCCTATTCCTATTGCATATCTCTACATTTCCCTTAAACTCAATACCTTTATTTTGGATTCTACCTTTCTAAAATGGCTACACCCTTCTTAGACCCCAATGTCAAACTTGAGTATAGGGATACCCTATTCCTAAAAGGCTTTACCTAGTTTGGGAATTATAATGAGCATTTTAATATTTTTTAGTTCTTTTTTATTAATAAAATTAACTTACTAAAAATATAAATGATATAGGGTTTTTAAGATGAATACCTATGATGGGGTATGTAAAACATTTTTCCAGTAGGGTAGGATCTCCTTTTTGGATAGGAAGGAATACTTGTATACAAGAGATAACTTGGAAAAGATTAGATTAATAATATATATGAGTGGACTACCTGATACTAGATCAATTCTAGGAAGTGGTACACTTCCTTAGAGGGATGTCAGTCTACTATTTTATGTAATCAATCAGATAATATAATGATATAAATTATGATAAATCATGAGATAAGATATGATATTGAAATGATATAAATCAATCTAATACATAGATATTATCAAAGAATTCATTGTAATATGCTATGGCTAATTCTTCTTGTTATTGAATTACATCTAGTTGCTCAATGATGTCTTTTAGAGTTAGGGAAAAGAAGATCATGTAAATTCCTAACTCAAAGGAGATGTTTCTTTGATCGATAAATAACGGGTGAGGAACTATGGGTAAGTCATGAATTAATACCACATCATGTATAATGCCAAGTAAGGTCATCTACAAACAATAATACATGATTTAAAGACTTGAAAGTAACAAATTAGAAACACTTAAGACTCCCAAAATAGTCTTGGGTTGTAGATAGAAATAAAGACATAGGGATTAATTACTACCAATACCTATAAGGAATGAGTGGTTACTAAAAACTTAGGATGGGCTAAAAGAGGGCTCTAATAGATTCTAAATGGTTTAGGGACTAATTATTGACTATCTACACAAGCTCAAAATAGTAAACCAAATGTAAATAGATAACATAGTAATTAGAATTCACTTAAACAAATAATAATACTTAGCTTTTAAAATGCTTCTTTTATTGCCAAAAAATATATCATTGATAGGGATGTGTAAAAAGGTAATTAATAAGAGAATTACAAAACATAAGATGGTAAATGGTAAAAATATATTAACTAGCATAAAAAGGATGGGGAAGGGGTAAGAAAAATTTATTCATAAAAAAATATTGTAAATTTATAGTGTTTACATTTTACCCTTTTTTTTTGAGTAGTTTGTGATAACCTACTATGAGATAAAAACTATGATGGGTCTAATTCCCCATGTTTATGTGAGGAGGTATCCTCCCTCAAATTAGGATTCAATGAAGGATTATGAGTTGAAATAGGTTTGAAAATAAGGTGGTAATGGATAAGGTAGATGGAAAATGAGTGGAAAAGATTCAAGGATAAGCATGAAGTATATTTTTGTACTAACAAGATATATGATATCCAAATAGGAATGCCCTAAGGCAAATAAACAATCAATTGCCACAATTATAGACATATAATCTATATTGAAGGAATTTAAGAGGGAAAATGCTAGTATGGTCTAACCAAAGCATCTAATGTGCTTATTATGTGTGTACTACCTAGGGAGACTTGTGCTCAAAATGAGGTACATTTTTAGGATCCATAGGGGATAGATACTAAAACTAATGTATAACTCTCAAAGGCTATGGGGCCATCAAGGGGTCTATGTCCACAATCTAGTAATGTTGGGTAATAAAGGATAAGATAGTTATAATAAATGATTACTTGAGTGGCCTTGAAATAAGGTGATAAGGATGTAAACCATTTTTAATTAGTTTAAGGGAGCCAAAATGGACCAAATCGACATTGATCTAAAGGATCGATATTGATTAGGATAGAATAAACATCAATCACAAAGGAATCAATGCCGATATTAAAGGTCTATAAATAAGCCACCAAATGACTCTAATACTCATTTTAAAATTAGGAATGTGTGAGCTAGAGTAAAAAAATTGACACCTATCTACACATTTGAGTGTGATATATATGATTGAGGCTAGCAAGAATGGTTAACGATGATTGTAATCTCATGACAGGGTAGGGGTAAAATATTTTTGGTGTTTTTATGAATATTCTTATTTTTGTTTAGTTACATTTTTAGATAGATTTAGTTAGGTTTTTATAGTGTTTGGGTTTATCATGGGTCAACAACATTGATCCATAGTGGATAGATACCATTTCCTTGGTGATATACCATTAATCGATGATGGATCAATGTTGATCAACCAATCAAATATGATCATAGACTAATTAGTATCGATCCTTTAAGGGTTGATGTTGATTTCTAGGGGAAAAATAAAACTTAGTGGATAGAATTAATGTCTAATAAACTAAATAAATCTAAGGGTGATGGGATTATAAGCACACATACTACTGACCATACGAGATTTAGTGCCACCATTACTGGAATAATTATGGGAGGCCATGGGAGATGAAAATTAAGAGCATTTTGAATCAATTAGATTATGGGGACTATGCCACTATCACTGAGTACATTAGGACCAAAGTTTACTTGTGGCCTCACTAGAGTGATGGGATCTAGATTTAGAGACATTTTGTCTATCGATAGGAGAGATGTCTATGACTTTGTATGATATTTATAGTATACTATTACTTATAATACAAGGAACAAAGATTACTAGAGTAGATTGGAGAGGAAGGGAAACAACATTCACATGGTTATATGGGGATGATGCTGTAATATTATATTTATAATAAGAGGCATCATATTTTAGGCTCATATAATTAGGATAGGGATGGGATATGGGTGATCAATATGATGATGATATCCATCTCCTATTATGCATTAACTAACTCTAGTGGATGGATATTCTCATGGATCTTGATAGGGGTGCTAACAAACATGTGGGAGAATTAAATAGTATTTTCATGGGCTCCTACATTACTTGCACAAATATATAGGGAGCTATGGGGATGGATTTTATAGAGGTGATATGGGATGGATGTCACCTATGTTTTACATTGCTAGGAATATGAGCACATCTAAGTAGTACAACCACCAAGGCTACCATGGATGGGATGACACAATTTTGAATTTAGTGTTGGGTTTTTATGATGAAAGGATGACTTTTCCCATATACATAGAGACAAGAGAGTTCATGTCTTAGAATTTATAGACAAATTTTGGAGGAAATAGATGAGGATGAGGTGATATGGAGGCCATACATCAGGTTTCCATCATGGCCATAGATGGAGATGGAGCTAATGGTAGGGTAGTGAGTGAGGTGGTTATGGGGGTGATGCACAGAGCATGTGGAGATATTTTAGTTTGTTCACATGTGATGATGATTTGGGATGTGTTAGGATATACTTGAGGAATGTTGAGAATTATTTTAATTGATTTTAAGGTCAAGGTTGATGTCAAGATGCATTTGGTAAAGATGCATAGAGAAGTGGTATGTGATAAGGAAGCTATGTGAAGAGAGAGAATTTGAAGGAAACCTATTGTCTCTATTGATATATAATTGGAATTCAACCTAATTATTCTTTTTAGGTTGATGTCAAGGTTTAGTAAAAGGTAAGCATGTTTGAGTAGCAGTCCTTGAGTATAAGGTTCTTGAGAGGCTTAGTCATAATAAGCATAGTCATATCATGAATATGTCTATGATAATCATGAAGAGGTATGATATTATATAAGTATCATGAAATTCATGTGATAAATGTGTAGAGACGTCAAAGAGTGTTTCAAGGTTAATTATTAAGCTTCAAGCACTTGAGAAGCCTAGTCATGATGCTAGTTATAACATGCGGTGAGAAGGTATAAGCTTGGTGGCTTGGTGAGATGAATACATAGAGAAATAAGAGTATATATGATGTTGTTTGAGTATGATTATGAGGACTTGATTCAACCATATGAGTCTTAGGTTAAGCCTATAGGGGTAAGACCTATAGACCTATTATGCAACTAGACCATCTTTAAACCCTGCTTGGCTTAATGAGGCAACATGAGCTGTTGACAAGACATATGCAGATTGTTTGACATTATGTGAGTATGTAATATGTTTTATGAACATATATATAACGTGTATAGCACATATAAAGAGACTTTAAGGTCATTTTCAAGGCCTAATATGACTTATAGGTTAAAGCCTAGAGAGCAAAGAGAGAGAGAGAGCATGGCCTAATATGATATGAGGTTATGCTTCCAAGGAAAGTATGAATAGGTGAGTGTTTTTAAAGCCATTCCATATTTTTAAAAATAGATAAACTAAAATTTAGGTCAAAATTTGAAGGTTAGGGCAAGAAAAATTTATTTAAGGTCTTTTAAGTGCACAAAATGTAGGGTTCTCAACCTGAGGAGGACTTTAAAGTGTTCATTAGAACATGTAACCTATACATGGGAACATAAGATATTAATGGTATATGGGGAAGGGTCCTAGATAAAATTTATAAGGATTGGTTGTTGGAATGAGGGGATAAGATTTATGAATGAGCATTAAGATTGGAAGATGGTTTAAACCCTCAAAGAACCCTAATAGTGACCCAATGAGAAAGATATTGACCTAAAGTGAAAAAAATGGTTTGGTATATATATTTAAGTGATTATAGGTTGTATTAAACTCTCTCATTCACCTTTAGGTGTGATTGGTTTGTTTGGTGAGTGAGTGGACCCTATAGGAATGGCCTTGTTTTTTAAATATTTGTTGTAGTAATCATAGTTGATCAAGTCAAACTTGATAAATGGATGAAGGTTGAAGTTTGATAATTTTATCTCATTTACATGGTAGTTTTTGATAATTTTATATCCATCAAGTGTGCTAAACCAATCATACAAGCTGACCCATCACTAAAAATCCTAATGGTGAAAATAGTGAGAAAATAAGAAAGAAGTGAGAAGGTGATTAGGGATGAATCCAATTGAATGGATATGTTTTCAAAAACCTATAATAATTTTTAATACTGGATATAAGATTTGGAGATCATTGTATATGATGAAAATATTGAACATATGTTTAGATGAGATAGTGAGGTACAAGATTATGAGATTGGTCTACAAGACCAATATTATCATTTGTTCATGTTATCATTATATATAATATTTGTATAAGGATCTCATAAGATAATAATAATTTATTTAAATTCTCTAAAATTTTCTAGTGGAAGGTCAAAATCACCATGATTAATCTTCCAAGTAAACTAACAATGCTGGGTAAGCAAGTTGTAATGATGAGTTTGAGGCTCTATGACTTGAGCTAAAGTATCCAATGCACATTATGTTATTTTTTGGGACATGTCTATCCTTTTTATTCTTTATATAATATTTTAGAGTTATTTAAAGTGATTTAAATGTTGAAGAAAAAATGGGTTGACTAGTTCAAGTTTGACTATGTGTATTGAAGACAAAAGATTAGTCTACAAGACAAATATTTGGCATAATACCTTGTGATTATTGTACTTGAAATTGATTTAGATATGTCAAATAGTGTCTTACATGTTTCATATTTCATGGTGAGTATTCTTTTAGGTTTTGAATACCAAGTTTCCATTATTATGTTTTGAGGCTAGTTAGCAGTTCTAAGTGGGCTACTTCCAGAGAAGGGTTTGAGTACTTTTTACCTATGTTGGGAAGTTTAAATCATATGGAGATGAACATGAGGTAATTTATCTTCTATATATATGATTTTTTCCATGTTTTCTTGTCAAATTTATGTTTATGCTTCAGTTATTTAAGACATACTTTTTGGGTATGTACAAGCCTAATATGAACAATACTATTAGTGTGCTCCAAGTAGTGGTTTGAGTTAAAAAGTGTTATGAATGATAGATGATTTAATAATGGATATATTTGTGTGTTTTATGATATTTTACGACCATTTTTGGAGTTTGGAAGTGTTCTAATGAAGACAAAGTGTAATGTGTCTTAGAATAGACGTAATGGGATTAGGTCTTTATGAGACCTAAAGGTGAGATAAGGCCTAATTGAGATAGGTCAGACCTAAAGGGACTCAAATAATGTTTTATAAATTAATATGAGAATTAATAATATCCATTAATGGTCAACCTAAGAGGGAAAATGTGTTTGGTATACTAATAATGATATGAACAAGTAACTTATATAAATACTAGGTAGTTTTAGACCTAGTGGCCAAGGTGGGGTGCAATTAAATAATATAACATATTGGTGAGAATAATAATGTATTATATAAAATAATAATATAATATAGGATTAGTGATAAATATTAGATAGAGGTTATTCATATGAGGATCAAGGTCATATGATTTAATCAAGTCAAGAAGGGAGCTAGTTGAGTGAAGAATGCTAGAGGCTAGTTTGAGAGGGATAGAAATATAAAGAAGAGTTGTGGAAGGATGTAATCATATTTTTTATGAGAAAAAAGGTATTATTAAGATGATAAAGTTTTTTAGGCGGCTGAATTGGTACTGATTAATCTAGGGGATTGGTTCCTCTTTGTAAGTGGGTGATTGTTAAAGCCTAACTAAGTTTGTGCTTAACTAGTTGGGGTTGGTGTTCCATGTGAAGTTGGTGACTCAATAAAATTGATGTTTATCTTATAAAAATATAGTAAATTTGAATATATCATTGGTTTCTCATACCCTTGAGTGTTTCCCACACATAATTTGTGTTATCTTGTGTTCTTATGTTTCATGCTTATATAGTTGATTGCTTATGCATTGTTTAATCCACATGCTTGAATGAATGTTCATGAATTATTAAGTTGAATTAAAATAAAGGTTTTTTAATACTAATTCAACCCATATTTCAGTCATTTTAATTCTAAAATTTGGTATCAAATCCTGGTCCTTTGAATCAGGTCTAAAAGCCTAAAGGAAGATCTTAGAAGTAATGATGGATAGTCAGCAAGCTCAAGGTGTTTTATCTACCAATAAGGCTACATTATTTAATGGATATAATTATGCCTTTTGGAATGTCATGATGAAGATATATTTGATGTTTCAAGGTCAATATATTTAACAATCAGTTGTGAATGGATATAGTGCCCCTCCTATTCTACCAACTGATTTATCAAATAAGAAAGCTAGTGAAAACAACACCAATGAAATGATTGATATTATTTGTGGCCTATCAGAGGTAGAGATTATAAAGGTAATTAACTATGAGTAAGATAAATAAATATTGGAAAAATTGAATAATATCTATGAAGGAGACACCAAGGTGAATATGTACAAGTTATAGACCCACTAAATATAGGTTGAAATCCTAAAGATTAAACCATTGCATCTTACCTATTGAGGGTTGATGAAGTTGTAAATGTCATTAGATGATTGGGAGAAGAAGTGAAATAATCTAATATTTTAAAAAAAGTGTTAAGATCACTAACTCCTAAGTTTGACTCTAAGGTGTGTGTAGTAGAAAAGATGTAAGATTTGGATAAGTCAGAGATGGATGGGCTTCATGACATCTTGACTAGCTATGAGATGATAAATAATGAATGAATACCTAGAAGAAGGAAACAACTTTAAAAGTTGAGAAGTTAAAATCCAAGAAGGTCAAGGATGAGGAATGATTAGATGTTGATGATGATCAATTGATAGCCATGTTTGTAAGGAAGTTGAGGTTTGGATATGGTAAGTATAAGGGTAGGTTTCCTTTAAATGTTTTAATTGTGGCAAGATTGATCACTTTGCATCCAAATTTCCTAAAGAGGATCAATTTGAGCTTGGTGAAGAACATGATGAACATCATAGAGATGACAAGAATACATATAAGGCTAAGAAAAATAAGGAGTTTAGGAAGTATGAAGGCATGAAAGGAACTTTAAAAAATAAGAGAAATTTTTATACTAAAGAAGATAAATCTTCTGATGAAGTGACTCAAGTGCATTTTAGAGTGATGATGGTAGTAATGAACTTTAATATGACAATAATGAAACATTATTCATGGGCATAAAATTAGATAATGAGGGTTGCTCAAATGAGAAAGTCCTTATTGTTGATATATAATTAGATGAAGAAACAACTAAAGTAAACCTTGAAGTAGAGTTGGTAAGTTCTCTAGAGGATTTTAAGTTCTAAAGGAAAAATAATCACAAACTAAGATCACTAGTTAAGGATGATGAGGAGTAGATTGGCTTGTTTGAGGAAAGGCTAAGTAACACTTCTGAGTATGATGAGATCATAAATCAAGATGAGGCACAAATGGAGGTAGTAAATACAAGCCTAAAGGATAAGTATGAAGAATGGATTAGGTATGAAATTGAAGTAAAATCCTTGAAAGCTATTGGATCAAGAATCTAGTAGGGTGAAGATATTTTTGAAGTTTGAAAAGAACACCAAAGATCTAGATGGTATATTGAGTAAAAAAAGTATGTGACAAGATAGGTCTTGGTTTAAAAGAAGACCAAAAGGTGGTATCTCAAGTCAAAGAGAAGGCTATTGAAGACAAGAATGTCAACATGAAAATACATATCAAACAACCTAATACTATAAGGTATGATAGTTCATTCAATGGTTACTATTTTATATGTAGTCAGTTTAGTCATAAAGCAAAAGACTATAAAAGACCCTCTAAGAATGAGTACTCATGGAACTATGGAAGGATTCACAATTCACATCAGTTAAATGGTATGTATAAAGTGGTTTGATACAAATATCATAATATAGGACACATTTCAAGACTCTATCCTAACAAATTTAAAAGGTTATCAAGTTAAAATAGGAGGTTTGAAGCCCCTAAAGTGCAAGAAAGAAGGCAAATGAATGTATGAAAATTAAAGATAGTGAAGATGAATCATGATCAATCTAAAAGATCAAGTGGACTATTTTCTTTGATAGAGTATGATTCAAATGTAAAATGAAGTCAAGAATTCCTATTTTCATCTCACAATGATGATCAAATGATTGATGAAGAGATTGAGCCTATTGTGCTAATCACAACTAAAAGGAATCTAAAAGACATTCAGTATTGTGAAAGCATGGAGATCTATGAATCTCCTAAACTAGTGTTTTTTTAGTGATCTATAGAAAGGGGTGACTTAATTAAGATTCATGAAGAAACCTTTTTATTAGCAGAAGCATGGTGGATGCTTGGTTTGAGGGGGAGATATTCAGGTTGTTGACTGACTTTAATCTTGTTTGAGAAGTGGAATTATGCTATAATTTCATCTAAAGGAGGTATGCATGAAATAAGGGGGAGCATGCTCTTATGTTGATTCATAACCTCTATTTCAAGGTGTGATTCTATATGGTAGTTTTTTGAAGACCCTTTATCATTAATGTCAAAGGGGGAGAAAATTTAACAATAGAATTTAACCAGATTAGGGGAGATGAGAGTGCTCAAATTGAAGAATAATTTGTAATTAATGACAAAGGACGAGTTTGTTGAGAAGTTTTGTCATTGATGTCAAGGTCAAGGTTGATGTCATTAATGTCAAGGTCAAGGTTGATGTCAATATGCATCTAGTAAAGATGCATGGTGAAGTGTTATGTGACAAGGAAACCATGTGACAAAAGAGAATTTGAAGCCAAACTATTGTCTCTTTGTTGAGAGAGAATTTTAAGGAACCTAATGATTCTTTTGAGGTTGATGTCAAGGTTTAGTACAAGGTAAGAATTTTTGAGTACTATTCCTTGAGTACAAGGTAAGCATGCTTGAGTACTATTCCTTGAGTAAAAGGTTATTGAGAAGCCTAGTCATAACAAGCATAGTCATATCATGAGCATGTGCATGATGAGCATGCATAGGTATGTATATAGGTATGATATTATATAAAGAGCATGAAAGGCATGTGAGAAATATTTATAATCATTAAGGAGTGTTTCGAGATTAGTTTTTAAGCTTAAAGTACTTGAGAAGCCTAGTCATGATGCTAGTCATAGTGTGAAGAGACCATATGAGAAGGTATAGGCTTGGTGGCCTAGTGAGATGAATGCACAAAGGAATAAGAGGATATATGAGGTTGTTTAATTATGTTTATGAGGCTTTATAACTCTTAGGTGAGTCTGAGGGTAAGATTATAGGGTTAAGACCTATAGACCTAATGTGCAACTAGACCATTTCTAAACCCTACTTGGAATAATGAGGCAACATGAGCTATTCAAAAGACATATGAAGATTTTTTGACATTTTATGAATATTTAATATGTTATATGAGCATGTATATAAGGTAGAGAACACATGGAAAGATACTTAAAGGTTAGTTTTAAGGCCTAATGTGACTTATAGGTCAAAGCCTAGATAAAAGAGAGAGAGAGCATGGCCTAATAAGGTATGAGTTTATTGTTTCAATTATTTTGACAAAATTTTAGGTCAGAATTTGAAGGTTAAGGCTAGAAAAAGTGATTTAATGTCTCTCGAGTGCACATAATGGAGGGTTCTCAACTCGAGAAGAAATTTCATGTATTCATTGGCATGTGTAACATCTACATGGGAACCTAATATATTCATGGTATATGGAGAAGAGTCCTAGCTCAAATTTTCAAACATTGGTTTATGGAATGATGGGCTAAGCTTTATGAATTATTGTTAAGACTAGAAGATGGTTTAAACCCTTAAAGAATCCTAATAGTGACCCAATGAGAAACATATTGATATAAATTACTTAGAATGGTTTGGAATATATATTTAAATTATTTTATATTTTATTAAACTCTCTTAGGCACCTCCAGGTGTGATTGGTTTGTTAAGTGAGTGAGTGGACCCTATAGGAAAGACCTTATTTTTCAAATATTTATTGTAGTAGTTCAAGTTGATGAAGTCAAAATTGATAAATGGATGAAGGTTGAAGATTGATAATTTTATCTTATGTAAATTTTGGTTTATAATTAGGTTTTATCCCTTAGGTGTGATAAACCAGTCATAAAAGTTAACCTATTGCTAAAAAGCCTAATGGTGTAAACATTGAGAAAACTAGGTAGAAGTGAAAAGGTGATTAGGGATGTATTATTATGGGTTAAGGATTAATAAAAGTGCATGGAGATGTTTTTAAAAACATTTAATACATTTTTATATTGTATATAATATTTTTAGATAATTGTAAATGATGAAATGTTGCTCATATGTTGACTTATCTAGTTCAGATGAGACAGTGAGGTACAAGACTATGAGATTGGTTTTCAAGACCAATATTTCCATTTGATCATGTTATATTTCTATCTAAGATTTGTATTAGTATATAATAAGATCATAAAAACTCATTTAAATTCTCTAAAAGTTTCTACACAAGTGTGGAAGGTCAAAATCACCATGACTAGTCCTCAAAGTAAATTAGCAATTCTAGGTAAGCAAGTTGCAATGATGAGTTTGAGGTGCTATGCCCTACGCTGAAGTGTCCAATGCATATGATGTTTTTTTTGGGTTATGTATATCATATAAATTACTTTTATAATATTTTATATTTATTTAAAGTGATTTAAATGTTGAAGATAAAAGGGGTTGATTGGTTCAAGTTTGGCTATGTATAATGAAGATAAAAGATTGGTTTGTAAGACCAATATTTAGAATAGTAACATGTGATTATTATACTTTAGAGTGATATAGAGATGTAAAATAATATCTTGAATGTGTAAAAGGTGATATTAATTATTATTTTAGGTGTTGAAGATCAAGTTTCCATGACTATGCTTTGAGGCTAGTTGGCAATTCTAAGTGGACTACTTGCAGAGAAGGGTTTGAGTACTTTTGCCTTGTGTTCGGAAGTTTAAAAAATATGGTGATGAACATGAGGTAATTTAGATTATATATATATATATGGTTTTTTTTCATGGTTTATTGGAAAATTTGTGTTCATTCTTTCATTTATTTAAGACAAACTTTCTTGTTATGCATAAGCCTAATATGAACAATACTATTGGTGTGCTCCAAGTAGTAGTTTGATTTAAATTTTTTTATAAAGAATAGATGAGTTTATAAAGGATATATATTATTTTTTTAATGATATTTTACTACCATGTGTGTATATTTTAAGTGTTACAAGTAAGACAAAGTGTAACGTGTCTTAGAATAGACCTAATGGTAGTAGGTCTCTATGAAACCTAAAGGTGAGATAAGGCTTAATTGAGATAGGTCAAACCTAAATGGATTTAAACCACATTTTATTAATGAATATGAGATTTAATAATATAAATTTCATGTTACACCTAAGAGGGTAAGGGTGTTTTCCTGACTAAGAAGGATATGAATAAGTGATTTGTATAAATACTATCCAGTGTTAGGCCTATTAACCAGGGTGGTGTGCAAGTGAATAAGATAACATATTAGTGAGTAGAATAAGGTATTATAGACCATAATAAGATAATAAAGGATTATTTATGAATTTTTTACATAGGTTATTCATATTAATATCAAGGTCATATGACCTAATCAAGTTAAGAAGAGACCTAGTTGAGTGACGAAGGTTAGAGGCTAGTTTGAGAGGGATAAAAGTGTGTGAAGTGATGAGGAAGGAGATAATAATATATTGTATGAGAAAAAAGGTAATATAAAGGTGATCAATTGTTTTATGTGGTTTAGTTTTTTATAAGTCATCTAGGGGGTTGATGCCTTCTTGCAAGTGGGTGCTTGTTAAAGACAAGTTGAGTTGGTGCTCAACTAGTTAAAGTTGGTGTTCCATGTGAAGTTAGTGATTCACTAAAATTGATTTTTTTATCATAGTAATATAGTCCATTTGAAGATATTAGTGGGTTTTCATCCCCTTGAGGGTTTGACAAATATAATTTATGTTATCTTGTGTTCTTATGTTTCATGCTTGTATAGTTGATTACTTATGCATTATTTGATCCACATGCTTGAATGAATGTTGATGAATTCTTAAGTGGAATTGAAATAAAGGGTTTTGAAGATTTATTAACCCCCCTATTAGTTATTTTGATTCCAAAAAGGCACCCTAGGTCTATAGGAGGGACGAATTAAAGGGGGAGGTGCTCGAGCCACAGGTTACAAAGTTGGATTTGTTGATGGAGGAGGAGATAAAGGGAGTAGATGTAGATGATGCCAAAGTTACATAGGAATATTTATTGTGGTGGATGGAATAGCATGGTAGGGGATATGAGAGGATGGTGTGGTAAAGATAGGAGATGGGAGATGGTGGATGTGGAGGCTATATGAGGAACTAAGGAGGGGGATGTAGACTTATAGGTTGTGATAGTAGAGAGGGATGTGGCCTAAGCACAATATTATAGAGTTGTATTTGAGTGAGACTAACTAAAAGATAGGTTGATAGAGATAAAGGGGAATTATGATGCATTACATTAGAGTTATGATGAGGCATGCCAAACATAGGATAGGTATCATGAGTAGTGAGAAAGGCTTATAATACTAGTAGGGGATGTAGGAGGAGAAGTATCAGGATCTATTATAGGGGAAGGGCACATGTTAGGAGGATGGGGACTCTAGGTAATGTGAGAATGGAAAAGTATTAGAATATGGTGGTAGATCTCTAATATTATGAGTAGATTATTATAGAGTAGTTTCTAGAGGTACCTAGATATTCTAGTCACATAGCCATGAAAGGTCAGACTCCATAATGGACACATATTGTCATAGCTAGCACGTGGAGTGTACCATAGGAGAGAGATATGATGGATGAAGGAGGAGATGGAGGTGATAGTAGAGGAAGTAAAGTGGATATCTACCTGAGTTAGATCCAATTCACATTAGTTATATCTATGGATGACTATATGGATTGGCTTTGTACATATATTATATATTATGACATTTTTACGATGTACATTTTATTTTCATGAATATATATTCATGAGTATTTGTTACACACATTTATTTCATGGTATAATGTTATGTTATTATGGATTTGGATTATGTGGATTATGTTTAGATGGCATTTTAGTTTATTTATATCACTAGTTATATTGATTATACAGTGTTTACGTGGATTATGATGTTTAGATCATGTGATCTAGTATTTTAATTATTTATCTTAATTATGGATTTATGTATATGTGTTTTAATGGATTTATGATGGATTATGTATTTTTAAAGTATGTGAAAATTTATGATGCCGATGGCTATGGATTATATATTATATAGAGGGTGTTTATATGGATTTTGTTTTGGATTTTACTAATTTGATTATATTGATGGGATTTTATATCAAGGTTGATTATGAATTTTTAAATTATTCTATGATTAAAAGTTTTTTGATTTATGATAAAAAATGGCTTATGTATTAATTGATCAAGGATGCATGAGTCATAATTAGCTTACACCCTAACCAAAGCTAGGCCTCTTATTATTTTTGGATATACACCCTTTCATCCAATGTTAATGAAAATACTTAACAATCTCTTGTCAACTAAATTAATAAATCTTTGATTTAAAAAGGGATTTTCATGTAGGAATGGGGAAAAAACTTAATTCTTTGGGAATACATGTGTTGTTTTATGTTTTTGAGTTATCTAACCTTAAGCTAATCCATGGATATATGTAGATTGGTCAATGTGGGAAATCTATAATTTTATGAAAGTTGATCAATGTGGGAAGTTTCTTAAATCATAGGCACTAACCATCCTTCGAGGGAGTGGTCTACATGGTTGTATATGTGTGTGTGTGTGTGTGTGTGTGTGTGTGGTTTTATGTTTTTGAGTTATCTAACCTTAAGCTAATCCATGGATATATGTAGATTGATCAATGTGGGAAATCTATAATTTTATGAAAGTTGATCAATGTGGGAAGTTTCTTAAATCACAGGCACTAACCATCCTTTGAGGGAGTGGTCTACATGGTTATATGTGTGTGTGTGTGTGTGTGTGTGTGTGTGTGTGTGTGTAGCTAGCTATTATCTCAAAGGATATCTACACACACACACACACACACACACACACACACACTCATCTGTGTGTGTGTGTGTAGCTATCCTTTGAAGGAATAGTTTACAACTTTGCTTTTTTCTTAATTTTGATAACAACTATCCTTTAAGGGATTAGTCTACCATTTTGATCTTCTCTAGAGTTTGTATCCCAAAATAATATTTTTTCCATGGATTAGGGTTAAGGCAACCTAGGTTGTTTTCATAAGCCATGGAACCAGACATGTGTTATTCCTTTTGAACAAAATTTCAAGAAGGATTTTTTAGGAAATAATGATTTCAAACTCTACTTTATTTTGGTAGAGCTAATCCATGAGAACATGCTATAAATAGAGCTAAGATGTATATATTTAATAAAATAAGGGTATAATATTGGAGATTCACATGATTCTTGATCATTATGGGGTATGCTTAGAGATAGGGATAGGATTTTAAGAGAGCTTATGATGACTAGAGTTTGTAATAGGATTATTAACAATAAAAACGATGCAGATGCAAAAAATTAAGAGGTTCACATTATGGTTTTCCATCAAGGGAGGCCAAATGATATGCCCCAAATCTATATTTATGAATGTAATATAGGGTTCAAGCCAATTTGGAACAACCTTTCCTCATTTACTTATTTCCATATTGTGACATGTTGATTTTCTTTAAGGACAAGGTCACCAATATTAAATTCTCATTCCTTTAAATGTTGATTATATGCAAAATTTATCCATTCTTGATAAACATGAAGGTGATTAAGGGTTGTGGCTCAATTCTCATCTAGAAGTTCTAACTGTGCCAATAATTCTTGATACTAATCCTCTTCAAAAATGATATCTTTAAGAGAGATCCAAAGGGAAGGAATTTGGATATCTAGGGGGATAATTTCTTCATTTCTATAGACCGAAGAAAAAGGGGTATCCACTATAGGTGTTCGAATACTAATTTAATAAGACCACAAAGAAAAAAGTATGTGAAGATGCCACTCCTTTCCAATCTCATTGACCATTTTGGTTAACATCTTGACAAAGGTTTTATTAAATGATTTATCTTGTCCATTGGCTTGTGAATAATAAGACGATGAGAACCTTATTTTAATTCCAAAGGAATCACACAACTTTTGGACTTACTTATTTTTAAAAGATTTCCCATTTTCTGTAATAATTTTATGTAGGACACCAAAATGACATAAGATGTGAAGATTAATTAAATACAAAATTTTATCTACCTTAGTAAAAATAAGGGGAATGGATTCCACCCATTAAGTGAAATATTTGATAGCAGTAATGATAAAGCTATCACTAGGAATATTTAGGATTAATCTACCCTATAAAATCTAAACCCCATTGGAAAAAAGGCCAAAAATCCTTGTCTACTTGAAATGCATGAAAAGGGATATGGGATAAGTTGGTGCATTTTTTGCACTTCAATAATTTCTTGACATACTCATAACAATTTCAATTCATAGTGAGCTAATAATAACCTAATCACACAATTTTCTTGGTGATAGTTATACCACTAAAATGGCCACCACATATTCCATCATGAGTTAATTTTATCATCAGATATGCTTCATTATTTTAGAGACAATGGTGAATAATACCATTAAACCCTTAATTATAAATCACACCCCTAGTATTACATACCAAGAACCCCAATAATAAAATACATACCTAGCATTTGTGGATAAAGCCAAAGAATGATTCCTTTATAGAAATAATCAAATGTCTGTATGTACCATAGATCCAAATGGTTTTCTTATATAATATCGATAGAAGGAATATCAAATTTGGTATAAGAATGTTGATTGTCATTGTGAATAAAGACAAATAGTTTATATTCCTATGAGGAAGATGGGATAAAGTTGGCCAAGAAAGCTATGGTATTGATAAACTTGCTGGTTAACCAAGGAGTGGTCTAGATGACATAGCGGTTAAGGGTGGATAAAAACTATTCTAATAACATATTATACCTTTGGAGGATGATATTATTTCATTGATATATTTTAGTTATTTGATTAACTACTAGTTGAGAGCCCCCAAAATACAACTTGACTTAACACCAAAATCCAAAGCTATTTGGATACCTATAATTAGGGCTTCATATTTTTCCATATTATTAGTGTAGTCAAAATCAAACTTGAAAGAGAGGGGTATAGGAAAACCTTCAAGTGGTATTATAATAATCCCTACTCCCCCTCTACATTAGTATTTAAATCCATCAAATAATAATGTCATTTGATATTTGAGATCTCCCTAGGAAGTGGAGGTTATAGATTCATAAGGAAATTCATAGCTAGATGGGATATTATCAGCAAGGGGTGCCTATAATAACTTATCAAAAATGATCTACTCCTTAATTTAATTCTAGTTAAGGAACTCAAGATCAAATTTGTGAGAAGCATAAGCCATATTTCCATTCATTAATTTTGATAGGGATTCAAATGCATGGAATTAAGAGGATCAATATTGGTAATCACATTGGTCTTGTGATCATTAAAATAATGGTGGAGCTTAGAAACCATGAATACTAAGGCCAAACATAATATTTCAATTTATGTGTATTGAGTCTCATACTCAACCAAAGTATGTCTTAAGAAATTTCTTTCTCTTGATGTTTTTCATCTTGATGGGTAAGGATGGCACTTAAAGCATGATTTTTATAAGAGATACACAAGTAAAAAGGTTTATCCTCTCTTAGAAGAATAAGGATAGGGGGAGATAAGAGATACTTATTGTTGACCATTTTTGGGTCTAACAGGCCAAAAATGGTCCCCTTCTTCCCCTGCTATTTGGAGCCAGTCAATTTTGGGTTACATGAGTTCATCGAGCTTCAGTTCATCATTTCAGTTCAACCACTAGGTTCATCAGCCTTGGTTCAATCAGCGTAGTTCAAATAATTGACAAGTTCATCAGTACGCAGTGTTAAACCATTGAACTAATTCAACAAATTGGTTCAACACATTGGTTCAACACATTAGTTTAATATTTTAGTTCAACACTAGGTTCAATAGTTAGTTCAAGTGGGAAAAGTTCAAAGCAAATGGTTCAAAGGGCTTGGCGCGCAGTGTTGAACCGTTGAACTGTTAAACCATTTTTGGTTCAATGGGTTGGTTCAACTACTTGGTTCAATGGGGCATCCCAAAAATGAAGGGTAGGTGCCCTTGTGGAGGGAAGCTCTGAGTCAAAAAAGCCCTTACATAGGGAAAGGAGCATTTCAAAGGTAGCTAAAGGGTAAGTTTTCAAAATTTTGCTTGAGGCCAAATTCTTTTAGACTTTTTGTCTGAAGGAATTCCTTCAGACAAAAAGTCTAAAGGAATTCAGAGGAAGGGTGCCAACATAAAGAAAATCCAAAGAGCATGAAATAAAAGGATAAGGGACTGAGATGATTCTCATGAACTTTTTGTTTGTGGGAAAATTTTTAGTGAAAAATGTACGCAGGAAAAAAGCCTGCAGAAAAGGCTCGATGAATTTTGCCAAGGATGGTGACATCCTGAAAACCATCAAAAATGAAAATTAACCATGGGGTTTTCAAGTGATGATAGGCATGTAAACATCAAATTTTACACCAGGAAAGCTAGATCATGGAAGGCACCAAGTGGAAATTGTAGAAGACTTCAACATGCTTTTTAAGAGCAGCGTAACATGCCACGTGTTCTTGCAAGGCTTGGTGGAAATCGATAGGTGTCAACATCAGTAGGTTTCTCCTTTTGCTTTGCTATTCAAAGAGAAGATTGTGGTGGGCCTGAATGAGTTGCTAAATGTAGCAAAATTTGCCAAGTGTCAGCATCTATGAGAACCAAAAAGGTCCCCAAAGTTTTTCTTAGGCAGTTAAAGGTTCTACAAAAGCAGCCACATGTTGCCTTCCACAAAAATCTCAAAAAATAATTCCAAAGCCTCTAAGTTAAGTGGAAAGAATAGGCAAAAGTAGCCACATGTGGGATTCTACCTGACTCTTGAAGGACCCTCTAAGATAAGCAGATGCTGCCACATCCCATTATCAGCTCAACAAAAGTTGCCATGTGTCAACATCTGCATTTCAAAGTGTCTCCTAAGTTTTAAAGTAGTAGAATGTGACATGTGTTAGAAGTAGATGTGCTCTCAGCCAAAGAACGAAAGGAGTAACAAAAAATAGCCTAAGGGATGAAGGAGATAGAGGAGGAAAAATGGCCAAGCGCAAAAGTAGATGAAGTGACCCAAGTGGGGCAAGAAAGTGTCAGTTCAAGAAGTTATTCTAGTGGTTGACATAGTACCTACCATGCGATCATCAAGAGGCACCAACAGTGAATGGCATGACCTATTTTTCTTTAATATGCATTGATGAGTAGGCAAATGGTCTAGCTCATAGTTTCAAATCTTGATAGGAGCTGACACAACATTATCTTCAGGTGGCCTCCTCATCCCAATGCTCGGAAGGCACATGGGTTACTTGTAAAAAGGGCACCAAAAGGCCTCCTTTCTTCCTTTATATATTGGAGACTTGTCATTTGAAAAGGATCTTCCACATTTTGTAAGGTGAAGCCCTAGAAAATTTTCACTTGGAATCAATAAATGCATTTTTACCTCCATTCTAGTTAGATACCTCTGTGTGTGTTTGAGTGTCAGTTTGTGTTTAGTCATTGCTTCTTAATGCTTCCACATGTTTAACACCAACACACCTAGTGTCTATAAGGTGCCATTTTGCAGGAGATAAGGAGATCTATATTTGGAAGTACAAAGATAGAAGAAGCTACTATACAGTGTGCCTAATTACAATGCCTTTGGTGAGTCTTTATTTTTTGTGTGTTTCATTAAAGCCTCCCTATTAAACTTCCTACAGCCTAGTTCTTCTGCTAGTTTGAAGTGTACATATGTGTTTGTCTAAATTTAAGTGTGAGTGTGAGAAGGTCAAATCATTTCATGCATCACCTCTTTTAGAGTATTTTTTTTCTGTAATCCTTCTCCCTTTTCACCCCCCCATTATATATCTATATACCTATTTTATCACTTATTGGAACAACTTAGATGCATCAAAGGGAGCTAGCCCTTACCTAGAGACTCCCCCCTCTAGCTTTGCCAGTCCCACAGGTGATAGGGAAGTTTCCATTTTGATGTGTGGAAAGGTAGGAGCTCGACCTCCTACCCTGGGTGCAATCCACTGCATCAATAGTTTTTGGCATGCCCAGTGAGATTCAATCTTTTACACTCAGTATGGTTTCAGGATTGATGTTGGTATTTTTATAGCAAATCAACTATTTTTAGCATCTGGTGACTCCACTGGTAAGAACTTAATTTCCTAATCAAAGACCAGTCTGACTTCCTATGCATAAAGTCACCACATGATCTACTTTTAAGGGCGTCCCTTTCAAATTTGTTGAATTACCTTTGAACTCAGCAAAAAGACTGAGGTTCAAAAGGACCCATCGTTATTCAACAAACCACCTTCCCAAACTTGTTGTAAGGAATGCATATGTAGTAGGGCCATAGTTACATCCCATCCCAGTTATGGCATTACCCTTTGTCACTTTTCATGATCAGAGTCCCTTGAATCTCCCATGTTATGACCCAATCCTAGGAGCAGCCCTAAAAAATGTGCCTTCTTTTGATGGAGAGGGGCCCATTATAGTCATCGAGCACATCAAAAATATTGTTAACCTCTACAATATTCAGAATATCACTGAGGAAAATATCATGATCAAATTGTTGGCATTGTCTCTCAAGGGCAAAGCTCTTGACTGGTACAAGACTTTGGCTATAAATTTAATCCATTCCTGGAATGAATTGGGTACTCACTTGATAGACTATTTTGGGGAAAAGAGTGATCACCTCTCCCTTGATGAGCAACTAACTACCATGAAAAGAGCCCCACATGAATACATGTAGGATTTCTACACTCAGTTTTAGAAGACATGGGATAGAATTCCCATTCTGGTAAGACCAACTACTAGCTATGCTTTCTTATATTACTTAAGAGCATTGAATAATGATATCGCTGTTATGGTATAATCCATGGGAGGACATGTGCTACTTGCTACCTATGATATAGCTATAGCAACTGAAAATTGCTTAGTGCAGGCTGGGAAAATAGCCCCTAGACCCCATATGCCACTTTTCCCCAAAATGCTACCTCCAATTCAAACTGTCACTCCCACATTAGTTCCTCTACATAACATAGAGAAACTAGCTACTGCTCCATCCAATGAGCTTCATGAAGTCAAGAGTCTATTGCAAAGTATGCCAAATGAACTTGTGGCTCTTAAAAGGTAGCAAGCTCAATACAATAGACCAAATCAAGGATACTAGCAGTATGGTTAAGCTCCTAGACCCCCTTTCCAAAATTACAATCAAGGATAGGGTCAACTTATTTAGACCAGACCCTTTCAAGGTTACAAACTAGGTCCTCCTTCATCATCTAAGGTCATGGTACCCATTCAAAACAATTTGGTGCAAGAATAGCCAAGTTGTTCAACCATGGGATATGGTTAGGAGCAAGCTATTTATAAAAATGAAATGATGGGTTATTATGCAAATGTATAAGACAATCAGGTAGCCACCCATTCCCAAGTCTTTGAAGCTATAATGCAACCCAGCACCAGTAGCAGTCAGGCCCAGCTTGACTCCACCCTCATGAATCATCTGGAAGGAGAATTCTATTCAATCAATTATGTGGGTGCTGTAGACAATTAGGCTAACTATGTTGTAGCCAACACAAGATTCAAAAGAAGGGTGATGGAAGAAACTTAGGCTACTGCCCAGGTGTCAGCAATGCCTTCTTCATCACATGCAAATCAAAAGGTCCCATGTTCCAGACCATTAGTTGTACCTCTAGCTCCTTGACTTGCCCCTTAGGCTGTACATAATTCTAAATAAGTTTTGAAGGAAGGCAACCCTTGAGTCAACATGGTTGACCAAATGAAGAAGTTGCACATGAACATCTCCTTGTGGAATTCACTATCAATACCAGGGCAGAAAGACATGCTACAAAAGGAACTGCATGAACTAGATGAATGAGCTATCCCAGCAAGAGCTGATAATGTTTTGACAATGAATGGACAACACTCCACCTCAGGTCAGACCCAAAAAGAAGAGAAGGTCCCTCCTTTTTATGTGTCCCTAGTCATAGGATATTTCTTGGTGCACAATTGCATCATTGATAGTGGAGCAAGCACCTCAGTAATGCCGAAATGCATAGCCAACAAGCTGGGCTTGAAATACAAAGAAATGACCAAGGGAGTTCTATAGTTGGATGGAACCCCAACAAAGATGATTGGGGTGGTAAGAGGTTTGAGCTTGATGCTGCATGCTTACTTGACTTTCTCAGTTCTTCATGATGTGGTAGTGGTAGAAGTCCCTCTCTACTTTGCCGTCTACTTATCTAGGGGTTTTACAGCCAAGATAGGTAGTTACTTAGCAACAAATTAGTTTTATCTAGTTTTTAGAACCAAGTATGGGACTAAATTCAAGATTGAATTTGAGCCAATCCATAGAGATCATCTAGAACCTTATTCACTAAAGGCAACAAATGTCAGCTATGACATCATTGACTAGGAGGAGTTCTAACTAGACCTTTCTTCATCCTCTGCCCTTGAAGGAGTTGCAGACTTTCTCTTAAATGAGTGGGGAAGTGACAACTTCGAGCATGATCCTTACAAATTCATAGAGGAGGTAGGCCTTGGAGTTTATTACATGCATGAGAGGGTACTTTTGTACCAAATATAATGAAAGCCAGCCAAGAAGGCTCTGGTCTATGGCAACTATTTTTTGATGGTTCAAGGAGTAAGTTGGGAGCTGGTGGTGGAGCAGTGCTGGTCTCTCCTTCAAAAAAGAGGTATTTTTTAGATTTTTAGTTCTAATTTTCTTGCACATGCAATGTTTCAAAATATGAATCCCTCATCCATAGCTTGGAGTGGGTGAGGAAAAGAGGGATCAAAGAGCTGTAAGTGTTTGGTGACAGTGAGCTGATTGTTAACCAAGTAAGAGGCCAAAATTTGATGAAGAATTCTCTACTGAAGTCGTAAAAACATAGGGTATGGGACTTAGTGGAAATTTTTTGTGCTTTCAACATTACCTCCATCCCTAGAGAGCAGAACAAGCAAGCAGATAGGCTGGTGGCAGTTGATGCCCAATTTGATATTGCTAAGGAAATAGGCTGAGACCATAGCTCATGCCACTTGAAGGTAGTGATCTGGCCTTCTATACCTGACAACATCACCAACTAGCAGGTTTTCAATAGTGATCAACAAATAGCACTTTCCCTACAAGAAGAAGCAAAATTCACTGCAAAGAACTAGGCAAAGCTACAACAGCAATATGGTAGCCAAATTGTTCAGCTAAAGAACAATAAGGTCCCTAAAGGGTTGGTCACTCTAGAGAGTATCTTTAATGGAGATGACCAATTGATAAGAGATAAGTTGTGCATTACAACAAAGGAAGAACACCATGAAAAGGTGGAGATATTCAAGGACAAGCTACTAGCACTCAAAAAAGTGTGCACAAACAAGGAAAGGTAGGCCTTCATCTTGTTGTGCCAAGAATTTGCTGATATCTTTGTGTGGGAGTATAATGATTTGAAGGGTTTTGACCCAAGCTTAGCCTAGCATACCATTGAACTAGAAGAAGGTGCCAAACCAATCAAGCAGAAGTAGAGGCCTGTCAACCCAATGATTAAGCCTCTCATGTGTAAGGAGCTCACCAAATTGATTGAGTCTAAAATAATATTTCCAATCAAACACTCTTCTTGGCTAGCAAATCTTGTTCCTATTCAAAAAAAGAATGGAGAGTTTAGATATTGCATTGATTTTAGATATCTCAATAGAGTCTCTTTGAAAGACCATTATCCTCTCCCAAGCATGGATTAGATCCTTTAGATGGTGACAGGTAGTGAGCATTTCTCCCTCTTGGATGGATATTCAGGATATAACCAAATTTTGGTGCAAGACTGTGACCAACACAAAATAGCCTTCAAAACCAAGTGAGGAATGTTTGCTTATAGGAAAATGACTTTTAGACTATCTAATGCTGGTGCCACTTTCCAACAAGCTATGGACATGGCCATTCAAGGCCTGATAAACAAGACTGTGCTGGTATATCTTGACAATGTGACAATTTTCTCCAAGGAAGCAAGATAGAACATGAAACACCTCAGGAAAATCTTTGAGAGGTGTAGAGAGTTTGGTATCTCTCTCAATCCTAAGAAACACATGTTCGCTATCCACAAGGGAAAGCTCCTTGGTCACATTATTTCTTCAGAAGGTTTGGCTATTGATCCAGAAAGAGTTTGCTCCATCTTGGAGCTGTCCTTACCCAAGCACAAGAAAGGCCTGCAAATCTTCTTTGGTAAGATAAATTTCATACAGAGATTTATCCTAAATTTTATAGAGATGGTCAAGCCATTGACCTCTATGCTGAGGAAGGGTGAGGAGTTCACATGGACAATATAGAGAAAATATAGTTTTGAAGAAATCAAGTAGGCCATAGCCTATGCTCTTACTTTGATCAGCCCTGACTTCACCAAAGATTTCAATCTCTACACCCTTGGCAATGAAGAGGTAATCTCTGCCATGTTTACCCAAGCAAGTGATGATAACCTTGAGCAGCCAATTACTTTTTTTAGCCAAGGCCTAGAAGGTTTTGAAGTTAGATACACATATGTGGAAAAGCAAGTCTTGACAGTCATACAGAGTTTAAAGTAATTTAGATACATGCTGTCCAATAGAAGAATCACCTCATGGTCCCACATCCCAACATCAAGGATTTATTGATCAACTGAGATCTAAATGAGAAGAGAGTAGGGTGCATCACTAAGGTGATGGAATATGATGTAGACATCAAGATCACCAAACTAGTAAGAGGGTGAGGCATGTGTGAACACCTCATTGTAGACTTTAAGCAACAAAAGGAAGATAGTCTGCTAATCCTTGATGCAGCTATAATAGAAGAACCAACTATCATGAAGGATTGGACATTAGACATGAGGCATTTCCTTCTCACTGGTGAGTGCCTACACTCACTTGACAGGACCAAGTGAAGGTATTTCAGACTCCAGTGTCTCGCTTATGCTCTGATTGATGGAGTGTTGTACAAAAAGATCTCTCAGGAGTCTTTTTAAGATGCTTGGACTCAAGTTAGGCTAATAGGGTGTTGTTTGAGTTCCATGATGGATGAGTCAGTGGTCACTTTTCTCTTAGGGCTACTATATCAAGAATAATGAGAGCTGGCTATTTCTAGCCTACTCTTTTTAGGGACCCATGCTTGGGTAAGAAAGTTCCAAAAGTGCACACTTTTTGATGGGAAGCAACGGTTGGCTGCCATGCCTTTATAGCCTATTTAAGTGGAGCAACCATTCATGCAATGGGGCCTGGACTTCATAGGGATAATTAATCCTCCCTCCAGTGCTGGACACAAGTGGGTCTTGACCACCATAGATTATTTCACAAGATGGGTAGAGGCTATTTCTTTGAAGGAGGCAAATGAAAGTATGGTCCTAAATTTTTATGAGGACTTGGTGGCAAGGTTTAGGGTTCTAGCAACCATAATCTTAGATAATGCGTTAGCTTTTTTGGGAACCAAAACAAGTGAATGGGCACTGAGATATGGTATATATCTCATTACTTCATCCAATTACTACCCGCAGGGGAATGTACTGGTTGAGTCTACAAATAAGAACACGATTAGGATCATCAAGTGAACCATGGAGGAAAATTAGAGGACTTGGCATGCCAAGTTGAAAATAGCCCTATGGGTAGATAGGATCACCCCGAAGAGGGCAATTGGCAACTCACCATACACGCTCGTCTATGGAAGGGAAGCTAGGCTCCCCATTTCACTCAAGTTGCCAGCCTTGGATCTTGCTCGCCAGCTATAATTAGAAGGAAATAGCATGGAGGTTAGGCTATGTGAGCCAATGGAACTTCAAGAGGCAAGGGACTAGGCTATGGCTTCTATGACCAGCCATCGATAACAAGTAAAGAGACACTTCGACAAGAAATCTTCATCAAAAGGTTTCTCTGAAGGAGACATTGTCTTAAAATGGGATGAAGACCGAGATAAGCTTGGAAAGCATGTGAAGTTTGATGCCCTATGGAGTGGCCCAAACATAATCACTCAGTGTAAGTAGCATAATGCATTCTAACTCTGCAAGTTGGATGGTGAAGAACTATATATCCCAATTAATGGGATACATCTTAAGCATTACCAATGAGCCCCTTCTTCATCATGTATATATTTTCCCTTGCTTTTCTCCTATTTTCCCTAAGTGCTTTCTGCACATGTTAGTAGTTTTCTTAGCTTTTTACATGTTTTTGTTTCCTTTTGAGGTAAATCTTTGTGATTGTTTCTAGATTTATCAGAGCTATTGGAGATCTTTAAGTTACAATCTGACCCTATGCCTAATGGATTCTAAGGCAACTGGCTTCTAAGCATAGCAGGCATGCTTCCCCTGGGAGTCACCAATTTGTTGACCATTTTTGGGTATAATAGGCCAAAGTTAGTCCCCTTCTTCCCTTGCTATTCAAAGCTAGTCAATTTTAGGTTACACGAGTTCATTGAGCTTTGGTTCATCATTTCAGTTCAACCACTAGGCTCATCGGCTTAGTTCAAACAATCAACAAGTTCATTAGCACATAGTGTTGAACCATTGAACTAATTCAATGGACTAGCTCAACACATTGGTTTAATGCATTGGTTCAATATTTTAGTTTAATGCTAGGTTCAATGGTTGGTTCAAGCAAGAAAAGTTCAAAGCAAACGGTTCAAAGGGCTCAGCGCGCAGTGTTGAACCATTGACCTATTGAACCATTTTTGGTTTGATGGGTTAGTTTAAGGGGGCGTCCTAAAGTCAAAGGGTAGGTGCCCTTATGGAGGGTAGTTCTAAGTCAAAAAATCCCTTGTAGAGGGCAAGGAGCATTTCAAAGGTAGTCGAAGGGTAGGTTTTTGGAATTTTGCTTGATTCTGAATTCTTTCAAACTTTTTGTCTAAAGGAATTCCTTTAGACAAAAAGTTTGAAGGAATTCAGAGGAAGGGTGCCAGCATAAATAAAAGCCAAAGAGCATGAAAGAAAAGGACAAGGAACTAAGACAATTCTCATAGACTTTTTGTCTGTAGGGAAATTGTCTATGGAAAATGTCCGAAGGAAAAAAGCTCACAGAAAAGGCCTGATGAATTTTGCCAAGGATGGTGACATCCCAAAAACCATAAAAAATTAAGCATGTGAATTAGCCATTGGGTTTTCAAGTGATGACAGGCATGCAAATGTCAAATTTTACACCAGGAAGGCTAGAGTGCAGAAGGCACCAAGTGGCAACCATGAAAGACTTCAACATGCTTTTGAAAAGAAACAAAATGTGTCGCGTGTTCCTTGCAAGGCCTAGTGGAATCTGATAGGTGTCAACATCTGCAGGTTTCTCCTTTTGTTTCATTATTCAAAGATATGATTGTGGTGGGAATGAATGAGCTGATAAATGTAGTAGAAGCTGCCATGTGTTAGTGTCTATGAGAACTACAAAAGGTCCCTAAAGTTTTTCTAAGGCAGCTAAAGGTTTTGTGAAAGCGGCCATGTGTCGCCTTCCACAAAAATCTCAAAAAATAATTCCAAAGCCTCTAAGTTAAGCAGAAAGAATAGGCAAAAGCGACCATGTGTCAACTTCCACCTAACTCTTGAAGGACCCTCTGAGATAAGTGAATGCTGCCACATCCCATTATCAGCTTAGTAGAAGTTACCATGTGTCAATGTCCACATTTCAAAGTGTCTCCTAAGTTTTAAAGTAGCAGACTGCAACACATGTTAGAAGTAGATGCACTCTCAGCCAAAGAGCCAAAGGAGTAGCAAAGAATATCCTGAGGGACAAAGGAGATAGAGGAGGCAAAATGGCAAAGTGTAGAAGTAGATGAAGTGACCTAAGTGGCACAAGAAAGTGTCAGTTCAAGAAGTTATTCTAATGGTTGACACATTACCTACCATGCGATCATCAAGAGGCACCAACAGTGAATGGTGTGACCTATTTTTATTCAATATGCATTGATGAGTAGTCAAATGGTGTGGCTCATAATTTTGAATCTTGATAGGAGCTGACACAACATTATCTTCAGGCAGATTCCTCATCCCAGTGCTCGAAAGGCACATGGGTCACTTGTAAAAAGGGTGCCAAAAGGCCTCCTTTCTTCCTTTATATATTGGAGACTTGTCATTTGAAAAGGATCTTCCACATTTTGTAAGGTGAAGCCCTAGAAAATTTTCACTTGGAATTAATAAATGCATTTTTACCTCCATTCTAGTTAGATACCTCTGTGTGTGTTTGAGTGTCAGTTTGTGTTTAGTCATTGCTTCTTAATGCTTCGACAGGTTTAACACCAACACACCTGGTGTCTATAAAGTCCCATTTTGTAGGAGATAAGGAGAGCTATATTTGGAAGTGCATAGATAGAAGAAGCTACTATATAGTGTGCCTTTTTATAGTGCCTTTGGTGAGTCTCTATTTTTTGTGTGTTCTATTAAAACCTCCCTATTAAACTTCCTACAGCCTGGTTCTTCTACCAGTTTAAAGTGTACGTATGTGTTTGTCTAAATTTGAGTGAGTGTGAGAAGGTCAAATCATTTGGTGCATCACCTCTTTTAGAGTAGTTTTGTTTTCCTATAATCCTTCTCCCTTTTCACCCCCCATTATATATCGATATACCTATTTTAGCACTTATTGGAACAACTTAGATGCATCAAAGGGAGCTAGCCCTTACCTAGAGACTCTCCCCTCTAGCTTTGCCAGTCCCACAGGTGAGAGGGGAGTTTCCATTTTGACATGTGGAAAGGCAGGAGCTCAGCTTCCTACCTTGGGTGCAATCCACTATGTCAACACTTATTAAGAGTATCAAAGGCTAATTTATAATTTGAATCCCATATAAACTAGGTATCTTTCTTAATAAGGTGATGGAATGGTTGACATCAATCTAATAATTATGAAATAAAATGATGAATAGATTGCAATTTTCCTTTTAAACTATAAAGATGATTAAGGTTAGAAGGAGGTGGCATATCAATAATGGCTTTAATTTTAGTAGGATTAATCTCAATTCCCTAAATGTAAATGATAAATCCCAAAAGCTGACCTAATAAAATCCCAAAGACACACTTTTTAGGGTTAAGACCAACATGATACTTGGTCAAACAAGTGAATATTTTTTGAAGGATGGATAAGTGATCCTTTTGATACCTAGAATTACCAAGGAGATCATCCACATAATATTTAATGATTTTGTGAATCAAATCATGGAAAATATAGGTCATGTCCTATTGGTAAGTTAATCCTACATTCTTTAAACTAAAAGGCATGACCTTATAACAAAAATCCCCCCATGGAGTAATAAAAGAGGTTTTATGCTGATTGTCTAGGGCAATAAGGATCTGATTATAAACAAAAAATCTATCCATGAGTGATAAAATCTCATGTTTAATAATGAGATCCATGACCTAGTCAATATTAGGAAGGGGAAAATCATCCTTTAGAAAAATAATGTTAAGGTCATGAAAGGTAGTACAAATTCATAGTCACCCTATGGGATTTGTGGTAGGCACTATGTTAGATACCCATTGAGGATAATCAATGGGTTGGATAAAATTAATAAATAAAAACCACTATAATTATTCTTTGACAAGGACTACATGAAGATGCATATTTCAAAGATTTTTCCTTACTATCTTATCTTCAAGAATGATAATGATGTTATGGACAACTACAGCCAGATCAATTCATGACATATCACTATAAGACCAAGAAAAGTGTTGTCTATGATTATTAAGGAATGCTATGAAATCTTGGTGTTCTTGAGAATCTAAGGATTGGCTCACCTTGATATTTCATGGGACCTAAAACATCCTTATGTTAATATTAGTTGTAACCTCATTTAAAAGACTAAGAGACTTGGATGGTATGATATTATTCAAATATGAATCTCTTACCCCTAAATAAATTAAAATAGATTCATCATATCAACACTCCATTACATGGATTGAGGGGGAATATTAATATATTAGTTCAAGAAAATATATAGGAGGGGATATAGTTTTCTCATTGTTTTGATAAGTTAGCAATTCCAAGTGAATGGGGCCAATAAAAAAAAGTTAGGTGAGATAGAAATGGCATCATCAGTTGCCATAGAATATCTGAGAGGGGATGAAAGTGTTTCATCATCCAAATCTATAGGGATATGGGACATCAAATCATTATCATTGTTAGCTTCAAGATTTTTCTTGAAATTGAGGCCATGTTTCTCATGCAATTTTTTAAGGTAATTTATCATGACCTGATGAGGTCTTTGTTCATAACATCTTAGGCTAAAGACTTTATAAGAACATCATTGTAGATAGGTTTACACAAAGTGTGGTTTGTCAAGATAGGAAAAGTTAGATGTGAATGGTTTGGTATGCATTTAAATTTCCCCATATAAAGGGGATTGGTAAATTCCTCCATAGGTTGTGTGTTTGGATGTGAGGAGGTCTAAAGGGGATAATTTTTCCTAGGTTGGGTTGGTAAGTACACTATTGGTCAAGGCATCCATATTCCTATGGGGATGATAAGGTGATGAGATTTAATAACTAATACTCCCCTATAGAAAGTTGTTAGAATGGCAAGTCAAAATAGTTTACATTTGGGATACGAGATGAAGGTATAGTAAAGCTAGAAGATGTTTTCCATAAATATAATAGACTTGAGTTATTTATGGGTATCAAGACATCATTAGGTTGATAAGTCAAGTTGAAAGTCTTGAATGGATGTGGATTTATTGAGACAACATGGATATTACCTTCATACTCAAATTTTAGACATCGATACAAAGTGGAGCCAATGCAATAGTATCCAAGGATGTCTTAGTAGGATGTTATATTAAAATTCACCCTCTATCACATAAAATAACTTTGGGAGGGTACATATACCTACTTAGATGGGGAGGATGACTATTCTTAATGTAGGGGGAATAATATCATTAAATTCTCATAAGATGGATCAAGATTGAACTAAAATAGTTTTTGGTAGCTAAAGTTTCCTAAAAGCATGTGAGGAGATAATATTTATACTGGATCTATTGTCAATCATAACTCTTTTAATTCATGTTTGATTAAATTGGGTAGTGATAAATAAATGTTGATCTTGGTCATCAAGATGTAATAACAATACTTAAAAATCATAAAACATGATAGACAATGACTTTTATAAGGATTTAATAAAAATCGACAGAGGTTGAGGTTTGTTTGATTGTATCTAGGTGGCTATAAGGTCTCTATCATAACTTCATGATGTTGTGGAAAATCTTGGATAAGTTTTTATAAAGACATCTTAATGGGAAATTTTTGGAGTTAATTTAGAATTGATAATGTATCAACTCTAAGGAATTATTATTCTATGATTTACCTAGAATAGAAACTGTAGACTTCAAGATAGGCATTGTAGGATTGTCTATGGTAAAAGGAGTAGATTTTACAATAGTCACCTTGGCTTTGTTGGGATTTTAGGTTTTATAACCCTCAATTTGGGATTGAGTGGATATGTGTATTTATCATGTTTATAGAATCATCCAAGTCTATAGGGTTTAAGAGTGGTTGATATTGAGTTGTATTAGAGGTTCTATCTTCCCTCAAAGCTTATACTAACCTTCTTGGCAATATACTAGTTTTCAGAGTGGTCTTGACTCTAGTAGTTCAACTATGAGGATAATCATGAACAAATTATTATAGTAAAATATCATCCTCTTCTAATAAATTTCAGATGATAGCTTTTAACACATTTCAAATTTAGGTATCTTATCTTGCTATTCAATGGTGAGTGCATTTCTTCCTTTCCCAATACAATGCTAGTTTTTAAATATGGGGGTTAATAGGTTTTATAGGTGGTAGTGTGATAAGGGAGGTTTAAAGGAGTTGATCAATAATATTGGAATAAGACCTCCATAATAGATCTTCATTAGGTTTTTTGACCTTTTGAGGCATTTGCATGGGATCTAAACTTGATTTTATGTCTTGATTCCTTGCCTTGATTGTTTGAATGTTTCTCACATAAAGTACTTTATGATAGGAATAAGAGTTTACACTAAGATTATTAGGGTAATAAAGATTTAAGGGATTATTTATTGGCATTATTACTATGGGGATATAAATTTGTACTGGTGTATGATTATTAGAAGAGGATTCTATAATGGTGGTTTTTGGTCTTCCAAAAGGATGAGGTCCTAATATGGATGCTTTAGTTTGAACTAGTGACAAAACCATTTTCCCTTTTCAAATCTGATTAGAAGTAGTAGGGATATCCTCTTTAGGGAGCTTAATTATTATTGGTGGATGTTTTAAGGATTTACCTCATGATGTGCCAAGGTTTTTGTTTCTACTTCTTGAAACATTTCCGTTAGTTTCTATTTTTACAAGATTTAGCCCAACTTGAGCTATAAGGGAAGCTAGTTCTAGAGTTGGTCAATGTAATGTAGTAGACATCTTAATAGGGAATAATCTAGAAGGAATGGGTATGTTTTGTGTAGGTGAAAAAGTTAATAAAAGAATAACTTACATATCTTCTAGGATATCCAAACAAGTATCCTCCTTGATAACTTTCTCGTCTTTTGTTTTTTGTTGATTGCCTCAGATAAGTTTAGGTAATGTTCCTGAAAAGGATCCCAAATAAGGAGATCTAGAAAAATTGAGTGAATATTAGGAATAGATCTAACTACTTTGGATGGTTGGAAAAAATTTCCTATAAGGATATCTATGTTGGGTTGTAGAGCTAAAAGCTTCATTGATGCAAACATGGAGGAGGAGGTAACTGAGTTACAGTGCAACTAACATTGGTCAGGCCAATCGACGTCGGTCATATCTAGTGTGCAGAGCTATCAACATCAGTCAGTATCGGCCAATGTCATTCACCTCCAAACTAATAGGGACCGACATCGGTCGCCTGTACAGTTCTAAACTATGAGTTTCATGGATAGTTTGTTAACGAACCAGTTATTTGCATGTTAAAGGCTAATTTTAGTCTTGAGCTATAGATCTAATTATTATAATTAGATGTCTAATTATTGTTTACATGAGATCTATATAATAGACTCATGGGCTATATTGTAAAGTGTGCTAGTTAGAGTTGAGCTTGGTTAGCTCCTTCAGTGTGAAGAGAGCAAGGGTAGCTCCTCCTAGTTCCACATGGGTGCCGAGTGTGTATGATCAGGTAGATCTATGGGATAGCAAGATCTGGTAGAAGATCCATTGGGGTACTGGTTTGGAGAATCATAAGGACTTAGTGAGGGAAGGACAAGGGTTCTTTAGGGTGTAGAGAGATCTACATGTGTAAGTAAGATCATTGATTTTCAGGTGTGTGTGTGTGTGGGGTCTAGGTTTGTAGGTGTTGCAAAACCAAGTTGATCTGTAGGTGGCAGCAAGATCAGGGAGATCAACAACACAACAAGTAGCAAGATCAGGAGAGATCTACTTGGAGTATGGTGTGTACTCAGTTGTGGAGTACTTGTGTACTGGTAGTAGTGATACTGACTGGTGGTACTGGCAGTAGTGATACTGACTCGTTGGAGGTGAACACCAACTCTATGTTTGAGTTGTGTGTTGGGACCATAATTGAGAGAGTGAAATCTTGAAGGTGAATTACTATACACTTGGTGTGGGAAGCCTGTAAGGTGTGGAAGAGTGTGGCATCTCTTCATTGTAATTTTTTTTTAGAAGAGTATTAATACAATTGGGTATTGTCTCTCATATTTTGTGTTATTTCTGAATTCTAGTTACTTGTTACTTCTGGTTAAATTCTGCATTTAGTTGCTTGTACATGGTAATCAATTGTGCTTTTGAGTCCTAACAAAGTTGGTATTAGAGCTTTATGTTCTAGATTCCTGACAAGTGGTATCAGAGCTAAGGTTATAGGGAGCAGGTTTGTATTTAATTACAGGTCACTCTCAGGGGTTTCTGATTGAGTGGGAGTATATCAATGGTAGAAGAAAGTACACTAAGAATGGAGGAATTCAAAAGAAAGAATGGTCAATTATAGTGTTATGAAAAGAAAGATCAGGTAAAGAAAGATTGTTGGTTGGTAGCAGATCAGCATGAAGGAAATAAAGAAGTAGGTATTGTTGCATGGATTATTGCACTGTTTACTCTTATATGTTCCTTAGATAAAGTAGAATCTTGGTTTATAGATTCTATTTCCTCTTTCCATGCAGCCCCAAATAGAGTATTTTTCAATGTTAAGGTCCATGGAGACTTTGGAAAGATTTATTTAGGGGTTGGTGAGCCTTGTCAAAGTATTGGCAAAGGGGAAGTGTGGCTGAAATTACAGATGACCAACACATGGGTGTTGAAGGACGTCATGCAAGTCCCAGTCCTAGAGATGTGGCTAATTTCTATAGGAAATTTGGGTGATGAGAGATGCATAATAACTCTCACAACAGACTCTTGGAATGTTTCCAGGGGTGCACTTGAATTAACATGTGGTAAGAAAGTAGGTACTCTTTATCTATCTACTTGTATTACTGATTCCACTTCTATTCCAAAGATGTGGCTTTGTAGGCTTGGTCACATGAGTGAGAAGGGAATGGATGTTCTTAAGTCAAATGGTAAGAGTTTAGCTTCGGAGGGAATAGACCAAGATTTCTGTGAGCAGTGGGATGCTACAAGAAAGGATTGGATTTATTGCAGGAAAAGGAAGTCTAATGTATTTGACAAACTTAAGAACTGGAAAGCCTTGGTGTTCATGGAGGAGATGATGGATAAAGATTAGTGGATGGGGCTGGATACTTTTAAGCAAGGTAGTTTGGATAAGGTTTTGATTCAAAGTAAGTTCGCAGGTAAAAAGTCATCACTCACAGGAAAACACGAGTACTGACATCGATCAGGGGTAATCGACGTCGAATAGGTAGGCACCAATGTCTGTCATGTGTAGAAAGGCATAGTCAGTGGTGTCGAGTAGGTGGCTACCGACATCAATCAAGGAACTAGCATCCATAGTCAGGTTAGTCGCATGGAACTGACACCAGTCAGATGTAGACTGTGTGGTGACTGAGGTCGGTTACTAGAATAGATTTTGGGTGAATAACAAGTTGTCAAGGAGTCTCAAAGGCCCATATGGAGGACTGAAAGGGTAAGTAAGCCTCAAATTTGTTATTCCTCTTCTTTATACTCATTTCTCACTGCAAAGTAGGAAGGATCTAGGAAATAGTGGGAGCATGGCATGAATGAGGAATTTGATTCCTAGGATGCAGAACCAAATGGGAGATTTTGTAGGGTTGCCAGCCGGTATGAAAGCACTAAAAGACGAATGGATTCCTTGGTTAAAGAATATAGTGAATGGATATGTGAGATGGAATGCTAGGTTATATGGTCTTAAGGAAGCTATAGGATAGTGGTATAGGTTTGACAGGTGTATGACAAAGCATGGCTTTAGTTAGTGTCATTATAACCATTGTGGTTTCTTTACTAGGTTAGATAATGGTCGCGACATTATCTTGTTACTGTATGTGGATGATGTGCTTGTTGCAGGTGCATACATATAGGGTTTTGCTAAACTAAAGGTAAAGTTAGTTCAGTGGTATGTCATGAAGAATTTGGGAGCAACAAAATTATTTGGCATGAGTAATCCTAGAGACAGGGAAGATCACAAGTTGATGTTGTCACATGATGATTGTGTGAAGGTAGTGTAGGATGCAGAACTAGGAAAAACACCTATGGATGGATAGTTCATAGAATAGGGTCCCCAATAACATGATGAGGTTGAGTACATGTGTACTCCCTGATATTTCCCTAGTAGTGGGTGTTGTCAGCAAGTTCATAGCCAATCTAGGAAAGAAGCACTAAAGGGCAGTTCAGTGGGTTCTTAGGTATCTGAGAGGGACCAGCAGTAGGTCAACATGCTATTTAGGGTCAGGCACTTCTTTACATGGGTTTGTAGATGCAGATACGGTAGGTTACTTGGATGACAAGTGTTACACCACAAGTTGTGTGGTGGTTGGTCTTCAAGATTGATCTTGAAGAGGGATACAAGCCAAGAAATAGATTAGATTATGTATAGGTATAAGTACAGGTGTAGCTATTTATCTCCAAGTGGGAGATTGTTGGGTTGTGGAGCCAAAAGCTTCATTGATGCAAACATGGAGGAGGAGGTAGCTGAGTTGTAGTGTAATTGATATCGGTCAGGCCAATTAATGTCAGTCACCTCCAGACTAATAGGGACTGACGTCTATCACCTTTGCGGTTCCAAACTACGAGTTTCATAGATAGTTTGTTAATGAGCTGATTATTTACATGTTAAAGGCTAATTTTAGTCTTGAGCTATGGATCTAATTATTGTAATTAGATGTCTAATTATTGTTTGCATGAGATCTATATAATAGGCTCATGGGCTGTATTATAAAGTGTGCTAGTTAGAGTTGAGCTTGGTTAGCTCCTTCAGTGTGAAGAGAGCAAGGGTAGCTCCTCCTAATTCCACAGGGGTGCCGAGTGTGTATGATTAGGTAGATCTATGGGATAGCAAGATCTGGTAGAAGATCCATCAGGGTTCTGGTTTGGAGAATCATAAGGACTTGGTGAGGCAAAGACAAGGGTTCTTCAAGGTGTGGAGAGATCTACATGTGTAAGTAAGATCATTGATTTGCAAGTGTGTGTGTGTGTGTGTTGTCTAGGTTTGCAGGTGTTGCAAAACCAAGTTGATTTGTAGGTGGCAGCAAGATTAGGGAGATCAACAACACAACAAGTAGTAAGATCAAGAGAGATCTACTTAGAGTACAGTGTGTACTCAATCATGGAGTATGTGGAGTACTTGTGTACTGGCAGTAGTGATACTAACTGGTGGTACTGGTAGTAGTGATACTGACTGGTTGGAGGTGAACACCAACTCTATGTTTGAGTTGTGTGTTGGGACTGTAATTGAGAGAGTGAACTCTTGAAGGTGAATTACTATACACTTGGTGTGGGAAGCCTGTAAGGTGTGGAAGAGTGTGGCATCTCTTGATTGTAATTTCTTTCTGGAAGAGTATTAATATAATTAGGTATTGTCTCTCATATTCTGTTTATTTCTAAATTCTAGTTACTTGTTACTTCTGGTTAAATTCTGCATTTAGTTGCTTGTACATGGTAATCAATTGTGCTTCCGGGTCCTAACAATCTAGGATTCTAGTTGTTTCCAAAAGTGATTCAAAAGCACTACTAACTTATTTAGGTAGAATTTGATCATAGATTGTAGTTATCACATGGGTCTCATGATCTAAGGTGCATCCTAAATTTTCCAATATAGAATAATATGTAGAAGGATGGTTGGGGAATAGTTTCCTAAAAATATATATGGATTGATTATGAGGAACCTTAGGATTATCTAACAATAATTCCCCTTGTTCAATTAGGTTTTGAAATACACCTTTGAAGTATCAAAACCTATTAACATCATGACTAGGTACAAAATGATAATTGCATAAGTAATTTTATTTGAACCAACTACGCTTGTTGAGAGAATCACCAAGGGGTCTGACTGGAGGAAGTTTGATAATAGAAGATTTTAAGAGTTTATCTAAAATGGAAGTATACGACTCCCATAAGGGTGTGTATTATCAAGGAGGAAACTATGTTAAAGGTTTATATGGTTATGTTTGGAAGGTAGAGGGTATGTATTAGCTCTTTATCTATGGAAGTGTCAATTTTAAGAGAACAACATTTGTTGTGCCTTTAGTTTTGGCATTGTTAGTTCCTTTAGTAGGATCAGGTTTGAATTTCTTATTATGTAACTTTACCATTCCTTCCTCTAACACTCATATTTATAGTTTACGAGCCATGAAAAAGGCTTAATCAAAATTATCAAATTATTGAAACTATAATGTTTATGAGATATTCTTAGTGCATGATCTCATAAATAATTTAATTAATTATGGTTGAGGAAGGGAGAAACTAAGCTGATTTATAATACTTCAACATCTAACCACAAAATTAGTAATGGGTTCATCATCAAATTATCTAATGGAATAGAGGTCAGTTATGGTCAATTTACTTACGATGTTAATGGAAAAGTGTTATAAAAATATTTGGGCTAGTTTCCCAAAAGAGAATGAGGAGTGTTGAGGGATAAAGATGTAAGAAATCTAAGGCTGGTCTAACTAATGACATGGGAAATGTTCTTAGGAGGAGAGAATCGACATGAGATATGATATAACAAGAATTTCTAAAGGATATAATGTGTTTCTAATGATATTATTTGTTTTGAAATTTCATAAATTTTGTAATTTTCCATTATGAGGGGTATGGTCAGATGGGGATGGATGGATTAATGGTTTCATTACAAATTTTCTCATGTGCGAGCATATTTTTTTGCCTAGAGGTAGATGCTTCTAGATTTTGAATCTTATTCATAAGGATGTTCATAAGTTTAGGTTGGTCATTATATTGAGGAATACTACCAAATACATGTTTTTATGGGTGTTGATAGGTAGGTAATGAAGTAGAAAATGGTTGTGAAAATGAATAACTAACATAAGTAGTCATAATAAGTGTTGACCATTTTTGACCACAAGTCAAAATGAGTCAAAACATTATAGTACATAGCTTTATATAGGGGTATATTATAATTTCATAGGATGTGTCATGGTTCATTTGATGTGATTTCATATGTTATTAGCCTTGCTCATAGTCTACATTAGTCCTTATGTCATTTTATGTCATTTAAGAGCCATAAATGAGTCATAAATGAAAGTGGTACAATTTTCAAGGTGTCCATGTCTTCAAAAATTCCTTACAACATCCAATATGTTATATTAATTTTTATTAATGTTAGGACTAACTGAAACTTGTAGGCTTCTAACTAAAAATTAAGAAAACAAGTGAAAAAGGAGTTTCAACGGTTACACAGCCTATGAGAGAGAGTGACACATGGGAAAATATTATGGAATGGATATTTAGATTCCATAAATACATTTATAATATTTAAATTATTTGGAAGTGCCAAAAATGTGTTAAAATCATCCTATCTCTCCATCACTCCACTATGCAAGTAAAATTGGTCATTAGGTCTTTGAATAGTATGACCAATAGGAGGACCTCTAGGTTAAAATATCTTGGTGGTAAATGTTAAAATTGGTTATATTCATTTTCATGTTTGGATTTTGAGGAATTATTTCCTATAATTTATGAACCATCCTTAACAATTTGACTATTTGGTTTTACATGCTAATCCCCACATCCTACAGTTTTTGCCTCTGTTTGAGCATGTTCGTATAATATAACAAATAAAATGGATTATATAAGATGCTAATTTCCTTATAATTTTTTTTCCATATTTTTTTTCATGTTTATAAGTGATTTAATGATTTCAAATCTCTTAGGTTTCATGTGGTGTATGCTAATGGACTTACAGTTAGTTTTTACTAATTATAGAGGTTTTCTTTCTCTATGGTGGTTTCAAAGTAAAGTGTGGTGTTTTTTCTCATGCCTATAATGTTTAATTGAATACATATCCTTTAAATAATAGTATTACAATATATCATAATGGAGTTATAGTCATAGTTCAAAACCCGCAATCAACTTCTTGCATGATTCGATATATAGTCAGATAAATAAAGTGTTTTGAGCTCGAAGTATTGGCCATGAAAATGTAATGAGGTTTTAAAGAGTTTGGAAACCTTCTTATAAGAATGAAAAATTAATGAAATTACCTTTAAATGAGAAATAACAAACTATAAGAGTCAATGTAAAACATATGTACAATCATCCACCATGAATGAGCATTTACAGGTGCATACAGAAGGATATCACATCTAAATGAGTGTTGAAACTTGTTTGAAGCATGTCAAGGTTGTTATAATTCACTTAAATACCTTTTATAAGGTTGAGATCATTTTTAATGCTCATACACCATGCATATACCTCATGACCACTTTCATTGCTTTGACTAAAATTGTATCATCACCTATAGGAGACTGAGAACGTTAAAATGAGAAGTGTTGAGACTAGTTTGAACCTTTTAAAAGAAGAGATGATAAATTGGAGGACATTTTTGAAAGTTTATAACTAGTTTTAAGCTCATATACCTATAACACATTGATCATATCACCTTCACTACCCTATAACTTGAGATGTCCACCTATAGGTGGCTTATATAGAGATATGAGGGTTAACATGGATGAGTTTGACATGTTTATATACCTTCATGAAGTTTTGATAATTAAATGATAGCATGATAGATATGTTTGAGATGTTGGGTTAGCAGGTAAGAGTAAGGAGCCACTTCAAGAGAAGAGAATTTAAATTTAGGGACAAGTGCCTTAAAATCTCTAAAATAGAGCCCCAAACACTTTTGTAAATGTCATATAATAATGTTTCATAGAGTTTGATCAAGTTTTGATACATCTACCTTGTATCCCTATCCTAGGAGAAGAGACATGAAAAAATTAATGGATTTATGACTTTAGGAACATAGTGTTTGAATGCATCCATTTTTTACATTTGTTCACTATAGTTTTTTAGTGTATTCTATAGGATTGGAACTTTTAAAGTGGCCTTACACCCTAAGATGGCAATACAATAACCTATCACCATGACATATGGTTATAAGAAAGTGAGAGGGAATATTATGATTCAAAGATAATTAATGAAGGTTGGATTATTATGTTTTTGGCCTATAAATGCAACTACAGATGTATTTTGGTTAAAAAGGGCCACCCATAGTTGACTGTAGGTATTTACAGTCTCATGACACAAACCTAGACATGAAAATCTAATGGATAAGGACACATACAAGTCATAAATGATTAAAAAGAGATTCAAAGGATTATAAGGGTATGTGGTACTAACTACAAGGTGTATGTTCACCTATAGGACCCTTGCTTAGTCAACTATAGTTTACTATAGTATGATAGTGAGCTAGAACAATTAGCTTGAAAGATGTCCTAGCATGCACATGCTGAGAATAAGTCTATATGAACTATAAAAAGGAATTGTAAAGATAAAATAAGGTTTTAGACATTGTTTTCAAGGTGCAACCATGAAGATACACCTATAGGTAGGCCTTTTCTTAGATAAAAAATAGTCAACCTATCAGTTAGGCCTAGTGGAACAAGGACAAGAATTGAGGGTGCTAAAATGGATGATAAGAAGTTTGTGATCATGGTATAAACATACAAAATGATAATGGAAATTCCATGGCACTCTCATAACATGTAAATAGGTGAAGGAGATCTTCCAACAATGCAACCCATAGTTCACATTCAAGACACTACATACAGTGAGTTTTCTCATGAGTTTATTTTAGGTTTTGATTAAATTGAAGGTAATAGAGGTATAATCAGACCTTAGAATTTTTTACGTATCATCTCCATCACTTGGTGAATCAAAAAATATAATCTTTTAGTCTATGTAAATATGGGAAGTTCCCTCTATTTTGTCTTAGATAGAGGACACTCCACAAGGATGCAAACCTATAGGTTTTGAAGGAAAATGATGAGAAAACAATATTTAAGTTGATACAACCTTGAAATAAGATTTATAAATTATGTCACACATTGAAAAAAATAAAAAAACCATTCATATAGGTGAGAAACTCAATAGGGTGTCCTAAACCTACAAACATGTAGATAGACCTATTAGGTCTAGTTTATGCCTAAAATCCAATTAGGGGGTCAGTATCATTTGTAGAACTAGATATACCTTAAAAAGTATTAAAAATATTTTATATGGAGTTATAAGGAGTTTTAAATCTATTTTAATGTAGATAAAACCACTAGTAAGCCATTTATTGGATCAAACCACATTTGGCCTATATGGAATGGAAGGAGGAGCTCAAGAGGGAAACTTTGAGAGCTAACACATATTTGGACACTTTTAATGTGATTTTGAGGATTTGGTGGATGATTAAGGAGAACTTGAATAGATATTTAGTGAATTGTTTTGAAGGATTAAACATCACATCTTCATGAACAATCCTTAGAGGGCAAAATGGCTTAAAAGCCTCTAAAACCCTTGGTAATGACCTGATTGGGAAAATGAAGGAGAAGAGTCATCTATATGGAATGGAATGGATTGGGAAATGATTTTAGGTTTCATAGGACTCTCCAGGGCTCATCCCAATCAATTTGAGTTATACCCTAATGGTATGGATAAGGAGGAAAATAACTTTCTTTGATAGTTTTTAGTATTTTTTAGGTTTAAGGGAGAGTCAAATGATTAAAATCATTTTTTAAGATATATTGGGACTTGAAATAACCTATAATTTCCATTTCATGATTCATATAATCTCATAACCATCTTTGCAAGTGCCTTCATCTTAGCTAGTCAAAACTAGCATAGTGATCAAGCTAGTGAGAAAGTGAAAACTTCAAGTGAGAATATTTTAAATGTCTATTTGAGGAATATAAGGCCATGATGGGTCCTAAAAAGTTTCATAGATTACATTTTATGGATCATATTGAATAAGTAAATAAAAATTTGGTGCCAAGTGTGAGAGATGAGTGAAAGAGGAGTTATTTGGATTATAGGTAGTGATAACTCATCTTTAGAATAATACTAATGATTAGGGACACATAAAATGCATGTTGGATCATGTATACAACTCATTACTCTCATTAAAATCATAACATATATCCCTAGTTAGTTGTGGGATTTTCTAAGAAGGCTAAATGATGAAGGCAATTTTTAAAGCAAACAATTTAAGAGTTATATGCCACATTTCAAAAAAATTATGTTTTGAAGGACATTTATCCAAGTAAATCTTGAATTTTATATTCCATATTCCTCTTGCCTAAATTTTTAACTCCTTTTCTTAGCATGATTCCTCTCTCTAATTTTATAACTAGTAACCATTTTAGCTCTTGTCGACTAATACCACATCTGGTATGACAAAGCCCTACTAGTCTGATGTCATATTTTTCATTTTAATAATAAAAAAATTCTACTTCTAAGTTAATAAACTTCTTTTTTGAGTGTGAAAAGTGATGAATGGTTGAGACTTGTGATTCTATCCTTCCTTTTCCTTATACTTTTATGTCTTATACAATAAGTTCTCATTCTAACAGGTCATATAAAGTGTATCTAGTGTGTTATATTCCATTTAAAGTGTGAAATTATACTTGGATTCAAAAATATAATCTTTGGTCCACTCACCTTGAGTGGTCTCATGCATATCGCCTCTATATTGAAATACTTATGTTAGAATAACTTAGGACTTAGAGACTAGTTTATAGCTCTTGTTCTTAGTCAGAAAAGTATGATAACATAGTTGATATATTCATGGTGTATCACCCCCTTATATTATATTTATTTTATGCATACTTCCATCCCTTTTCCCACAAGCAATTATTAGTATAGTTGACAAGCACTTCAAGACAAATTATGGGAATTAGCCCTACACCTAGAGGTATACTTCTCTTATAGGTAAACCCACGTACCTATAATTATTCCAATATTTCCAAAATCTTAGAGTAGGCTTGAACAACCTCTTTAAGGGTGAGATATTTGGTGATAATAGTTTTGGCATTCCTGGTGGGACCCATTATCTTCAATATAACTTGTCAAGGTGAATGATAGTCTTGAAAAAATCAA